>JAAALK010000080.1:36252149-36476556 GCA_019279435.1 Zizania palustris
TAAAACTACAGTGCGAACCCCACTTGGTTTCTCAGTATCCAAGGATAGGCGTTGAGTTGTGCGTACACTTATTGCTCCCAAGTCCCAACTGTCGTCGTCTTCACCATAACTGTGATCGACAGTGCGGTTGCTCGCTGCACCGATGACACCCACACCATTACGTGCTCTGGTGGAGTGGCCCAAACCGTAGGTAGCATCAACGTCATCTGACCCAAGGTATATATTTTTAATTCTCCAATATTTTAATTCGAAATCATATTTTGTACGACATAATACGTGAAATAATTAGAGTCATATCTTGATTGTTTTATTATTTATAGATTGCAACAACACAGAGCTGATGTATCTTGATTATCATACTTGCAATGAGTACTTTAGTGGGGTGAAGTTTTTCATAAGTAGTGCTATAGATGATATGGAGTCTAGTGGAAAGACTGCAATGTGGTGTCCATGCTATGACTGTAGGAATGAAAAGAAGTTTACAAATCCAAAATGTGTATGACCATTTGTGAGATGTGGATTCAAGAAAGACTATCATATATGGAATAAGCATGTCGAAGAAGGAGAAAATGATGGTGAAGTAGATCAGATTGGTAGTAAAGATGAAGGTGGGGTCGGTGATACAGATTACATGAGCGACAATGACATTTTGGAATTCCAAAAGATATGTATATTGATATAGTGGATAATGTTGATCAGATGATGCGTGATGTGGAGGAAAAAGTTGCATATTCTAAAGGAGAGTTTTCCTAGTTCCAAAACTTGTATGAGACTCAAAAACACCGATATATCCTGACTGCGAAGAAAAGTACATGGTATTATACATTGTCTTGACAATGCTACAAATGAAGGCGACATATGTATGGTCCAATGTGAGTTTCAAAGTATTTCTTAATTGCTGAGGGATCTGGTACCAGAAGAGAATAAGATTCCTACAACCGTGTATGGTGCTAAGAAGATCATATGTCCTCTAGGGTTGGATATAGATAAATACATGTATGTATGAATGATTAGTGTTCTATTTCGTGGAGAGTATGCAGACCTTGACAAATGTCCAACATGTGGGACACATCGATTCAAGAATAGAAAAATACGATGATGAATTGGACGATGGGTGTAATAGAAGGAAAGTTATGAGGAAGGTGATATGGTATTTCCCTTAATCCCTAATCTGAAGCAGATGTTTGCCAATGCCAATGAGTCAAATGATTGAGGTGGCACAAAGAGGGCCGTAAGAACGGCTCGATGATATGACACCCAACAGATTATGCTCAATGGAGAACAATTAACACAATATTTTCAAGGTTTGCTAATGATTGCAGGAATATTAGATTTCCATGAGTACCAATGCATAGAACCCTTTTGGTAACATAAGCAGTATGCACAACACGGTGGCTAGTGTTATTGTCTATATGCAACCTCCCCCTTAGCCTTTGTAAGAAGCGTAAATGTATCATGTTTTTGATCTTGATTTCTAGTCCTAAACACCTAGCAACGATATTGGCGTTGTACCTCAGATCATTGGTGGATGATTTGAAATTTCTATGGCATGTAGGTGTGAGGTTGGAACGAGTACATTGAGAGTACTTCTAGGTACATGCCAGTATTTTGTAACAATAAATGATCTGTCTACTCATCGTAACTTTTCTGGTCAAAACAAAAGAAACGGTTAATCGTGCCCACAAAGCTTGGAGGAAACATTAAGCACATGGTTGAACCATTATAATAAAATGGATACATGTGCCATCGACACTTTCTAGGAAAAAGAGGAAGAAGTTTTGTGAATTCTCGCATAACATAAAAGTTCCATCAGGTTACTCATCAAATATTAGCAAACTTGTCAACATGAAGGAGCTTAAGATGTTGGTGGAATGAAGACTCACGATTATCATGTGATGATGACTAGATGATTGCTATCGAAATAAGAAACTGTGTTACTAGTGGGGTAAGAGAGGCATTAATGAGTCTATATTTTTTCTTCAATGCAATTGGACAGAAAGTACTCAACTGTGGCACCCCGAGTTATCGAAATCGGGACATTATTGAATTTCCATAGAAAAAAATAATAACAAGAGGTTCATCATGCGACAACGTACATACGACAAGCATTCATGGTACGCAGACCATATTATTACATAAGAGTGAAATTAAATAATAAAAATAAACTGCATGACGAACGCCTTCTTCAGGATCTTTCTTCTTGATTTGGGTCGCTACTCCAGACCATCCTCGTAGTAAAGCATCCTCTAAATGATGTGTCCAACGGGTATGAGTACAAAAGTACTCAACAAGCCACCGCAGATGCAAGTAATAATGCAAGATAATAACAAAGGAGGATAATTGGCTAAAAAGTGCGGAAAAATACATTTTTCATTTATTGCATTTAGTGTAGTCAAATGTTACCATGCGGAATAATAAACATGAACATCAATAATACCTTCTAACTCGAGGAGTACGTTTTCCCTCCTCGCACAACAGTCCTTACATGTCAAACCATCATGCACATTCATTCCAAAAGTAAACTAACTGTGGGATGTCACGCAACCCGCCCTTGACCGTGGGCTCGGCTTTTCGAAAAGATTTATGACTCTGATCAGAGGTGTACTACTGTACCCACAAGGCACGCACTCATCCCAAACACCAAAGTGTAACGAGATGACCCATACCACGGGAACTCGTGCCAAAACCTTGGCATGAAATGCTCCAAGCGATAACCACCGCTCTAGGTTTCGCCGGCGTGCCGGGCTGCATCCCGACTACCATCGCACCCCCTTTTGCGCCACGTCGGTAAAGCCACCCGTCGGTGAAGCTTGACCCATCTCCAAGGGGTGGCCTCAGTTTGGAACACTCCATACCTTAGTTAGGACTTACCCATTAGACTTGTGGTTAGTACGGAAGTGTATGGCAACGGATCCCACAGACCAGTCCTTATAGTGCCCCAGGTGCTACCGACCAATGCCCTAGCTTGCAACCCGGAACCCACCATGCATACACTCACAACCATAACTCTATCACCAAGAGAATTCCAAAGATAAGGATAATGGGGAATCATATAGTAGAACCAAGTTGCTACGACTCATTTTTAATCCTTATAGCAATCGTGTCGATACATTGGACACTAGCTAATAATACTAATCATATGGTGACAAGGAGTTTAGGCTAGATAGAATGGCTTGGGTTGCACATCAAGGTCGGGGATCCTAAATATATATTGTAAGGGTTTCATTTGACTAATGCATGTATATCCTATGTGTTTTAGTGATAGTTTAATAAAACATGGGTTTCAATATGCTCAAAAGATTGGCTTGGTGACTTGCCTTGTTCAGCGAAAGGGGAGGGAGGAACTTTCGGGAAGTATTCCGGCTCCTCGGCGACGTCGTAGTCTTCCCAATATAAATAAAATAACATACGACATTTCAATAAACAATCTAAAACCACACAATAAGCATATAGGTTTTGATTGGGTTAATTTAAAGAAAACAAGTTGTTAAGTTCTGAGATTCATTTTATGAATAATTTAAAATGAACTATAATGTAATATGGTCCTTTATAAAAGGGGTTTTAATTGTGAATAATCTTATTTCAAGTTTCCTAACTAATTTAAAATAAGAGCTTCAGAGAAAACTTAGTGGTTTCATTAAATTATCAGGAAATGAATAAATATAATTTTGCTCAAATTTAAATAATTAAATTTGTAATTTACTCTAAGGGCATTTGAATACTTTATTAAATAAGGATGAAATATTCAAAGTAAGTATACTATTTTATTGTATGAACATGTAGAGATAATATTACAAATTTTCTAGAATTGAAATGGTAATTTTTGAAGTTAAAATGCGCAAGATATGAATTTTGGAAGTTTAAAAGCATTTCTGGAATTTTAAATTAAATCCCAAAACAGTCTCGGGTCCACGGTGAGCCAGGCTCACGGTGAACCCGCACACTATGCACATGCGCCAGATCGAGATCCACCGTCGGATCACGATCGGGCGGCCACGAGCGAGGCGGGAGGTTTAAATGAAAATGGACGCACGAGATTAAAAGGCCGAACTGTACGCGATGGACGGCCCAGATTAAACATGGGTTTTAAATACTAACGTACACGCGAGATTAAAATGTACCCTTCGCTCAGATCCGACGGCGTAGATTAAACCACACAGGGATTTAATCGCCACCGTTAGATCCAGATCGCACTGCCAGGATCGAATCCGACACGACACGGGTACTCGAACCCGTGTCGGTCATCTTCTCCGGCGACGGTGAGCGGGCCAGAGGCCACGGCGAGCGACAGCGGTCCTAGCTAGGCCTAGAAACGGAAAGAGGACGCCTAGGGGATCACAGGGGTACCTTAGGCGAGGCGAGAGGTCGACGGGAGTGGCCGGCGACGAGGGTAGACGGCGGAGTTGTTCGGGTCCTTGTTGACGATGGCGATCTGGCAAGGTTTGGCGTCGGCGGAGGGGTGGCCGAGGTAGGTGATGTCCTTGTGGTCACAATGGTGTGGTTGGCTAGGGCGGAGGAGGTCACCGGCGACGGTGAGTGGCGACCAGAGTAGGAGCAGTGTGAGGTGCTAAAAACCGAATGGTGAGCGCTCGTTCGTTCTCAAGGCGTCGGGCGTGCGGGCTGGACGAGGGGGGGTGGCCGGGGGTTTTAAATAGAGTGTCGGTGGGGGCAGAGGAGGCGTAATCAGGGGAGGCCGAGAGTAAAGCTTCTCTTCAACGCCGGCGAGCTTTCTGCCTTGCATGCATGCGCTCGATCCAGGGTGATGGACGCAGTGAGTAATGGGGGAAACGGCGGCTGGACGTGGGGAATCAATGCGGTGATGGATTAAAGGGAGGGGGCCGGCGGGGAGCGAATCCGAGGTGGGTTAGGGTTTCGACCGACGCGGGGGGGGGGAGGGGGGGATTTGGGGGCGGATCTCGCGGAGACGAAGGGCCTGACAGACGGGGGCCACAGGCCAGCTGGCGCGAGCGAACGTAGGGAGGTGGCTGACGAGGGGGGTCGGGGTCGGCCGAGAGAGGGATTGGTTGATGCGGACAGGTGGGGCCGGGGCGTCGGGTGCGCGCGCACGGAGAGAGGGGGTCTCTGACGGATGGGGCTCGGGTGTCAGTCCGAGGCACGCGGGGATAATGGGCTGGGCCGGCCAGGAGAGAGAGAAAGGGAGGAGGAGGGCCTGTTACTGTTTCAATGTTTTTCTGAATAAAAATAATTATAGAAAATGGATTAAAATAATTGGGCTACTTCTAAGGTTGATAAAAATTTGTAAAAAATTCTCAAAATATATCTTGTCCTTGGGATCATATACAAAATTTTCTAGCCTTTGGTTTGGTCATTTCATCTGGGTTCTAGTTCAAAAAGGTTAAGGAGGGCATTAAAGGTATTTCCAAGATAAATAATTCCATGAAAATAGATTAAATGATATTTTTATTTCTTTGAAAATTTGGGGTGTTACACTGAGCTTCCTTCGCACTGATGTGGTTAACGTGGGCACGAACCGTCTGGTTGGGTGCCGCGCCTTGGGGTTGCTTAGGGTGAGGACACTGGTGCGAGTAGTGTCCTTCCTTCCAGCAGTTGAAGCAGACGACCGGCTTCCCCTGGCGATCCCTCAAGATCGGGGCCTTGGCGGTGGGCGTCAGCTGAGCGGCCGGAGCTGGTGGAGCGGGGCGGGGATGCCCAGCGTTGGATCCACTAGCGGCGTGAGGTGGCCTATAGGCGGGCCGAGGATGGTAAGCGGGTGCTGGTGGCGGAGGGACGAAGCGGGGCCTTTGAGAATTCGCCTGTTGATGCTTGAAGGCGATCATCTTCCTCTTCTTGAGGTCCAACTTGTTCTGCTCAGTCTCTTGGATGAGCGCCTTGTTCACCAGCCGTTGGAAGTCGGCGTAGTCGGTGGCGACGAGTTGGATGGACAACTCATACTTGAGTCCCCGAAGGAACATGGCCTGGTGGAGGGCGTCGGTTCACACCTCTTCTAGCGCGTAGCGTGCCAGACGGTTTGAACTCATGGAGGTACTCCATGACTGTCTGGCTGCCTTGATGCAGGTCGCGGAACTCCTGTTGCTTGACCGCGATGACTCCGGCGGGGATGTGGGCGGCGCAAAAGGCAATGGTGAACTCCGCCCAAGTCACCACGTGGTCCTTTGGTTGGGACTCACGGTAGTTGTCTCACCATTCTGCGGTGGGACCTTGCAGCTGATGAGTGGCGAACGCCACTCTCTCCCGGTCGGTGAAGGGGAGGAGGTCCAACTTCTTCCCTATGGTGCGGAGCCAATCTCTGGCCTCCATGGGGTTGGTGGTGCTAGAGAAGATCGGGGGACGCACGCGCAAGAACTCCGAGAGTTGAGGCGTGGGTGCGGGTGCTGGTGCACGAGGTGTGGGCTCCACATTCTACAGCCGGTCCAACTATGCCTGTTGGTGCTGCATTTGAGTGAGAAGGGCGGTAATCAGCTGGTTCTGATTCGCCATCATCTCTGCAAGGTGGGGTGGTTGGCGGATGGTGGCTCGGTCTGACGTTGGCCCGTTGCGTCCCAGTTGGGGACGACACTTCCGGGCAAACCGTTGCTTGCCCCTTCTCCGTTGTTGGACCCAGTGTTCTGGTTGTCGGCCTCTTCTGAATATACAAGATTCTTAATCATAAGAGAAGGATTTTGAAATGAATATTTAGTCAAAATAGCCAAAAGGGGCTCATGCATATATATGTGGTATGAAAGGTTCATTACATCAATGCTTTTATTCTAACCACCTACAACACAAGTCGTTGTAGGTGGTACCACAAAATTATTAACCTCAAACAACGAAAGCTACCGCCTACTCGTCCTCTGGGGTGGTCTCCATGCTCTTGGAACCACGAGCACGAGGGTCCTGAGGGACGGTGGGCTCGAGAAAATTCTCGATGATGGGGTCGGAGACGAGGGCGGGGCGCGGTGCAGGGGCGCTGGAGCTGGACGGTCCTGCGGTCGTGGGGTGTGGCGGGATCCTCTTGGGGCAAGGGCGGGCTCGCGGATGGGCTTCTTCCTCCTCGGGATGAGGGGGACCATCTCCGCTATGTCCTTCTACAGCTGTATAATCTTGCGCTGCAGCTCGCCATTCTGTTGGATCAAGCTCTTCGTCTCCTGACAAAGAAACTCGACCGCCTCATGGTGTTCCTCGACGTCCATTATGGCCTCGGTATGGAGATTGTCCATGGCCTGAAGGAGGCGCGTCTGCCGGGCCATGACCGGATCGCGATCGGAGTGAACTCCGATGTAGATGCTACGGTGGGCACCGGGAGTGCGCTTCGGCACGAGCCGGAAGGATGAGTTCTGAAGACGATCGTCATAGATCATCCTCAGCTCCATGAGGGCTTGGAGGGTGACGCGTTGGCACGTGACGTCGAAGGTTTGGGCCCCCAAGTGCTGCAGTGAAGAACGGCAGGTGCTCGCCAGATCCGTGGATGGTGAGGGAGACGTCACAGGGTCCTGCGAACTCTTCCATGTACACCCCATGGAACTCGGGCTCAAAGAGGAACCCAAGGAAGGTGGACCATCATGCGGAGCTCCCTGACGAAGCCCTCGAGGTGGCGGCATAAGCTGTGCACTTGGTAGACCGGCATCTACAAAAACAACGAGTTGAAGAAAAGTGAGGAGAGGAACAAAGTTATAAAGTAGGTTTTCGTAAAATAGTTTTCATCCAAATAAGGGCTAGGCTGGTCCGTTTGGATTCCTACAGTCAAGTCGGCTCTGATACCATCTTGTGGCGCCCCGATTTATCGAAATCGGGACATTATTGAATTTCTATAGAAAAACAATAATAACAAGAGGTTCATCACGCGACAACGTACATACGACAAGCATTCATGGTACGCAGACCATATTATTACATAAGAGTGAAATTAAAATAATAAAAATAAACTGCATGACGAACGCCTTCTTTAGGATCTTTCTTCTTGTCTAGGTCGCTACTCCAGACCATCCTCGTAGTAAGCATCCTCTGAATGGTGTGTCCAACAGGTATGAGTACAAAGAGTACTCAACAAGCCACCACAGATGCAAGTAATAATGCAAGATAATAACAAAGGAAGGATAATTGGCTAAAAGTGCGAAAAATTATATTTTTCATTTATTGCATTTAGTGTAGTCAAATTTTACCATGCGGAATAATAAACATGAACATCAATAATACCTTCTAACTCGAGGAGTACGTTTTTCCTCCTCGCACAACAGTCCTTACATGTCAAACTATCATGCACATTCATTCCAAAAGTAAACTAATTGTGGGATGTCACGCAACCCGCCCTTGACCGTGGGCTCGGCTTTTCGAAAAGATTTATGACTCTGATCATAGATGTACTACTGTACCCACAAGGCATGCACTCATCCCAAACACCAAAGTGTAACGAGATGACCCATACCACGGGAGCTCGTGCCAAAACCTTGGCATGAAATGCTCTAAGCGATAACCACCCGCTCTAGGTTTCGCCGGCATGCCGGGCCGCATCCCGGCTATCGTCGCACCCCCTTTTGCGCCACGTCGGTACAAGACACCCGCAGGTGCTGCTTGACCCATCTCCAAGTGGTGGCCTCGGTTTGGAACACTCCATACCTTAGTTAGGACTTACCCATTAGACTTGTGGTTAGTACGGAAGTGTATTGCAATGGATCCCGCAGACCGGTCCTTATAGTGCCCCGAGTGCTACCGACCAATGCCCTAGCTTGCACCCGGAACCCACCATGCATACACTCACAACCAAAACTCTATCACCAACAGAATTCCAAAGATGAGGATAACGGGGATCATATAGTAGAACCAAGTTGCTACGACTCATTTTTAATCCTATAGCAGTCGTGTCGATACATTGGACACTAGCTAATAATACTAATCATATGGTGACAATGAGTTTAGGCTAGATAGCATGGCTTGGGTTGCACATCAAGGTCGGGGGATCCTAAAATATTTATTGTAAGGGTTTCATTTGACTAATGCATGTATATCCTATGTGTTTTAGCGATAGTTTAAGAAAATATGGGTTCAATATGCTCAAAAGATTGGTTTGGTGACTTGCCTTGTTCAGCGAAAGGGGAGGGAGGAACCTCGGGAAAATATTCCGGCTCCTTGGTGGCGTCGTAGTCTTCTCGATATAAATAAAATAAATATAACATTCAATTAAACAATCCAAAATAACACAACAAGCACATAGGTTTTGATTGGGTTAATTTAAGGAAAATGAAGTTGTTAAGTTTCTAAAATTCATTTTATGAATATTTTAAAATGAACTATAATGAAATGTTGTCCTTTATAAAAGAGATAATAATGTGAACAATTTTATTTTAAGTTTTCTAACTAATTTAAAATAAAAGGTTCAGAGTAGACTTAGTGGTTTCATTGTATTAACAGGAAAATGATAAAGATAAATTTTGCTAAAATTGAAATGAATCATTTTGTAATTTACCCTAAAGTGCATTTGAATACCCTATTAAATAAGTATGAGATATTCAAAGTAAGCATACTGTTTTTATTGCATCAACATGTAGAGAATAAAATTATAAATTTTCTGGAATTGAAATGATAATTTTTGGAGTTAAAATGCGCCAGATATGAATTTTACAAGTTTAAAACAGTTTCTGGTATTTAATTTAAATCAAAAACAGCCTCGGGTCCACGGTGAACCGGGCTCATGGTGAACCCGCACACTGTGCACGTGCGCCAGATCAAGATCTGCCGTCGGATCACGATCGGGCCGCCACGGGCGAGTTGGGGGCGCTAAGTTATCACGGACGACCAGGATTAAAACGTTGTAACGGTACGCGATGGACGATCCAGATTAAACGCGAGTTTTAAATACCAACGAACACACGAGATTAAAACGTACCCCTTCGCTATGATCCGACGGACTAGATTAAACCGAACACGTGGTATAGTTTGAGTCATCCAATCGCGATCGCACGGTCGCGATTGAATCCGACATGGCATGGGTACTCGACCCGTGCCGGTCATCTTCTCCGGCCACGGTGAGGGGCCAGCGGCCACGGCGAGCGACGACGAGGGTTCCTAGGGGCTAAAACAGAAAGAGGACACTACGGGGATCACTAGGGTACCTTAGGCGAGGCGAGAGGGCGTCAGAGCGTGCTCGGCGACGAGGGTAGACAGCGGAAGGGTTCGGGTTCCTCGTCGGCGATGGCGTTCCGGCGGGGTTCGTTGGCGATGAAGTGGTGGCCGAGGTTGGGGTGGCGCTTGCGGTCACCATGGTGCGGTCGGCGAGGACGGAGGGGGACTCCGGCGATGGCGAGCGGTGACTGGAGTGCGGGCGGCGGAGGAATATTAAAGACCGGGGCGAAGGCGTTCTGTTCGTTCTTGCAGCGTGTGAGCGTGGGGGTCAAACGCGGATGGCCAGGGGTTTAAATAGGGTCACCGGCGGGGGCAGAGGGGGCGCAATTGACGGTGGCCGAGAGTAAACGCGTTTAAACGCCGGCGAGCTCGGGTTGCATGTAGGTTCATCGAACCGGGACGCAATTGTGCTGGTTTTAATGGGGGAAACAGTCGCCAGAGCGTGGGGGTTTGAATGCCGGGCTCAATTTGGGGAGAGGGGGTCAGGAGAAATGGATCCGAGGCGCATTAAGGCATCAGCCGGCGAGGGGGGGGTGGAGAATTGGGGGCGGATCCCGCGGGGAAGACGAAACCGACAGGTGGGGGCCACCGGGCAGCGGGCGTGACAGCGGGCGGGGCTGACGGGTGGGGTTGGGTTCGGCCGAGAGAGGGGTGGCGCCGACAGGTGGGGCCGAGGTGGCGGGCGGGCGCACGCGCGGAGGGAGAGGGCTCACTGACGGGTGGGGTCCGTCGGTCAGTCGGGGGCGCAGGGAGGAGTGGGCTGGGCTGGCCGGGGGAGAGAGAAGAGTGGGGGTTGGGGCCCGTTACTGTTTCAATTCTTTTCTGAATAAAAATAATTACAGAAATTGATTCAAAATATTTGGGCTACTTCCAAGGGTGATAAAAAATTGTAAAAATTCTCAAAAAAATATATTTTGGTCTTGGGAACTCATACAAAATTTTCTAGCCTCTGATTTGGTCACTTCAAGTAGGTTCTAGTTCAAAAAGGCTAAGAAGGGCATTAAAGGTATTTCCAAAATAAATAATCTCAGAAAAATATATTAAATGATATTTTTATTTCTTGAAAATTTGGGGTGTTACATCAACCCAACAATGCTAGCAGAACTAGAGAAAAACAATTCTGGGCTCTCTCTCTTCTTGAGATGTACTATCCTCCATCATTCTTTGATATTCTAGTACATCTGACCTCACATCTTGTCAAAGAAATATTCTTTCTTAGACCTGTTTTCTTACATTAGATGTATCCATATTAGAGATATATGGTGTTCTAAAGAAATATGTTAGGAATCTTTCTTCACCCGAGGATTGCATCACACAAGGTTACTCTAGCGAGGAGGTAGTAGAGTGGTGTGCCTCACTCTCGCCATGAGGGTAGACTAGCATGTCAAGGAATCTTGGACAAAAACAATCAATCTGGATCAAAAGGCATATGACCAAGCTCATTTCCTCGTGTTGCAACAATCGAGCGAAGCGTCACCATACATCGTTGAGCACAATCACATACTCTGTTCAATACCTTGTTTCGGGAATGGATCACACGATCAAAAACACTAGTGAGCGAGTCAACCAAGCAACTAGCAATAGGCCCTATATACACTATTAAAACATATCAATGTTATCATATAAATGGTTATACATTCTACACAGTTGATCCAGATAGTAAGAGCACAAATCAGAACAATAGTGTTTGTATTAATGCCTACAACAACAATGATGTAAAGAGCTCATATTACAATCAGATAGAGGATATTTAAGAACTTGAGTACCTAGGGTTCAAGGTACCTCTGTTTTGTTGTCGTTGGGTCAATGGTATAAAAGACATTACGTGTTGGGAAATATGGGAGCTACGCTAGTGGGCAAATTCAAAATTTTTGCCCTAAGCCCAAGACTCATGCGCGTGCAAGATCATGGATCGTTACCTTCTAGCATGGGACACGCTAGGTGCAGCGGAAGAAGATGTCGGAGTAGGGCGTGAAGCCTATCCTCGCTCCATCCTTGTCATCCCTCACCGATCCGATCGATGAAGATGACGTAGTCGTTCACATGAAGATGTCCATGAGCGTAGCTATTGGAGCAACGCCTCCACAGAGTCCACGTGTATAGGGATGGAGTACCTCCCATGGAAGCATGCTAGCACCACCCATGAGAGACTGGGATCCTTGACCTCAACGATTGAGATCAAGAAGTGGAGGAGAGGAGTATTTGATGGCTAGGTCTAATCTAGACTTATTCCATGTTCCAAGACATCCTCCTCTTCTTTTATAGGGCTAATAGCCCCCTGGTCATGCTCATCTTGAAACCCTCAAATCTGTAACAGATCCAATCTGTTCGCACACGTCGAAACTTCTGATCCTAAATTGGAACTTCCGACAGGGTATTTTAGGTCTCCCGATACAGTACGACACGCAACAGATCCAATCTGTTTTCGCCCACCTCAGAACTTCCGATACTATATTAGAACTTCTGATTAGTACAAAATTTCTCGATTCCAAATTAGAACTTCCGATACCATATCGTAACTTCTGAAGCAACATCTGCTCTCTGTATCGAGACCAAATAATAATCGAAACTTCCAATAATACCTATTGGAACTTCTGATCCATGAAATTTTCTTGGGCATAACCTTTATTACGGTCAACAAGTATGAATTCACAAGTGTAAATCTAACTCAGGTCGTCTATAAAAATGAACTTTCGTGCTCGCTGAACAAGTTGCTCAAGTATTCTATGTGCCTGATACGAAAAATTATAAGAAACTTCATGTTGTCCTAGCTGGAAAGAGATAAATTGTGGGTGTTGAAAATGTGATTAATTAGGACGAGTACAATCAGTTTGATGAGAGACCTCCTTTCGTCACCTCAATTATGCCACAGGTTAAACCAGACGAGCAAACTCCATATCTATGCTCCGACCATTCTGAAGGATTGTACATTAAGAAAGTGATAAAACATAAGGTGTAAATTATAATTTGTATATATACATGCAAGTGTTGTACATGTGTTGAAATACTGAGATATATGGGTGATTTGTACAAGTTCTACTAATTTGGGTTTTGTAATATATATATATACACGATAGCTTGAAATCTATAAGTACTACTGATTTGGTTATGTAATATATATGTGCAATATGTGCTAAAACTTGAAATATGGAACTACTACTGATTTGGTTATGTAATATATATATATATTGTTGGACCGAAACAGGCAACCCGAGGGGGTGAATGGGAGCTTTTAAAATTTTTTTCTGCTGAACAGGATTCGAACACACCATTTGAAGTGTCTGGTTCGGAGGTATCGAACACACTCCGAACACAGGCTTCGAATGGGGTGAAAGTTTGAAGTTCAGAACACTTCGCTCCCACTCAGAAACCCAAAAACGCATTGTCCTCAACAAAGATAGTGCAGGCTCCACACATGAGGTGCCTTTGAGCATACTTCGCACTATTGTACTTCGCACAAGTCTATTTCCCTCTGAGAGCTCCGAATAGATACTCCGCACTATTAACCGGTACTAGGCTTCATACTTCGGAGTGCTGAAAACAGAACTGACTGCAATGAGGACTTCAGCTAAGAAAAGAAAACAGGCTTCAGCTCCACACTTTGCACAGTGCTTCGCTAGTAATCAGTGAGGGCTTGCCTCCGATTTACATAGAGTGAACACACACGTTACTCACATAAATCACACGTACAGGAGACAAACACACTTCACTGGAAATAGAGCAAAAACGCTGGTTGGCACAGAACGAAGTGGATAGCAAAAATATTAACTCATGCAGTGCAAAAACACAGATACAAGTTCAAGCAATAGATGAAAAAATAATGGAAATTTCATTGCAAGAACATGGAACAAAAAACTCACAAGTACAGAGAAGACTTCATGGCGGTTGGCCAAAACTATAGGGAAAAACAGAAGGTTCTAAAATGGAGTGCACAATGTTACCCTAGCCCCTAGTCTGCCTCTCCTTTTATAGGTACTACTCTGACTTGTGAATAGACTACAATACCTATAGGGTTTACATC
Organism: Zizania palustris; assembly: GCA_019279435.1. Lineage (NCBI taxonomy): Eukaryota > Viridiplantae > Streptophyta > Magnoliopsida > Poales > Poaceae > Zizania > Zizania palustris. The sequence goes on from JAAALK010000080.1 coordinate 36,266,248, forward strand.
GTTTTTGTTTTAGCCAGACACGGGGGTACAGATGGTAGTCTACTTTATTGGAAATTCCTTTTGTCAACTTCGCAGAGGAGACAACATCAGCTTTTGCAGAGCAGACACGATCAACTTTTGTAAAGCAGAATCTTGTAGAGCCCCCTTTGCACATGAGGTGTGCAGAGGCTTCAATGACATCCTTCGAACCGGAAGGCCTTCGCTTCATCGAAGTCAGTCTTCGATACATTGACGGTTTTGTGCCGAAGCCGTTAAAGCCCTTGAGCCTTTGCACCATCACCTCTGGAGTGGACCACCATGGCTTCGCAACTACTCCTAGCTCGAACTTCGTCCGTCCGTGTACCAAAGCCATGCATGACCGAAATACTTCAAGTCATCCACACTCCAAAGCCTCACCTTCGAAGTACCTTCACCACCTTCCGAAGTCCCTCCTTCATCCAAGGCCTCCGCATGAAGCACTTCCATAAGCACTCCTTCATAGTGTCTCTGCTCAGAGCACACTCCCGAAGAGCCTTACCCGGACCATGCCTTTGATGCACCTCGACTTCTGAGACCTTTGTCAGGTGTCCCTTCGAGTGCCTCCATATAGAGCACACTTCGAACGCCTTGTCTCAATCCTGAGGAATTTGTCCGCCATCCTTCGAAGTCACTCCTTCAGAGTCACTCTTCGAAGTGCCTCGCCTCCGAGCACTTTGCCTCGAGGTACCTTCAGCCGGAGCCACCCTACACACTTTCTGCCTTTGCTTGGTGCACCTTGACTCGAGCACCGACCTCGACTCCACGCAGCCTCCATGACCGATCTCCCTGCTCGCCTGACATCAAGCCACCCGCTTGACCCAGGTTCACCTGTTGCGAACTGTCTGTCGCCTCCGAAGTCACCTGCACACCACCGACAAGCAGACAAGCGTTTCCAGTACCCTGGAGACCTCTCCGGTAAGCAACCTCTTGTACACACTTCGGTGTACCACCCAAAGTACCGAGACCTTCGGTACATACTTTTCATCGTATTCTGCCGGACCCCTCCGATAGACATACTTTGCAAAAACAGCTGCATCCAGCAAACACCGAACCCTTCGGTAAAACACCTCCGAACCCCTTTGGAGGGACCCCTTCGCACATAAGGTAAAACTTGTCAATCACTCATCACAGACTTGAAACCAAGGCACATCTCCACTTGGTTTCTCAATCTCCCCCTTGATGAGTGCATTGACAACCAAATTCATGTTCAAAAAAAGTTAAATTTTTTCAGCACACAAGTTACCATAAAAAACCAGAAAAGAGCCAAATCATGTCACTTGACAAAATAATCTAGCAAATTCTTCCCCTTGGCATAAAAATTCTCTCCTCCTTTGAACTTCATCACTTGTTCTCCCCAAACCAAGCATTCTCTCCCCCTTTGGCAATACAAGAATCAAGGAGCAATAAAGATGCAAGGCTTCGAAATGATGAAAAGTGTGAATACAACTAGTGCAAGAATATGCCAAATCATAATGTTAGGCTCAGATGCTCAGCTCAAGTGAACATATTCCACATTCAATATTTGATGCATGAACCTTTTTTTATTGTTGAAAATAAAAGCATCACCACTTAGATAAGTCATCTAGATAAGTGAAAGCAAGAACTGCTAGAGCTAATCGATTTCTACATAGAAAGCAAGTCCAATTGTATGGAGCATTTAGCAATCTTGATAAGCAAATGATTCAGACTTTGCTGTTATTTTTATATTGCTTGGGGTTATTTGCTCTTCCACCTTATACTTTCCAACCAAGCCAAGCCTAGGTCAAGAAGGACCATCAGAAGCTTAAGACAATGATTTTGGCAAACACTAAGTTATCCTAGTTCATACCAAAGTGCTATGGTAAGTAGTTTAGAATAAGATAGTGCGACAAACAAACCCGCCTGGATCTTTTCATTTTTAGCACATAAATCATGGATATTGTTTTTGTTGAGTATTAATTGTTGGAAAGTTCCATGAAAAAGCAGTATTATTTTCAAGTTGCAATTTTGCATCCAAAGTAAAGGATTCTAGCTACTAGGCAGATAAAAGATAGCTAAAGCAAGTCTGCATAACACATGCTAGACACACAAGACTAAGAAGTGATCAAGTTTGGAGTTTTTGTAAATTAAATCATGCTCATAATGAAAGTAGATATATTAGTCGGAGTTGAATACATCATGATGATGACAATTATGCAAAGGCATATAAAAGCAACTAAATGCATCAACAATTAACCATAAAGAAGCCAATGCAAAACAATTAAAGCATGTTCCCCCTCACAAAATGCCGTAAGGATGTGTTTATAGCAAAAAATGGCATTAAGGGTCAAGCTAAGCAAAATACTGAAAAATGGTATTTTTGACCGAAAATATGCCAAACCTGGCGAAGGCCGGTCTCACCGGCTATGACATGCCGGTCCAACCGGCCAGGCCCAGTCAGACCGGCCCATGGACTTGGTCAGACTGGCTAGGGGTTCAGAATATGAATCCAAAGTGGATTCAAGCTATTCTTATCCAAATCTTATCTCAACCAAATATTGGCCGAACCCTACTGTATTTTTCACCAGGGATCACCAGCCCACCCCCTATAAATACTACGGACAAGGCCGATTCAGGGCTCGCTCTCTCCAATCTAAAAAATCCAAAGCCCTAGCTTTGAATCACATTTACTTTGTTTACTTTCCACATCTTCGTGGGTTTGCTTGAAAGCCCTCCGTCTGCCGCATCCGTAATCACGGTAACCCTTGCTGGTTCGCTTGTGAACCTCCCATTAATCCACGTAACGGATTGCTATCCCTTTTATCGGTTTTTATTGCCATATTTTGTAATTCGGCCCATTGGCCGAATTGTATTTGTTCTTTGGGCATTTTGGCAGATCAATTGCCTTCCTAAACATTTGACGATAGAGCACTCTAACGAGGGAGAATCCGAAGAGGAAGGAGATCCAGCCGATACGTACATGATCGAATGGACTTGGAGCACGAAGTCTAAACCTGTCACCTGCTCCGAATTGCGGCCGTCTCCCTCTAAGAGCCGGCTTAATGAAATTAGATATTCATTCGACGTAACCAAGTGTGATAAGACATTTGATTTCCTGTTGAAAAATCAGCTCCTGTGACTACCAAAAGGGCAAGTCATGCCATCCGCCGACGAATTAAAGAAATGACCCTACTGCAAGTGGCATGATTCACATTCTCACTACACTAACGATTGCAATGTTTTTCATCGGCAGGTTCAGTCAGCCATAGAGGAAGGACGATTGAAAATAGAAGCAAATCCAAAAATGAGACTGGACAGAGACCCCTTTCCCGTGAACAACGTCGAGCTCGAGGGAAAGAAAGTGTTGATTCGGCCGGAGCAGGCTGAGTCGGCTAAAGGGAAAGCGGTCATTGTAGGAGACGCTCGCACACGCACACTCGTAACAAGGAATCCATAGGTAGGAGTGTGGAAAGAAAATGTTAAACCACCATCTTCGACCAGGCGCCACAGAAGGCCGAAGGTGACATACAAGATGCTCTTGGGCAAGCACCAACGAAGGTCCGAGAGGAGGAGTGTTCGTCCACGGGCTCCGGGACAGCTGAACCCCCCTAGAAGACTGAGCCCCGCGAGGGTTGAGTTCGGACCTCAAGGCCTGAACCCCTGTTCGGAGTGGGTACAACCTCTGGCAGGGTTTGGACCTCAGTGGCCGAACCCTCCTTCGGCTTGGCCCCAGTTTCTGGGAGGCTTCAGACCTCAGTGGCCGAACCCACCTCCTCTAAATGGGTTCCAACCTCTGGGAAGATTCGGACCTCAGTGGCCGGACCCATCCCCTTTGAATGGATTACAGCCTCTAGATGGGTTTGGCCTCTAGTGGCCGGACCCGTCTCCGCCATGGGCTAGCTTACCTCTGGGCGGACAGGACCCTTCGCTAGTCTGGTCCGAGGTACCTTCTACATGGCCGAGCTTCCAACAGGCCAACGGATTCAACACCCAATGGGCAAAGCCGCTAGAGCCTCCGATGCCTCCACCATACTGCTAGATGATGGCTCCGACTTGGCCTCCGCCACTGGAGAACTCTGGGAAGTGTCCAACTACTAACACTCACATTCCTTCTAGTGTTTCCGAGTGGTAGGTACAAGGCCTGGCGTAGGATGGGAGTATTATTAATCTCCTGTCCGTAGTACCTCAGAACCGAACCCCGCAAGAAGGCGCCAGAGGGAATGAACGTGGAGATGCCCCAGAGCCTATAGTCATCAGGGTGGGATCCTAGGAGGTCCCAATCTCGAAGGGTGCCCCGGCAAGATAGCGCGAAGATGCATCGCCGAGCCCGACCAAAGCCCTGACCGACGCCCGGTCTGACTGGCCTACTGCAGCCGGTCTGACCGGCCTTACAGCTATTTTTGGCACAATCTGGTCCGACCGGCCCACCATGGTTGGTCCGACCGAACAGGACTAGAAGACTTCTTATGGCAAGCACAAGATGTTCGAGGCTGATCCGAACAAGTCCTGTTCGGCCTAAAATACTATAAACAAGACCATGGCGCCTGGCACCCATCCTCAGCCATCATGAGCACCCTCGGGGATGTCCAAGTCATAGAAGAGGAGGCTGCAGCGCTTGTGGGCACAAGAGATACGAGAAGAGAAGGCCGAGGAGGCACGGGACACACTTTTTGAAGAAATACGTCCCCGGCCCACGATGAATAATGTTTGGAGACCTTAGAAGGTCATGGTCGATGACCCGACTCCCATTATTATCTCCGACGATGACGACTTGCTTGACGACGACTACACACCCATCTCTAAGGGGCCCGCTCCTCAAGCAATGGACGTCAGCGTCGTCATGCTACCTTTCAAGTTCTCTCCACTGCAGGAGGAGGCTGGGGTCGCGCAGCTAGATCTCGTCCCGCGGGACGCCATGTTCGAGAAGCCCGGAGATACGAGCCATCGCCTAAGGCCTTTCTACATAAGGGGACACATTGACGGAAAGCCGATCTCAAGGATGCTCGTTGACGGTGGCGCCGCCGTGAACCTAATGTCGTATTCCCTTTTAAGGAAGCTCGGCAAAGATGACGACGACCTGAACAAGACCAACATTACCCTCAATAGCTTCAACGGCGACACGATAGAGGCCAAAGGCGTGCTGTCTATGGAGCTGACAGTAGGGAACAAGATGCTACCTACCACCTTCTTTGTCGTCAACGTGCAAGGTAATTATAATGTATTGCTTGGTCATGATTGGATTCATGCAAACTAGTGTGTGTCGTCTACCCTGCACCAGCGCCTAATACAATGGGATGGCGATGAAGTCGAGATAGTACACGTTGATACATCGGCCCATGTTAGTTTGGCCGACGCGTTCGGCGACGCCACCCATGATGAGATAGAATGCTTGTCGGGGCGGGACCTCTCAGATTATGACTTTGTGAGCGTATCAGAGGGGAGGTTCGTTCCTATTTCCGTAAAGCCGGCCAATGTGGCTCAGTTGTGTCTAAGGTAGCAGAATGTCTAGCGCTAATCTTGATTGGCTAAAAGCTCGTGTGGAGCAATATCAGTCTTCTCAAGATGGTATCGCTGAAGCCATTGAAGATTTTAGTGAAGTAGAAAAATTAGGTCAAGGCTTCTCATCGGTCGATCCTTTGGAACAAGTAGACATAGGAGATGGTAGTGTTCCGAGTCCGACATTTGTAAATCAGAATTTGAATAATGATGTAAAGGCCGAAGTAATAAAATTGCTTCGATCGTATGTTGATTGCTTCACATGGGACTACAACAAGATGCCCATATTAAGCCGAGAGCTTGTTGAGCATCAGCTCCCCATCAAACCCGGGTTTAGGCCTTATAAGCAGCCGCCACGCCGCTTCAATTCGGCCATCTATGACCGAGTTAAAGAGGAGGTTGAACATCTATTAGCGGCAGGTTTTATTAGGCCATGCAGGTACGCGGAATGGGTCACTAACATCGTGCCTGTCGAGAAGAAGGAGAGTGACAAGGTCCGCATCTACGTCGACTTCAGGGATTTGAACAAAGCCACTCCAAAAGACGAGTATCCCATGCAATAGCCGACATGTTGATCAACGATGCCTCAGGACACAAGGTACTAAATTTTCTTGATGGCAACACTGGTTATAATCAAATCTTAATGGCCGAAGAGGACATTTTTAGAATGGCCTTCGCTGCCCTGGTTTTGTCGGCTTGTTTGAGTAGGTAGTAATGACATTTGGTTTAAAGAATGCTCACACCACGTACCAACGTGCCATGAACTTAATCTTTCATGACTTGGTAGGATTTATGTTAGAGTTTTATATAGATGATGTTGTGGTCAAATCGGACGATATGGAGAGCCACCTCGCCGATTTAAGAGTTGCTTTCAAAAGAATGCGCCAGTATGGCTTAAAAATGAACCCGCTCAAGTGTGCTTTTGGCATGTCGGCGGGAAAGTTCTTGGGATTCATGATCCATGAAAGAGGCATTGAAATCGATCCTAAGAGGCTTGAGAAAATTAGAGGATGTGTAGCGCCGACATGTAAGAGAGATGTGTAGAAACTGCTAGGCAAGGTTAATTATTTGCGACGCTTTATATCTAACTTGTCTGGCAAAATTGATGCTTTTGTCTCGATACTTCGGCTAAAAAATAAAGCTGAGTTCACTTGGGGGCAAGTCAGCAACGCGCCTTTGAGAAAATCAAAGAGTGCTTATTGACGCTGCCGGTAGTAAGGCCGCCGAAGGCCGAGATTCCATTTCGGCTTTACATTGCCGCGGAGGAGAGTGTGATTGGAGCCATGTTGACTCAAGACATTGAAGGAAGAGAGTACATCATCACCTTCTTGAGTCGTCGATTTCTGGATGCCGAGACAAGGTACGTGTTTGTGGAGTGTCTGTGTTTATCCCTTTATTATGCATGTACCAAATTGCATCACTATCTTCTCTCTAGCACATGTATTGTCACTTGCCAAACAGATGTCATAAAGTACATGTTGCAAAAGCCGATTCTAAGTGGTAGAATCGGCAAGTGGGCGTATGCGTTAATTGAATACGATTTGGCTTATGAACCGTTGAGAGCTATGAAAGGCCAAATCGTTGCTAACTTTATAGTGGATCACCATGTAGATGTCAATTGGAGCAATGAGGTCACTTTAATTGAGGTATTACCATGGAAACTTTATTTTGATGGTTCGGCTTGCAAAAATGGCCAAGGTGTTGGAGTGGTGCTCGTATCACCAAGTGGTATGCAGTTTGAGACCTCGGCCCATCTAGATTTTCATTCAACTAATAATCAAGCCGAATATGAAGCCATATTGCTAGGTCTTGAGTTGTTAAACTCCATGGGTGTGAAATATGTCCGTGCATATGGTGATTCTTTATTAGTGGGGCAACAAGTAGCTAAACTTGCTCAATGTTTTAATGGTTTTGTTAAATAGATATTTGGACAAGTGTCTAGACATAATCGCCACCTTTGATGATTTCGAAATTACTCATGTGTCTAGAGAAGCCAATTCAATTGCAAATGACTTGTCTCAACAAGCATCGGGCTATCAAATTAGGAAGGGTAAATTTTACACACGAGAAAAGCCGATGTTTGGAGACGATGTATCATCTGAGAGTACTAACGTCGGTCTGACCGGCCTTGTAAGCATGGTCAGACCGCCCTTACATTCTCGGTCCAACCGGCCCACTATGACTGAAGACTATTTTAGATACTATAGAGGGTCTGAAGCTTCTCAAAAGTTTGGCAATATTCAGCTAGCACCGGCATCGATGCTCAATCCTATCGTCAAACCATGGCCGTTCCGAGGTTGGAGCTTAGAATTCATCGGCCAAATTCATCCTCTGTCTTCAAAAGGGCATCGGTTCGTGTTGATGGCAATGGCTTACTTCACCAAGTGGACCGAGGCCGTGATGCTCAAGAACATGACTCACAACGAGGTAATTGATTTCATCTTGAAACACATTATACACAAAATTAGCATTCCCCAAACTCTCACTACAGACAAGGTACTTCGTTTGTTGCTAAAGAAGTGAGGGACTTTGTTGAATACTATGGGATCAAATTGGTAAACTCTTCCCCGTATTATGCTCAGGCCAATGGTCAGGCCGAGTCTAGTAATAAAACTGTGATTAAACTAATCAAGAAGAAGATTGAAGAGTTTCCAAAGAGGTGGCATGAGGTGCTTTCTGAAGCTTTATGGTCTAGTAGAGTTGCAAGGCACAGTGCCACTAAAGCCAGTCCATATGAGTTAGTATATAGACAAGAAGTCGTTCTAGCGGTAGAGGTGGATCTTGGCTCACTTAGATTTCTTAAGCAAGATGGCTTATCGGTCGATGAATATGAGACACTTCTAAAGGATAATTTAGAAGAAGTGACCGATAAGAGGTTGAAGGCTCTAGAGGCAATAGAGAAAGATAAGAGAAGAGTAGCTAGAGCCTACAACAAGAAGGTCAAGGCAAAATCGTTTCAAATCAACGACTTGGTGTGGAAGACGATTTTACCATTAGGCACTAAGAGCTCAAAATTTGGTAAATGGTCACCTAGTTGGGAAGGACCTTTTAAGGTAGTCGAAATCGCTCTAAGCAATGCATATGTCCTAGAGTCTTTATAAGGAGAGCGATTTCAAAGGGCTTTGAATGGTAGATATTTGAAAAAGTACTTCCCAAGTGTGTGGCAAAATGCTTAAAGTGTTAAAAGACCAATATTGAAAGTATCGCCCGAGGCCCGTCATGCTTTTAGCTCACTAAGTTTGCTAAAAGGCAGGGGAGCATGTGTTTATAGCAAAAAATGGCATTAAAGGTCAAGCTAAGCAAAATACTGAAAAATGGTATTTTTGACCAAAAATATGCCAAACCTGGCGAAGGCTGGTTTGACCGGCCAATGGCAAGTGCTCTTCCTTGTTTATATCCTATTTCAATCGGAACTTTCCGCGTCGATCCTTTTTATTACGTCTTGTTTTTACTCCTATATTGGGAGTTACTCTACGTATTGCTTGACGTAAAACCAATAGTGGATTTGTTTCTGTCTTTTGTTGCTAGGCCCGGTCAGACCGGCTAGGGGTTCAGAATATGAATCCAAGTGGATTTGAGCTATTCTTATCCAAATCTTATCTCAACCGAATTTTGGCTGAACCCTACTGTATTTTTCACTAGGGATCACGAGCCCACCCCCTATAAATACTAGGGGCAAGGCTGATTCAGGGCTCGCTCTCTCTAATCTAAAAAATCCAAAGCCCTAGCTTTAAATCGCATTTACTTTCTTTACTTTCTGCATCTTCGTCGGTTTGCTTGAAAGCCCTCCGTCTGCCGCGTCCGTAATCACGATAACCCTTGCTGGTTCGCTTGTGAACCTCCCGTTAATCCATGTAACAGATTGCTATCCCTTTTATCAGTTTTTATTTCCATATTTGGTAATTCGGCCCCTTGGCCGAATTGTATTTGATCTTTGGGCGTTTTTGCATATCAATTGCCTTCCTAAACATCTCTGCAAAGTTTGGAGGCGATTGAAGATTGTTTGCTAGGACTACCGAAGTTTGGCAGAGCCGATCTGTTACTTCGGTCCGACCGACGTTGAGATCCTGGTCTGACCGGACCTCGTCACGCTGTTGTCGGCAACAACTGGTCAGACCGACAGCACTTCGTCAGTCTGACCGGGGTCCTCCGCACCACGCTGCACTGGAATCCGGAGGTTGCGCCCGAAGCCCCTTTGCATTGCACCACACCGGAGCCTCTGCCGAAGCCTGCGCACCGAAGCCCACCTCGTCGGTCTGACCGAAGATACTTCACCGATCAGACCGCTGGAGCTACCCTTCGCAGCTGCCTTCGGGACTCCGCCCAGAGCCCCTTTGCAGTCCTCCAGTCCTACTGAGGTTGTACCTCCGGTCTGACCGGGCCTGAGGCTAAAGGTGCCCTAGGGACCCTTCGGGCCAATTTCTGCTATAACTCTGAATCGGCCTTCGAATTGGCCGATTCCAGGTATCTTGATCATTTTGTTTCTGTTTACATTATTACTAGCACTTTCGGCCAATTGGATTAAAATATTGATTATTTATCTGATTGCCTAGCGACTCCAAATCCCTTATCACTATTTAGGGTAATCAGAACGTGGCGTCGGTATCACTGCGATACTTTTGGACGTCGAACCGGCCCAAGTGCGGGGGCACATTTCTGCATCAACAAGATTACAAATACCAAGTTCCCCACACAAATAAGCAAATCGAGACGCATCAAGGGTTTTGGTAAAAATATCGGAAAGCTGGTTCTAGGTATCAACATATTGAAGCTCAATATCACCCTTCTCATTGTGATCTTTGAGAAAATGATATCTCACATCAATGTGTTTGGTTCTGGAGTACTGAACCGGGTTGTTTGCAATGCAAATGGCGCTAGTGTTATCGCAAAATAGTGGAACACTCTTATAATCTAACCCAAAATCCCGCAAAGTAGAAACCATCCACAGAATCTATGAGCAACAGCTAGCTACAACAACGTATTCGACCTCAGCCGTAGATTGTGCAACGCTAGACTGTTTACGGGAAGACCAGCAAATAATAGAAGTACCGAGAAAATGACAAGTACCAGAGGTACTCTTCCTATCAATTCTACACCCAGCAAAATCCGTATTTGAATAACCATGAAGACACAAAGAGGAAGATGCAGAATACCAAATGCCAAATTTGAGGGTATGATTGAGATACCTGAGAATGTGCTTTACCGCTTGGTGGTGCGAATCTCTAGGTGAAGCCTGAAAATGAGTGTACAAACACACAACGAAGTGTATATCTGGCCTCGTAGTAGTCAAGTAGAGGAGAGAACTAATCATGCTTCGGAACTCCTTCTGATCTACGGCTTCCCCATCCTCGTAAGGATCCAATGCTATCAAAGTAGCCATTGGTGTGGTGAGGGGCTTCACATCAACCATATCAAACTTCTTGAGCAGGTCCTTGGTGTACTTCATCTGGTGAACGAAGGTACCTTGTTTGCTTTGCTTGATTTGCAAACCAAGGAAAAATGTGAGTTCGCCCATCATGGACATCTCGAACTTCCTGCTCATAGTCTCTGCAAACTCGGCAACTAAAGCATGAGAAGAGCCACCAAAGATGATATCGTCAACGGCAATATGAACTAGGAGGAAATCTTTGCCATGCTTGAGAGTAAAAAGGGTTTTATCTACAGATCCCATCAAATACCCTCGCTCAAGCATAAAAGACTTAAGTCTATCATACCAAGCTCGAGGGGCCTGCTTGAGTCCATAAAGAGCCTTATGAAGTTTAATGACTTTATGAGGATATTTGGGGTTTTCAAATCCAGGGGTTGTTTTACATAAACATCTTTGCCTATGAAGCCATTTAGAAAGGCACTTTTGACATACATTTGATAAAGTTTGAAACCACGGGATGCCGCAAATGCAAGTAAAATTCTAATGGCCTCAAGATGAGCAACAAGTGCAAAAGATTCAGTAAAATCAATCCCTTCTAACTGAGAATAACCCTGAGCCACAAGTCTAGCTTTGTTTCTAACCACTGATCCATCCTCCCCTTATTTGTTTTTGAAAATCCATTAGTTCCAATGAAATGAATATTAGGAGGGGGGTCTACAAGTGTCCAGACTTGGATTCTCTCAAAATTTTCAAGTTTTTCATGCATGGAATTGATCCAACTAAATCAGATAACGCATGACTTACATCTAAAGGCTCAAAAGAAGAAAAAAGTAGAATCAATGAAATGAGCATGAGAACTTGTTACCCTTTGATCAATCTCAATAATGATCTGCTCGGGAGGATGCATCCTTTGAATGTGATGAGGAGCCTCTCAAAGGGATGTCGTATCCCCCTCAACTTGTGCCGGTGAGTGGTCGAAGATGACTGATGTTGAGGTAGTAGCTTCGGGGCCTCTTGCCGAAGTGGTTGAAGCGGGGTCAGCTTTGTGGGTTGATGTCGAGGGTAGTAGGGGATCATCCTCGAAATCTTCAGAATCTTCATCTTCAAAGATAATCTGTTCCATATCGTGTTCACTTGCATGTTCAAAAGAAGAGCTAACACAAGGGGTTGATTCATAAAAAGTCACATCACATGACTCGATGACAGTGTTAGTTTATAAATTAAAACACGATAGGAATGACCATGGGTAGTGTAACCTAAAAAGATCCCATCAGAAGAACGCCACTCAAACTTGTCCAAATTCCCACGTTTTAGGATAAAACATCGACAACCAAATACTCAAAGATGAGTAAATTTGGGTTGTCTCCCAAAACGTAGCTCATATGAAGTCAAGTTCAAGATTGAGTGCAAGAAAATTCGGTTCGAGATGTAACAAGCAGTGTTCATGGCCTTAGCCCAAAATTTTCTTGGAGTCATGTGCTCATTGAGCATTGTCCTAGCTGTCTCAACCAAAGTGCGGTTATTCCTCTCAACAACACCATTTTGTTGAGGAACCCGCGGAACAAAGAATTGATGTTCTATGCCATGCTCCTTGCAAAAGTCAATAAAGAGACTATTCTTGAACTCGGTGTCATTATCACTTCGAATGAACCTCAATGCACCTGGGTGTTCAGTGAAAAGTCTCAAAGCTAAGCTCTAAAATTGTGAAAACACTTCATCCTTGCTAGCTAAAAAGAAGACCCAAGAGTAGCGAGAGAAATCATCGACAATGACAAGAACATACCACTTGCCACCTAAAGAACTAACCCGACATATGGAGAAGCTCTCCAGGTTGTTCAGTCATCACCATAGTGACTGGTGAGTGTGAAGCGGCAATCATTTTCCCATGTCGACAAGGAGCGCAAACTAAATTCTTCTCAAATTTGAGCTTGGGCAATCCTCGGATCAGACCTAGGGAACTCAAGCGAGCTAGCAACTCAAAGCTCATATGCCCTAGTCTCCTATGCCACTTCCAGAGCTCAGAAGTAGAATGTGCAACTAAACAGTGAGAAGAACCAGATGACTCAGAAAAATCAGCTCCAAAAACTCTCACAACTCTAAATATCTTACAAACCAAAACGTCATCAAAATTGAGTACTTGTGAAGTATCGCGATGAAATCGCACTTCGAAGCCCTCATCAAGCAACTAGGATACAAAGAGCAAATTTTATCCCAAATTTTCAACCAAAGCAACATCTTTTAGAGTGAAGTTAGAGTTGATTTTAACTAGACCTTTGCCTTTCACTCTACTCCTTCGATTATTGCCGAATGTGATTTGCTCCTTTTGCTTGGTTGTGGTGAGGCTGGAGAACCGTGTTGCGTTCCCGGTCATATGGTGCGAACAGCCGGAGTCCATGATCCATGTGCCCTCCAAGCCTAGGTCTGACGCCTACACAAAATGAGAAAACCTCGATCGCTCAGTGCTGGGGTGAGTGAAAATATGACGAGGCATACAACACTGAGAGATACGAGCAGTAGGCAAAGTAAAAGCAGATTGTCTACGCATAGGTAAAATAGAGTGATGCAACGTGCGAGGTCTACCTACATGATGCAGTCCAGTCACACGACGAGGTCTCCCGTTCTGTCGAGGTACAAAGCCACCTACACGTGGTCTAGCACCATATGAGACATGGTGTACACCACAAGGGACATAACCTCTCCGGGAAGCACGGGGAGCCTCAAAATCAGGACGTGAGTAAAAGTCAGGCTCATGTATACATATAGATGGGTAATGCATGTCCTGAAAACTCAACGCCTGAGAGCGTCGCTCATCCTTGATGCGACGAAAGCAAAACCCAACCAAATGACCCACCCACTGGCAATATGAGCAATGAAAGACTCTCTTGAGGGTTCTCACATGGGTCATAGGAGCAATTCTCACAGGCTCCTCGGGTTTCTGCTGAGGGTTTTTCTTAGGTGGAGGAGGTGGAATTTTCTTGAGAGGCTAGGTAGGTTTCTTGGTTTCCTGTGGAGTGTCTAATTGGGCTCTCTCTTTCTCTAAGGTAGTGGGTGAGGTAAAAACAGTTTTTGTTCTCACTGTCTGGAGGAATTCTCTCAAAACCCAATCCTATAGCTAACCTTGCCCTATCAGCACACATCTTGGTCTTGGCCAAGAGCAGATTCATCCTACCCTTTCCCTCAGTGCATTTGTTCACCACAGAAAGAAGGTATTCATTTTAGTCATGAGCTTTTCAACTTTCCCTCTAGCAAAGCTGAGTTGGTCCTTAAGGGTGATGCAGGTGGGACAAGCAGGCTGCACATCCTTAGAACACTCATCACTCTCCAATCTAGCCTCTAACTCCCTAACATGCTTGTCTCTCAAATTAATGATATCAATTAATAAAGAACAATTTGAACAAGCATCAGAAGAAATAGGTCTAGACTCCACCACCAAAAGCTAATTCTGTGATATCTCAAGCTCATCAACAGTTTGAGCATGCAAAGAACACAACTGAGCAAGCTCACCCATGACAACAGTGCAAGATTCACATTCAGCATCATCAATTTTAGACTTAAGCATGGTATAATCAGTAGAAATATATTCTAGCCTAAGTCTAAGGTCTTTTCTATCTCTAGCGGCCTGAACAAGTAATCTATCCTGACCAAGAACTACCTCATTAAGTTCATCAACTTTAATGGAAAGCTGATCGTAGGATAGTGGTACCTCAGATGAGTCTAGCTCATCGCCATTGTGACTGCTGTCGGCCATGAAACACAGGCCGGTGAAATCTATTGCCTTCTTCTCCTTCTTCTTCTCCTTCCTTGGAGTCTCTTCCTCCTCATCAGAGCTCGACTCCTCAATTGAGAAAGTGTCATTGTCACTGAGTGCCGTGATAAAATCTCTAGAAGTGACCTTGGCTATCCTCTTAGCCACCTTGCCGCGCTTACCCTTCACATAGGGTTTTCTCTCCTTCTTATGGTGTCTGAGGCGCTCACTCTCTTGTCTCCTCTTAAGCTTAGGACAATTTGCCATGATGTGAGAAGTGTCACCACACTCAAAACACCCACTAAAGCCACTTCTCTTCTAATCCCATCTCTCTTTAGTGACTGAGATTAGAGAGGACAAAGCAAACCACCTGCAAGAAAACAAGTGCCAGATGAGCTTAGTTCTGTAGTGGTGCCACGGCTAGAGCCAGAAACTAGTGCCAATGGCTGAGGAAAAGAGTTTCTGTGCACTGCAAGAGATGCCTTGGAAATCTCCGTGGACTTCAACTTGCTGAAGAGTTCATCATAGGTCAAAGTATCATATCATGTGGACTCCTCAATGCTGGATATCTTCACTTCTCATATGCTACGATCGAGAGCATAGAGAAGCTTGATAGCCCTATCATGATCATTGTAAGCAAGCGTCCCAGTGGACCGCAAGTTACTCACTATCGCATCAAAGCATGAAAACATGGTATCTATATATTCACCGGGGCCTTGCACAAACAGTTGATACTATTGATTGTATGTGATCTGGCGCCTAGCCTTAATCTGTGTAGATCCCTCATGGAAAACAATGAGTGTAGTCCAAATTTCCCTAGCTGTCCTTAGGTGCTGAACCCTATCAAACTCAGTCCTGCTCAAGCCAATGAACAATATATTTCTTGCTTTGGAGTTAGAATTATACTGGTCTTTTTCTGCCTGAGTAGTGTGGGTTTCATGGATGGAGTATTGTGAGTCCACAATCTCCCATATTGCATTTCCTTGGCTTAGCAAGTAAGCCTCCATGCGCACCTTCCAGTATGCAAAGTCAGTTCCATCAAATAGAGGTATTTTACTAACTTTATCCATGTCGCCAAAAGATCACAAAACCAGTTAAGGTCAACTGGTGATCTTAACCAAGCTCTGATACCAATTGTTGGACCGAAACAGGCGACCAGAGAGGGGCAAATGGGAGCTTTTAAAATTATGTTCTGCTGAATAGGCTTCGAACACACCCTTCGAAGTGTCTGGTTCGGAGGTATCGAACACACTCTGAACACAGGCTTCGAATGGGGTGAAAGTTTGAAGTTCAGAACACTTCGCTCGCACTAAGAAACCCAAAAACACATTGTCCTCAGCAAATATAGTGCAGGCTCCACACACGAGGTGCCTTCGAGAAGACTTCACACTACTGTACTTCGCACAAGTCCGTTTCCCTCTGAGAGCTCTGAATAGATACTTCGCACTAGTAACTGGTACTAGGCTTCACACTTAGGAGTGCTGAAAACAGAACTAAATGCAATGAGGTCTTCAGCTAAGAAAAGAAAACAAACTTCAACTCCACACTTCGCATAGTTCTTCACTAGTAATCAGTGAGGGCTTGCCTCCGATTTACACAGAACGAACACACACATTACTCACAAAAATCACACATACAAGAGTAAAACACACTTAGTTGGAAATAGAGCAAAAACGCTAGTTGGCACAGAACAAAGTAGATAGCAGAAATATTAACTCATGTAGTGCAAAAGCACAAATACAAGTTCAAGCAATAGATGAAAAACAGAATGGAAATTTCATTGCAAGAACATGGAACACAAAACTCACAAGTACAGAGAACACTTCATGGCGGCTGGCCAAAGCTACAGGGAAAAAACAGAAGGTTCTAAAATGGAGTGCACAATGTTACCCTATCCCCTAGCCTACCTCTCCTTTTATAGGTACTACTCTGACTTGTGAATAGACTACAATACCCCTAGGGTTTACATCATTTTTGTCTCAGCCAGACACGAGAGTACAAATGGTAGTCTACTTTATTGGAAACTCCTTTTGTCAGCTTCGGAGAGGAGACAACATCAGCTTTTGCAGAGCAGACACGATCAACTTTTGCAAAGCAGAATCTTCTATAGCCCCCTTCGCACACGAGGCGTGCAGAGGCTTCGGTGACATGCTTTGAACCCGAAGTCCTACGCTTCACCGAAGTCAGTCTTCGATACATTGACGGTTTTGAGCCAAAGCCGTCAAAGCCCTTGAGCCTTCGCACCATCACCTTCGTAGTGGACCACCACAGCTTCGCAGCTACTCCCAGCTCGAACTCCGTCCGTGTACTGAAGCCATGCATGGCTAAAGTACTTCAAGTCATCCACACTCCGAAGCTCCACCTTCGAAGTACCTTCACCACCTTCCAAAGTCCCTCCTTCATCCAAGGCCTCCGCATGAAGCACTTCCATAAGCACTCCTTCGTAGTGTCTCTTCTCAGAGCACACTCCCGAAGAGCCTTACTCGGATCATGCCTTCGATGCACCTCGACTTCTGAGACCTTCGTCAGGTGTCCCTTTGAGTGCCTCCTTTCGGAGCACACTTTGAACGCCTTGCCTCAATCCTAAGGACTTTGTCCGCCATCCTTTGAAGTCACTCCTTCAGAGTCACCCTTCAAAGTGCCTCTCCTCCGAGGACATTATTTCAGGGTACCTTCAGCCGGAGCCACCCTCTGCACTTTCTGCCTTCGCTTGGTGCACCTTGACCCAAGGACCGACCTCGACTCCACGCAGCCTCCGTGACCGAGCTCCTCGCTCGCCTAGCATCAAGCCACCCACTTGATCCAGGTTCACCTGTTGCGAACCATCCATTGCCTTCGAAGTCACCTGCACACCACCGACAAGCAGACGAGCATTTCCAGCACCCCGGAGACCTCTCCGATAAGCAACCTCTGGTACACACTTCGGTGTACCGCCCAAAGTACCAAGCCCTTTGGTACATACTTTTCATCGTATTCTGCCAGACCCCTCTGACAGACATACTTCGCTGCAACAGCTGCAGCCAGCAAACAACGAACCCTTCGGTAAAACACCTCCGAACCCCTTTGGAGGGACCCCTGTGCACAGAAGGTAAAACTTGTCAATCACTCATCACAAACTTGAAACCAAGGCATATCTGTGCCATAACTTAAAATCTAGAACTACTTCTCATTAGTGACAGGCAATAACTGCTGCCTGTCACTAATGATCATTAGTGACGGGGAACCACTACTGCCTGTCACTAAAGATCATTAGGCAAAAGTACTAATTTGATCTCATTACTGCTGGCAGTTAGTGGAGGTAAGTAGTTGGTACATTAATTGCTATTAGCATCCTTTAAATACACTAGTTGCTTACATTTGGACTTCAGAACACCATATTTTTGCTCTTACTCTTCTTGCTTCTTTCTTTGCTCTTACTAGTTGCTTACATTGTGGTAGATATTGCTTGCTTCGATGCATCCACTAGCATGTGGAAGCATCAGTCCAGTCTTCATTCCACACAAACTATGCCATGACTTCGTTTACTAGAAGCACAATACTTGTGCAGTCATATTAATAATACTAGTATCACAAACACTTATGCGGTCACTTTTATATGTGACCCTACAAGTGTTGTGCTCTCTTTGATCATTATTGACGGGTGATAGTTACCACCAATCACTATGACAGTCATCAGTGATGGGCAACCATTCCAACCCATCATTGATTTCTGCACGCAGTGACGGGTGGTAACAACCACCCATCACTAATGACTCCCCGCAGTGACGGGTGGTATTTACCACCCGTCACTAATGACTACCACTTATAAATAGGTGAGTCACGAAGTGAATCGTTATGCTTTCAATTCTTGCAACCCTAACCCTAGCCTCTGCCGCCAACATCACCTTCGTGCTCCTCACCGCCCCCACCATTCTCCGTTCTGTTTGTGCCGTCCGTTCCATCTTGCATGGCCGTAGGTTACCTCCGACGTGGCCTCCATCTCATTGCCTGTTCCATTGCACGTGGACGTCTCTACTCGTTGTGCACCACCTCGGTTGCATTCTCCTCCTCCTAAGGTTCTCTATGATGACACTGACCTAGTGCTCAATATGATGGTTAATTAATTTTCTCAATGAAGATAATGCTATTAATTTGTGCAATATGATGATGTGTGTGACAATTTAGTTTAATTTTGTTGTTTTCACAAATTTATTCATGCAATGCAATGCTCTCTCATTAATTTGTGCTCTATGATGCTTTGTTCATTTTTGTGCTCAATATTATTAGTCCTACATTTAATTCATGCAATGTTGTTTCATTAAGTGCCATTCATAGTTTCATTACATGCTTAACGTTATTATTGCTTAGTAATAATGCTTAATGAATTAGTTGTCACACACATATGAATTAAATTGTAGTCTAGTGGCAAGGAGGCCATTAAGTTGGCAGCCCGACATCTGAGAGCAATCATGTTCAACTAAGTTAGGTTATATTCGTATGGTCATTAGATTTGATGTTGTATGTACCTCAATTTGTTATTACATTGTGCTCATTACATTATTTGTATATCACTTTATAATTTAATGATATTTGTTATATTTGTTTTTATTTCAGTTATTATTTTAATTGGTTTTTCAAGAGTCACTTGTTTCTTATCTTATTCTAACAAATTTTGAAAAATAAGTTACAGTCGCACAACCGATTATGTCGTGTCCCATTCGGGTGTGTTGGATTATAAATATGACCGAGCAACTAGTCATATTTATAGGAAGACACTCTCGAATTGTCCATGCTTGGACAATCCAGGGATGTGCGGCCCGCGTAGCTGGACCACATGGTACCATACAGTTCTAGAGAGAGTTTTGGTGGTGTCTCCCTGTTGTTCTCCGGATATACAACCCTCTCGACCCAGAGTTGAGACATGTATTTGGAGATCAATGTGGTCCAGCTATGTGGGCCGCACATCCCCGGATGGGATTTAGGACCTATCATTAACCATTAGTGCCCAAAGCCTAGCGGCGTACGTTCACTCATTTTTTAATGAAACAATAAGGTCTACCTTCTCTTAATGTTTAGATGTCTACCCATTCCTCTGTCGGGTCTTCTAGCTCCACTAACGAGGTTGAGCTAGCAATCAAGAAGTCAAGGACGCAAACAAAGTGGCCAACGTACAAGATAACCGTCAAGGAGATTGACCATAATGGCCTGCCAAAAGATAAAGCAGCCTTGCAGCGCTTCAGGAAGCTTGCGAGACTTATTGCATGGGAGAGGGTCCCGTTGACCCTAAGGAAGTTCAACAATCTCAGTTGAGAGCAGAAGACTACACTCTACAATGACGAGATTAACAATTACCTCAAGTTTCCCAAGACCTCAAAGGTGGTTGTAGTAATGATTGTCATGAAGATGATATCCAAGATATGGAAGTCTTATAAAAGAAACCTTGTCAATAAGTTCATTACCAAAAACCTTGAGCCCTTCGCAAAGTACATATTCTTGAAAAAGGAGGCCTGGAACAAATTTGTCAAAATGAAGAGCTCAGCTGATTTCAAGGCAGAAAGCTCTACCAAGAAAGAGCTCCGATCTAGGAATAAGCTACCCCGCAACCTTGGTTCAACTGGTTACGTGGGGATGAAAGATAGGTGGTCGGCTGAAGATGCCAAGATAGTCAGTGAGGGCAATGAAAATATGTGGCAACAGTTTCCTGGTAGAGTGCAATCATTTCTAAGGGCCCCGGGGAGACTGATAGAGAGTGGTGAAGTGGCATGGATCTCGAGCGAGGTAACGATAGTGGTTGAGAAGGTCAAAGATCTAGTGGTGCAGTGGTTAGAAGGATTATTCACAGTCGTGCGGGAGCTCGATGAGATAACAACTGCTCTTGGAAATCCAGAACACCCTAGTCACGTGTGGAGCGTCTCTAGCTTGCAAGGTTGGAAGCATAGTTTCTCGGACAATGCTAACATGTATATGAAGCGAAGAAGGTACATGGAATCGATGTGGAGGCGCTCTTTGCGAAGATCAAGAAGGATCTATATGCAAATATCACGAGTAGCTTAGCTCGACATGGTATTGTCCTTCTAGACCAAGGTATAGTAGATAGCCATACTCGTGCTAGAAAGAGCAGATGTGCATCAAGAGAGGTTGAGCGACGATTGACTTGTAGTGGTTTGGATGACACCATCGAATGGCTAACTGAACCAACCACGTGCAAGATTATCATAAAGCTCGCAGGGGTTCAGATTGAGGTGGCAAGCAGTGTGGTCTTTCCATATCAACATGATATACACAACTTGCCGATAAATGAGGGATTTGATTGGTTTCTATTGATTTTGTGCACCCCAATGTGGAAGACATCTCATTGCCTATTCCTCTAGATGATGAAATCACCACCATTCGCGTTGCCCATCTCACATTGGTATAGTAGAAACGAGTGGATATTTTGGTCAATGCCGAGTGAGAAACCAAGTTGAGATGAGCCTTGGCTTTGTTTGTGATGAGTGATTGAAAAGCCTTTGTGTTCAAAGGGTGGTTTGTTGTGTTTATCGAAGGGGTCGATATTTTTGTTGTGCACAGGTGTGTACATCGGAGGGTCTACCGAAGGGTTCGGTAAATTGTGTGTGCACGAAGTGCACACCGAAGGGTTTTACCCCCGGAGGGGTACACCGAAGGGTTCGGTGTACTCCGGAGGGTACTGCTAATATTGTTTGCTTACTTTGTGATGTGTAGGAAGGTGGATGTATCTTGGTTGTCAACAGCGAGGGATCAAGACCAGGCGAGAGGTATGGTGTCGTAGGATCAAGGAAGCTAGGTGAAGTCAAGTGTGATCCGAAGGGGTGTTCAGAGGCTCTCTGGACAGAGGGTCTCATACATAAGGGAACGAAACGTATGCACGCAAGCACTCTGAAAGTGTGCTCCGGAGGGAGGCATTTTGGAGGGACACTTCGAAGGTGTGTGCTCTGGAGGGAGACATTTGAAATGGTGGTTTCAAAGTCCTATGAATGGAGGCACTTTGAAGGTATGCTCTAGAAGGAGATATTTTGAAGGCTGGTGGTCCAAGACCTCTAATGGGAGGCACTCCGAAGGTGTGTTCTGGGCGGAGGCATTTCAGAGGCATGCTTATAACGTTCACTACGAAGTATGGAAGACTTGTTGAGGCTTCGGCCATGTTGGCTTCAGTACACGGATGGATGGTTGTCGAGCTGGAGAAGCTGCGAAGCCATGGTGATCCACTCTGAATACATGGTGCGAAGATTGACAAGAGCTTTGACAGCTTTAGCTCAAAACAATCACTATCAAAGTATTGACTTCAGTGCAGCAAAGACTTTGCGCCTTAGAGCCTACATCCAGAGTCAATCAAATACTTCATCAAGTGCCACAAGACTCCATCGAAAAAATCTAGAAAAGTTGATGCACTACGGAGCTTCAAATAAAGTGTAAAGTAGGACTACCTGTAACACCCCCGTGACTATGTGTGAGAGAAAAGTTATAAACCCTAGGGTTATGGTAGTCACTTCGCATGTCCGAGTAGGATATAAAAGGAAGAGTAGGCCGAGATCTAGGGCAACACTTTAGCACTAGCAAGAACACTTTCTCTAGGCATAGAACATTCGGTTCTTATTCCAGCCAACACAATCATTTTACTTTGACTTGTGAGTTTTTGTGTTCCCTATTCTTGCAATGAAATATCTATTCAATCTCTGATCTTTGATTCATTTATTTCATGAACTTGTATTTGTAGTTATTACTTCATGCATGAGTTTTGTTGAGTTCTTTGTGTTTTTCTTGCATGAGAAGAAACTCTTTTCTGATACATGAATAACTTGTTCTATGTGGATTATTTATGTCACCTTGTATGAAATCCTCGAAAATCCTTGAATAAGTTTACATGTAGTTATTTCTTCACTTTTGCAGTATCTTCGCTCTATTGTGTACTACTGGCCAAGCCTCAAGAATTCACTAGAGAAGTGTACTCTGAGTCTATTGTGTGATCCTTACTTTTCGAAGTTTTTCATCTAGTTGCGAATCCTTCCCGAGTAGTCTAGAATGAAGTATTTTTGTGAAATCTTTCTAGAGTACTAACTCAGTGCGAAGCCTCATGTAATTCACTAGTGGAAGCATCTATTCGAAGTCCTCTGAGGGGATACACTTCGTAGCGATGTGCTAGTCTGCATAGTCTATCTCGAAGCACCTCTGTGTGCGGAGTCGACTTTTCAGAAGCCTTGCTACGAGTACTTTGGGTGTTTGGAGTGTGAGTGAAGTGTTTTAATACCTCCGAATTAGAACTCTCAAAGGTAGTTTTTGAAGTTAGTTTCTTAGAAGAAAATTTTAAGCTCTCATTCACCCTCTCTAGTCGCATTTTCGGTCTAACACCGAGACTATTGCAAGACAAGCTAATGCTCAACCTTCTACTACTGAAACTTCAGCTGATGAACCTCCAGCTGCTCCACATATTATTTTTGCGCTTGTGGCCACTGCACCTATCGAGCAAGGTGAAAATATCGTCACTGTGTTGTCGTCAAATAAGCCAATGACTGTACACAAAAAAGAAGGTTGATGCCAAAATGACTAAAAAAGTGGTGAAGCCTAAGGTGGTGTCAGCATGGACTCTTGCAAATGCTAAGTACGAATAAGCTAAGAACCTGCTTCCTCTCAAGATCAGCTAAGAAGTGGAGGGCAAGCTTTAATGGACCTCCATCAATTATATCTCAATGGCTGCAAAGAAAAAAAGTTTGGTCATTGTAACATACAAGAAAAACATTTCTGGACCAGCGACAGTTATTTTTTTGTTTGCTTCAATGATCTATACAATCTTTTTAACTTGGACGCTCTCGACATCAGCTTGCTGTGGTGTTGTACATTTTAAGTTACATAAATTAGATTTTTATTAAATTCGACACACCATTATGTGATATTAACTATTCTTTCATATGTGCGGGATAATGTGGCAAAAAAGCAAGAAGCAAGCATTCAAATATTTGGATTCACAGATATTAGTAATATCAACAATCGAGAGTGATAGGCAGTCGTGTGTCAACTACCTATGTATATTACTTGCCACATGCATCGCAAGAGGCAACATATAATGGGCATACACCACTTGAATGTACATTATGTCCTACTACTCATTGCCCTAAGTGGAAGATCATATGATACATTGTCTCGGTAAGACCAAAGGAGTCGAATGGTGAGTGCACCGAGAGGGACTTCTCGGTACTCAAAAGTTTAATCGACGAGTATTGTTTTCTTCACTTTATTACAAATTAAAACTTTATCCTATTCTTGTTTAACTCAATCTTGTTCTACCTTGTTAGAGAGCTTTCGAATCCACTGCCCATCTCAATAAATCAAAAGCAATGAAACATCTACAATTGGTTCATAAAACTACAGCGCCTTTAAGTCTCTAAATGTTTACCCTTTCAAATTTAATGTGTCATCCAAACTAATCGTGTATTTCCATAACATTGCTACAGTCAACCTCCTGGAAACCAATGTGGGTTTTATGTTACACACCATATGATGCTGGCCCTAAAGATAACATATCTTAAATCACCCGACGTAAGATATTATCACACACTTTGTTCTTGTGTTTCATTTACTTTTTACTTATGTAAACATCGACCGATGTCAAAAACTCAATTTACAGGCATTCAACCTACCTGAAGGCAGTCTTAGCGAGAATGAGTTGTCGAAGATCCATTCACGACTAGCGATATTCATTTTGGAACAAGTCTTTGCAAAGAATGGTGCATTCCATTATAACAACCAGAATTAATGTTTCAATTTGTCATGTAACACTTGCAAACATTTGGTGAAATATATGGAATACAATATTTTATGGATGCTTTGTTTGTGCAATGCAATCTGTGATGCTAGTATTCTGTAATGAATTATGTGTTGTATTTTTTGTGATGAATTCTATGTTGTTTGCAATTTAAAAGTCGACAGCCAAATCTTGGCTTTGATTCAGGATGCAGCCTAAAAATAATTATTTTTTAAAATATGACCATAATAGGGGCGGCTATCAACTTGATGTATTATGCCACCTTCCGTAAGCTTGGAAAATTGCCTGAGGACCTCATAAAAACTAATATGGTATTAAGGGACTTCCGTAGCAACTTGTCAGACACAATGGGAGTGTTAAATACATAACTGACAGTTGGGAGAAAGACGATACTGACTACCTTCTTCGTTATAGAGGAAAAATGATCTTACAGCCTGTTGCTGTGGCGTGATTGGATACACATAAATTATTGTGTCATGTCAACAATGCATCAGAACCTCATACAATGGGTCAGTGATCAAGTGGAGGTAGTTCTCGCTGATAGATCAGTTAATATAGATGTAGTCGATTAATCAGTATGGGAGACAAAAGGAGTCGTCTGTCTTTCAGGAAAGGCTTGGGATGTAAATTTTCTTGAAGTATCAAATAATGGTATCAAACCAATCAGCAAGGAGCTACCCAAGCTCATATTATGAAGACGACGCCAAAAAACGAGGGGTGGTCTCAGTCAAAACTTTGCCACAATGGATGAACTATGGAAATACAAACATCAGACACCGGCAACAGACTGAGCTAACCTTTGTAAGTACCCATATCCCCGATGAGACGAATGGATTAAAGGCAACTACATCGAGGTTGTGGGAAATGGCTGATTGGGAAGTACTTAAGGAAATAGTTGAGTGATCGTTCGACCAGAGCATAAAGGTCTACACGCAGAAAAGTTGATGCCAACGACATCGCCTTGAGACGGCCTAAGCAAATGCATCGCCCTTAGAGAAATAGAAAAGGACAGATGAGAGGTACTTAATGAACATTGTCGATTGAAGCGTGAAAAATATACGTGCGAGTCAGCCAATACCAACAGTATCGCCTTAAGATGGCCAATGCGGAGGCATCACCCTTATACAAAAACTCAAAACCAAATCATATCAAGTTAACAATATACACATGGTTTTCAAATTACAAGGCAAGAACACTACGTAGATCCAGACTAACACACTTTTTGACTTCACCAAGACAACTCCCCCTGAAGTGTGGCTAATTAAGAACTTATTTCATTTATCCACAACAAATGAGTAGGGGCGCCGACAACCAAATTGGTAGTGGCCAATACTGGCCCGTATCGTATCGGCCGACCACTAGAGCTCACCAGGGGGCATCACGATCGGCCTCCTGCATAGGGGGAAGGTCAATTAGAGAAGGCAAATGGAAATTAGTGAAAGCAAGTAATAGGGCGAGTTAAAGTACTTACCTTGGGTCCTGCATCAGCGTCACCTAAGTGAAGTCATTCCTGGTAGATCGACGAGGAGCGATTGAAGAAATGTTGCTTCAATTCACCCCACCATCGGTGGAAGGAGTGAGAGGTCATCCGACAGGTTGTCTAGGAAGCAAGGCATCTAGTGGGGATCCCATCGGTCATGTGGGAAAGGTGGTCCCACTCTAGGGCACTCGTGACACTCCCGCGAGTTTGGATCTGACCAACGAAAAAGAGATGGGGTGGGAGATGACCGAAGCCCAACTGCCTTGAGAAGACTGACGGGTGATTGAACTCAAAGGAGCACTGCCAAGGAAGCTCATCGGTAAAATTAACGGGAAGCAAACATGGAAAGGTGGCTAATGAAAAGATACAAAGAGACTCCACGTCATGGGACACATCGGGCAAAACAAGTCGATGAGGGTGTTCATACTCCGAATGATATCCAAAAGGAAACTAGATGGTTCGGTCGGAGAATCCAAGGAAATAACTCTTAAAGAAAACAACCAAGGTTGCGGGAGACAAAGGAAAAGGAGGGAAGAATGTCGCCGCTTCACCTAAAGAAGAGTAGCGACGATTGGTGGGAACAGCCGATTCTAGAAAATCGATGGGAAAGCATGAATGAGTAAGAGGGGTTCCTCCAATAAGATCAGCAGTATAAACATTGAGCCAAAGCTGGAGGAACCACCAGGGACCCTTGGCCCGACCAATGAATTTACCAGCCAAAAGGTTGACTGATACAAGGTGAAGGGAGCGGTAGGTGGCCCCAAGAAGGTAACGACCGAGGGGAACCCGCACATGGGTGATGAGTCGTTTGGCCAAAAATGGAAACAAAAAGGTCGGGGCCAGAGCTGACACATAGAAGACAAATTCCTCCAACCAGAGGTTGAGAAAAGCATTGTGTTCGCGAGTATCTGTGGGGCTAGTTTTCTTGTTGTGCCTAATGATATATCGGCCCCAGCTTTCAGCTGAGTTGATGCCAAGATCATGGGATGGTTGGCGATGAAGAGAGAAGGGATTGACTGGTGAATCAATGTCAAGGCAATTTAAGAAGAAGACATCAAGAAGAGTGGGACTCATCGGCCCAGTGCCAAAAATAAAGGCATTTAGGGCATCAGACCAGAAATAACAAGATGCGGCCAACATCGGCTCGTTCTGGTATGGCCTAGCAAGGGAAAGGTCGATGCAATTGCCAATGTCGATCTCATCCCAAAAGGCACAGTAAGTAGCTGATACCCTGAGATACCAGTCACACTAGATAGGGATAGAAGAAGGAAAGGGTTCGAAACCTAAATTCTAGTCGGAGAAACGCAGAGGGGAACATTTGAAGGGTATCCGACAAGTTTTGGCATTTATGATGTCTGTGGGGTCGAGATTACCTAAAGGACCCAGGAAGAAACTAAATAGATGAGTGACTATTGGAATAAAAACCTGTTTCGTAGGCTCTGCCAAAAAAGGTAGGATTAGAAGAGAAGAAATGATGGGTGAGTCAGGAATAACTAAAAGAAGAGAAGGTCGGAGGCTTACTTGAGGGATCGCATAAATGGTGGCCATTTTAGCACCGATAAGGTGCATGTTCAATGAAGAGAGATGTCGAGTGACGGCTAGAACTGGAATAAACGACTAAAGATTTGGAGCCATAACAAATGATGGGTCGAAAATGTGAAGAAAGAAAAGAGAGCGGTTGGTGCTTATAACATTAATGACACCCATTGTAGTTATGGATTACTGGAAGGGGAAGAGACATAGTCAGAACTCTAGGAAAATGTGAAAGTATTGGAAGACAAAGGGTTTCGACAATTAATAATAAAAGTGGGAAGACGCAATGGAAAGACGTTGAGAAGACTTGGCAGTAGGGGTAATGACTGTTGTTAATTTCGAAGCATCAGCATCCACTTAATGCTCCGAAACTGGGGTACACGTGTTTACGCCAAGATTTGGTAAAGCCCAGAGCCCACTAAGGATGTCATACGGTCAAACAAAATGTCAAGAAGAGTCCGATCAAATATGGTCAAGGAAGCCCGTCCATGCTGTTACAATATGACCGAATGCGGAGGAGCCAATGGAGATAAAGATAAAAAGAAGATGAAGATTATCCAGAATCGGTTAGGATAGAGTGCTTGGACGGCAAGTTTCTAGACTATAAATATGTACCCCTAGTTAGCTTAGAAACACACATCTCTGTCAAACAACTACTTGACGCATCGCCACCCTTGGTTCCCAAGGTTTATCCCGGTGGGATTCGACACTCGGAGCTGGGCTGCATCATTTCGATCTCCGACGAAGAGGTGAGTCCCGCTACCCTCGATGATGGTATCAACTAGGTCAGTATCCTCATGGCTGCATCACATTGAACTCTTGAGGTGAACATAGAAATAGTACGATCGCTTGTTATCGTTGTATTATCTAGGTCTAAGGCTGCATCATATTGATCTCTTAGATTGATGTGATATAGGTGTGGTAATTTGAGGCTTCATCGGTTAAGTCCGACATCTCTTGCTATTGTATCTTTTTCATATTGTATACCATTCATCTAAATAAAGCATATCCAATACTTTGATATATTATTAAGATCATCGTGATTAGCTATTATCTTGGTTAGGTGTGATCTAGTTATTGTGATGAATTTCATGATATAGATATGTTACCTTGCATGTTTTATTTATTTTTGTCGGAGTACAAGCCGATGAGTTATCTTCAATTTAACGCCACATCTTATTCGTCTTCAGGAAAGCATTCATCAGACTATGTAGTAAAACTGCACATCTTATCGGTTGATGGCACGCTTGCCCAATTGCTTTACCCCTCGCTATCAGCCCCATGGCCGATCGACGTGATATTCCACGAATATTCCATCCTCATCGCGGTCATCGGCTCGATAGTCGATAGGCCATGCTATGGATCATATTTTCATGTTTCCTTATTAGTTGCATGGTCAAATTGATGGCACACCGTGAACCCCTTTTCTAAGAATGTAGGACCTGCACTAGAGTTAAGTAGATCTCCTAGGCCACACGTGTGTCAAAGTGTGACCAAAAAACGCACCAACAAGATAACAATCTGATATGTTATCTTTATTTCCACGCTATGTTCCACTTGCGTCTGGGCAACACTCTCGGCCTTGATGCACAAGGACTTCACCCTATCGGTCGATAGCGTGCTAAGCCTGATAGCATGGGTGTGGTCATCGGCCCCATGATCGATCGACACATTTATTCCTATTTATTTTATTCTCACCATGGTCATCACCTCGATAGCCGATCGGCATTGCTACTAACGTTATTCTTTCTGGTTCCTTATTAGTTGCAGGGTCAAACTGATCAGCACGCTTAGAACCTTCCTTTTTTCTAAGATTATAGGACCTGCACTAGAGTTAAGCAGATCTCTCAGGCCACGTGTGTGACCAGAAAAGACACCAACATACTTTTTGGCATGCCCGGTGGGACTTTCTTCAGACCATTCATCCATGGTGGGCATAGATGACGACAATAACATCATCCCTATCACTATGGAGGCATTGACCAATGAACAAAGGGCAGAGGTACAAGACCACATGGAAAACTACAAGAGATTGTGCCTCGATGCTTTCAGCGTGACTCGATCTGGTCCTATCCAAAGGAGTCAGTTGTCAAAACCAACCGTAGCTGGTGAAATCTCTCAGCAGGTCAAGAACCCATGGGTCACTTTTCAATAAGCCGTCGACAACACTCTACATCACGCTCTCATCAATGAGTCTGAGGTATTGATTAATACCTTGCACGGGTTGAACCCTCAACATATTTGGTCGGTGCCACCACCACAAGGGTCGATAAGATAGGGTTCGTCGAACACTTCATTC
The DNA here is from genome assembly GCA_019279435.1 of Zizania palustris. NCBI lineage: Eukaryota > Viridiplantae > Streptophyta > Magnoliopsida > Poales > Poaceae > Zizania > Zizania palustris. The sequence continues at coordinate 36,295,902 of JAAALK010000080.1, forward strand.
TGCAGGGAGGTTGATATGATGGTCCCGTTACCTACCCCTATGCTCTAAGGGTTGGGCGGATAGGACCTGTCCCAGAATGTGTATTCCTTCAGAAGAGGTGTGCCACCTTCCCAGCCTTTGGCCGCGTCGCAGGGGCTGATCAGGCAAGAGGTGCCCCAACCTACGTATGGAATTGCTAGGAACATGATACCTGACCTTGTGCCACCAAGGGGGCACCCGATGGCATCCCTCATGGATACCATTAGACCGCATACAACAGAGTGCATCCCTATTCCAAGGAAGAACAAAGATACAACGTTGTTCGATTGTATCAGTATCAATAGCCTCCTACGACTAATCGATAGCCCACGCCGAACTAGTAGGAAGACAATTGGGTGAATCAAATCATTGAAGTTATTCAAGATTAGTTTGGACTCAAGCCTAAAGATCAGACGTACGTGTAACGGTCACCGTACCCGGAGTGGTTCGATCGGGTGCCGCTACCGAACCGATACAAGATCTCTGACTTCACCAAGTTCTTGAGGCAGGACTCGGTCTCCACGATCGATCATGTTAGTTGTTTTCTCACCCAGTGTGGCAAGGCATAAGCTGAGGAAGCACTCAAGGTTAGGTTTTTCCTGCTATCACTATCGGGATCAACTTTCGTGTGGTTCTCATCACTGCCGATGAACTCTATCAAAGGATGGGCAGATCTGGAGAATAAGTTTCACAAGGATTTCTTTGCTGGCATACATGAGATGAAGCTTACCGACTTGACGGCAGTAAAGCAAAAGAAGGATGAGTCGGTGCAATATTATGCGCAAATATTCCGCGATGTGAGAAGTAGGTGCTATAGCTTGAACCTCAGTGATGCGCAGCTGGCTGAGTTAGCATTCTAGGGGATCCTGAATCCAATAAAGGAAAGGTTTCATCACAAGGGTTTGAGAGCCTCTCACACCTGGTACAGCGGGTATTGGCCCACAAGAGTCGATTCCAGGAGGCCAAAAAAGATAGGTATCCGAAGAAAGCGGTGTATGCTCAAGTGTTCCATTCGGATTCCGATGAGAACAGTGGGTCTGTGCGAAGGTCGGCTTGGCCGAATGGACCCGAAACAAGAAGTAGATCATGCATCCTTGGGTAAAGGCAACTGATAAAGAAGAAAAGTATGATTTCGACATTACTAAGGCCAATAGGATATTCAATCTATTGTTCAAAGAAAAGCAGATCCAATTGCTACCCAATCACATGATACCATCGGTTAATGAATTGAAGAAAAATAAGTACTGTAAGTGGCATAACTCCCCATTGCACCACACTAACGAATGCAAGCTATTTAGACAGCAAATCCAATCGGCAGTGGATCAAGGCCGAATCAAGTTCGACGATGGGAAGAAGTCGATGAATATCGATGACCACCCTTTTTTGATCAACATGGTGCATGCACACCACGCTGATGATCGACAATCAAAGAAGAGCAGACGAGCCAGCAGTAGTGTAACACCCCAAATTTCCAAAAAAATAAAAATACAATTTATTTATATTTTTCTAAAAAGGATTATTTTTGAATTTCCTATAAAGCTAAAAATGCACAAATAAACTAAAACCTAGAGAAAGCATCCAAACCAGAGTCTAAGAAAATTTTTATATGGTCCCAAGGCCATGAACTATTTTTGAGAATTTTTACAAATTTTTATCACCCATGGAAGCAACCCTAATATTTTAAATCAATTTCAACAATTATTTTTATTCATAAATAAATTTAAACAGTACCAGGCCCCTCTTCCCCCTTCCCCCCCACACAGGCCGGCCCAGCCCGCTCAACCCCATGCCCCTCTCTGCCAAGCGGGCCCCGCTCATCAGTGACCCCTATCTCTCTCCGCGAGTGCACTCGGACCAGGCCCACATGTCGACACCAACCCCCCCGACGGAGCTCGACCCCACCCGTCAGGCCCGACCATTGCCATGCCTCGCCGCAGCCACCCACTGACAGTGGACTTCCACCATCAGACCCGTCTTCCTCCTCGTGCCGCCCCCAAACCTCGTCGGCCCGAAAACCTAGCTCCGCAATCCGCTCGCGCCGGCCCCCTTCCATAAAATTGACGCCGTGTTAATGCGCCCCGAGATCCGCCGGCCGTTTCCCCCTATTAATCGACACGTTTAAACCCCGTGATCATAGCACGCATGCATAGCAAGACCTCACCGGAAAATTTGAAAATCCCCTTCAGCTTTCCATGTATTCACCGACCTCTTTCACCACCGGCTCCCCTATTTAAGCCCCCGACCACCACCGCATTCGGTCTTCACGCCCAATTGCACCTAGCCCGAATGAAGCGCTCGGATTCCACTTTTTAACACCACACCACCGCCCACACTCCAGCCACCACTCGCCATCGCTGGAGCCCTCCTCCACCCTCGGTGACCGCACCATCGTGACCATCGGTGCCACCCTGACCTCGTCCACTCCTCCGTCACCGCTGAAGACCGCCGGAACCCCATCGCCGACGAGGACCCGGATGCCTTCGCCGCCCCCGCTCGTCGCCGGCCACAACCCTACGACCTCAGACCCCCGTAGCGGTACCATCACGTCCCCCTCACTGTCCCGCTTCCATTTCTAGGATCAGATAGGACCGTCGTCGCTCGCCGTGGCCGCTAGCCCGTCACCGTCGCCGGAGAAGATGACCGGCATGGGTAAAGTACCTGTGACGTGTCGGATTCAACCGCAGCCGTGCAATCGAGATCGAACGGTGGAGATTAAATCGTTCGTTCGGTTTAATCAGATCCGTCAGATCTCAGCGAATCGGTATGATCTAATCTAGATCATCCGTTTGTATTTAAAAACCATATTGAATCTAGGCCATCCATCGCGTACCGTTTCGATCTTTTAATCTCGACCGTCAGTTTTCATTTAAACCACCTGCCTCGCCCGCAGTCGCCTGATCATGATCCAACGGTGATCCGTGATCCGGCGCACGCGCACTGTGTGCGGGTTCACGCTGGGTTCGGCTCACCATGGACCGACGACTGTTTTCAGTTTAAAATAAATTCCAGAAATTGTTTTAACTTCAAAAATTCATATCTTGCTCATTTTAGCTCCAAATTTGACCATTTCAATTCCAGAAAATGTATATTTTTATTCTCTTCATGTTTATGCAATAAAAACAGTAGGTTTATTCAGAACTTTTTATTAATTATTAATGGGAAGTTTAAAGTACATTATGATACATTTTCATTTCCTTTTAGAAAATTCTTAACTCCATCAAAATTTACCTTAAAATTTTAGATAATGATTTTATAAGATTAATAACTTGATTTCCCTTAATTTAACCCAATCAAAACCTATATGCTTGTTGTGTTATTTTGGGTTGTTTAATTGAATGTTATGTTTATTATTTGTATCGAGAAGACTATGACACCGTCGAAGAGCTGTAATACTACCCGGAGGTTCCACCTTCCCCTTTAGCCGAGCAAGGCAAGTCACCAAACTAAATTTTGAGCATATTGAACATAGTTTTCTTAAAGTATCGCTAAAACTTGTAGGTTATACATGCATTAGTCAAATTGAAATCCTTACATTATATGTATTTAGATCTCCGACCTTGAAGTGCAAACCCAAGCCATGCTATTGAGCCTAAACTCCTTGTCATCATATTATTAGTTCTATTAGATAGTGTCCAATGTATTGGCACAACCGCTATAGGTTAAAAACGAGTCGTATAGATTTGGATTCTATTATATGATCCCTAGAATTCTGTTGGTTATGGAGTTTTGGTTAAGTGTGTAAGCATGGTGGGTTCCGGGTGCAAGCTAGGGCATTGGTCGGTATCACCCGAGGCACTATAAGGACCGGTCTGCGGGATCAGTTGCAATACACTTCCGTACTAACCACAAGTCTAGTGGGTAAGTCCTAACTAAGGTATGGAGTGTTCCAACTCGAGGAACCACTTGGAGATGGGTCAAGCAGCACCTGCGGGTGGCTTGTACCGACGTGGTGCAAAAGGGGGTGCGATGTTAGCCCGGAGTGGCCGGGCGCACCGGCGAAATCTAGAGCGGGTGTTATCGGATTGGAGCATTTCATGCTGAGGTTTTGGCATGAGTTCCCATGGTATGGGTCATCTCGTTACACTTTGGTGTGTGGGATGAGTGTGTGCCTTGTGGGTACAGTGGTACACCTCTGATCAGAGTTTAATTTTTTTCGAAAAGCCGAGCCCACGGTCAAGGACGGGTTGCATGATTACTCGTAGTTAGTTTACATTTATGAATGTTGCATGGTGACTTGGCATGTAAGGACTATTGAGCGAGGAGGGAAAACGTACTCCTCGAGTTAGATGTTGTTACATTATTTCATGTTTATTATTTTGTACAATTAAAACTGACTACACTTAATGCTGCAACTGAAACATGTACTTTTCCGCACTTTAAGACAATATCATTCCTTTGTTATTATCCTGCATTATTATTGCATTCTTGGTGGCTTGTTGAGTACTTTTGTACTCATACCTGTTGGACAAACACTACAGAGGCTACGTACTACGAGGAGGATGGTCTGGAGTAGCGACCCAGTCAAGAAAATGATCCTGAAGAAGATGTTTGTCATGTAGTTCTATTTTATATTTTCTTTTAAATTTTTTGCTTATGTAATAATGTGGTCTACGAACCATGGATTATTGACCGTATGTACGTTGTCGCATGGTGAACATCTTGTTATTATTTTTTTTCTATGGAAATTCAATAAGGTTCTGATTTGGTAAAATCGGGGCATCACAAGTAGTGTCACCTCCTCAGACCTAATCGAAAAATATGAAAGAAAATCAAGAGAAACAGCGAGGATGATTATGATTACTCACAATTCAACCCCCATTGGAATTGTGAGTTCTTCAGATTCTGTCGGAATGAAGAGTTGTGTTTGCAGTCAATAGATGACTGCCCTGAGTGTGGTAGCGAAGCCAGATGGCAGGTCGGTCATGATCCGTGCACTGACAGGATGATGTCACATAGGCACGAAAGGTTGGCCATCCATTAGAGGTTATCGCCGCTGAGAGCGTTGATACTCGAAAGGCTTGGTCCCATCAATACTAAGGAAAATAATGATTCGACCGACGGCAGTGCCACGTGAGGAAAGCCACAGTAGTGCCCCAGTAGAGTCTTCACAAAGAATCAAAAAAGGAGAGTACAATGTCTGCAGTAGAGAGAACTGAAGGTACATAGTCAAAAGAATGATATTGATCGGCCTCGAAGAATTAAGAATGAATAGTGAGTGAAAGACAAGGTTGATCACGACAAGAAAGATGCGGGAATAAACATGGTTTTCTTCCTCCCTATGGAGTATTATGATACTCCTGAAGACGACGCCAAGCAAGCCGATGCAATGGCCCAGCTAATATTGACCCCAAAATCGGTAATATTCGACATGCCAGAAGATCACGAACATTGGTACCTAAGACCTCTTTACATCATGGGCCTGGTCAACGAGAAGCCGATGACCAAGATGATGATAGACGGAGGTGCAACAATCAACTTGATGTTATATGCCACCTTCCAGAAGCTGGGGAAAGGGTTGGAGGACCTCATCAAAACCAATATGGTACTAAGAGACTTTGGAAGCAATTCATCACAAACAATGGGAGTGCTAAACGCAGAGTTGACGGTTGAGAGCAAGACTGTGCCGACCACCTTCTTCGTCATAGAGGGAAAAGGGTCCTACAGTCTGTTGCTAGGGCATGACTGGATTCATGTTAATTGTTGTGTCCCGTCGACAATGCATCATAGCCTCATGCAGTGGGTCGGCGACCTAGTAGAAATCATTCTCGTCGATAAATCGGTTAACATAGAAATAATTGATTTATCAGTATGGGAGGTGGAAGAAGTCGTCTGCCTATCCGACAGAGCTTGAGACGATGATTTTCTTGAAGTATCAAATGACGGGATCAAACCAATCAGCAATGAACAACCCAAGCTTACCCTTTGAAGCCGACTTGGACGAAGCAGAAGGTAAACTCGGTCAAGGCATCGCTGCAATTGATGAGCTATATGAAGTAGACATCGGACCCGGTGATAGACCGAGGCCAACCTTTGTAAGTGCCCGACTTCCCAATGAAATAAAGAATGAATTAATTGCATTATTACGAGAGTATCAGGATTTCTTTGCATGAGAATATCATTATATGCTAGGTCAAAGCCGATCGATTGTAGAACATCGGCTCCTAATAAGACAGGGGTATCGGCCATTCAAGAAGTCACCTCGGAGGTTCAAGGAAGAAATATATCCAGATATCAAGGCTGAGGTAACAAGATTATATGATGTAGGATTCATAAGACCATGCCGATACGTAGAGTGGGTATCATATATTGTACCAGTATGGAAGAAGAGTTGGAAGCTTAGAATATGTTTTGACTTCAGAGATCTAAACAAGGCAACCCTAAAGTATGATTACCCAATGTCGATCATGGATTTGCTTGTGGATGGCACATCGGGCCACAATATTATCAACTTCATGGACGGGAATGCATGATATAATCAGATTTTCATGGCTGACGAAGACATCCACAAGACCATGAACTACATGAGTGGGTGGTGATGAACTTCGGCTTGAAGAATGCCGAAGCCACTTACCAGAGGGCCATGAACTACATTTTCCATCACTTGATCGACCTATTGGTGGAAATATATATAGACGACGTCTGGTAAAATCAAGCAGAACTCAAGACCATGTGGCCGATCTACGTCAAGTTCTAGAGAGAGCCAGGAAATACGGGCTAAAGATGAATCCTAAGAAGTGTGCTATTGGTGTATCAGCGGGAAAGTTTTTGGTCTTTATTGTGTATGAAAGAGGGATTGAGATAAGCCAGCGTAGTATTGAAGCAATTAAGAACACCCAACCCCCTACCGATAAAACCAACTTGCAGTCACTAATCGAGAAGATAAATTTTCTCAGGAGATTGATAGCTGATCTTTCGAGAAAAATAGAGACATTTACTCCACTATTGAAGTTGAAGCCTGACCAGGAATTCATATAGAGAAAAATCAGCAAAAGGAATACTTAGCTTCACCGCCAGTGCTGATGCCGCCACAAAAAAGGATCCCATTTAGGTTGTATTTTTCAACCGATGATGAAGCCATCGGGTCGGTCCTAGTGCAGGAGATTGATAAAAAGGAAAGGTAATTTTCTATCTTAGTAGAAGACTACTGGACACCAAAACCCGATACCCCGTAGTCGAAAGGCTCTATCTATGCCTATACTTTTTGTGCACAAAACTAAGGCACTACCTGCTATCATCAGAATGCACTGTGATATGTAAGGTTGAGGTCATGAAGTATATGCTATTGGCCCCAGTGTTGAAAGGGCATATCGGAAAGTGGGTCATCGCTCTCACCGAATTTGAGGCAGTAAAGGGACAAACAATAGCCAATTTTATAGTCCAACACAAAGATGAGGCAATGACTCATGTTGAGCCGACACCATGTGTTGGGTAATGGGGAAGCTACGTTAGTTGGTAATTTCAAAAATTTCACCCCAAAGCCCAAGAACCCTACGTGTGAGGGATCATGAATCAGTACCTTCTAGCACAAGACGTGCTAGGTGAAGTGGAAGAAGATGTTGGGGAAGCACGTCCTCGCTATCCTCGCCTTGCTCTGGCCGTTCCTCGGTGATCCAATCGACGAAGAGGACAATGTCCACGTGAAGAAGACGATGAGTGTCGCTATTCGAGCAATGCCTCCACGGAGTCCACACGTACACAGATGAGATCCTTCTCACACCGGTGTGCTAGCACCGCTCGTGAGAAATGGGAGAATCCTCAATGTCAACTCTTGAGATCAAGAAAGGGAGAGGAGTTCTTGGTGGCTAGGGTTTAGATCCGATCTAAACTATCAATAACTTCATCTCCAAGACCTCCTCCTCCTCTCTTTATATAGAGGTGAGAGCCCTGGTCTCAAACAATTTGAGACCTAACAGATCTAATCTGTTACACCAACCTCGAAACTTCCTATACATAGATCAGAACTTCTGATCAAGGCTCTTGGACTACAATTCTAGGAATCATTGAAACTTCTGATCAGTCCAATTTTTCCCGATACGCATCGAAACTTTCGGTTTCAACTCCCTATCTCAAAATTAGAAATTATCGGAACTTCTGACACCATATCAGAACTTTTGGTTTGAGCTATCTGTTTCGCAAACAATAAATTATCGAAACTTTCGATACCATATCGAATATTCCGATTTGAGCTCTCTGTTTCCAATTCAGAAAATAATAGGAACTTTCGATTCCAAATCAGAACTTTGATCCAACCGGAATTTTCTTGGGCACTGTTCCTTCAATCTCCCACTTGTATAAGAACCAATTCTTTGAAATTTTCTTAACCCATCCCCTTAAGTGTGTGATCCGATATGTTCATACACTCACGCCTGTTCATCGAAAACCTTTTCTAACTCACTGATGAATAGCAGTACCTAGCAGCACATATTGACCCTCGAGAGTGTACGAAAAATCAATTTTCACGGAACCTAGATATACGCACGCACCAGTCCTTTACCACACGACATCAATCAAGCTCAAGGCGAGATTCATGCCTCCCTTGTTGGACAGCTCGACATTTCACTCGATCAAGTAACAGATTCAAATCATGACTAACTCTTTAGTCATAGTGGCATGACCAGGCACTTTTCCAATCCGACTCACCCTCCTGGACCTTCGTGAGTTAGGTGTCTCTACAACGGGCTCTACAACACCTTGCATATCTAGTTGTGGTTCAGTGGGATCAGGAACACTTTCTAGTGGCTGTCGAACTTCTTCGAGATGCACCGTTCTCCCACTAACCGCTTTTGAGAGAAACTCTTTCTCAAGGAACATACCATTCCGAGCGACAAACACTTTGCCTTCTTATCTAGGATATCCCATAAAGAAGCACTTGTCAAATTTAGGAGTAAGCTTGTCAGACGTCAAACGTTTTACATACGCTTCACAACCCCAAATCTTTAGAAAAGACAAACTGGGATATGATGCTTCCCAAACCAAATCTCATATGACATCTTCTCTACTGACTTAGATGGAACTCTATTTATCGTGAAAGCGGCATTTTCTAGAACAAATCTGCAAAAGGATAATGGAATATCAACATGACTCATCATCGATCGAACCATGTCCAACAAGGTGTCGTTTCTCTGATCGGACACTCCATTCCATTGGGGCATGCCGAGTGGAGTTAGGTGTGGAACAATTTCACACTGCTTCATATGATCACTAAACTCATGGCTCAAATATTAACCTCCACAATCAGATCGTAGAAATTTAATTGTCTTGCCCATATGATTTTGTACTTCATTTTGGCACTCCTTGAACTTTTCGAAGGACTCCCACTTATGCCTCATCAAGTAGACATAACCATATCTATTAAAGTCATCGGTAAAAGTGATGAAGTACTGAAAGGCACCTCTTGTGACATGGCTCATTGGTCCACACACATCAGTATGTACTATGGCCAATAGCTCACTCGCCCTCTCACTTTGTCATTTGTCATTTATCATTTTGTCAAGTAAGCAGGACTCGCATGTGTCATATGATTCAAAATCAAATGACTCCAAAAGTCCATCACTATGGAGCTTCTGCACGCGCTTCTCGTTTATATGATCCAAACGATAATGCCAGACGTAGGTAGGATTCAAATCATTGAGTCATTGTCTCTTTGTACTAATGTTATAAACGTGTGCATCTTCAAGACTTAGAATGTATAATCCATTAACCAATGGACAAACACCATAGAGCATACTATTCAAGAATATCAAACAACACTTGTTCTTTATCATGAACTCATAACCTTCTTCCTGTAAACATAAAGAAAAGATAATGTTTCAGCCCAATGCTGGAACATTATAATAATTATTAAATTCTAGAACTAATCTTGAGGGTAGTGACAAAGAATAAACGCCGACGACCAATGCTGCAATCTTTGCACCATTACCAACACGAATATCCAGTTCATCTAGTGCACACTTTCTTGACCTACTTAGTCTTTGCAACGATTTCCAAGTATGAATCATCGATCTAGTTGTTGACACAAAACTATGCCAGCACACTGACGCCGAATCGATGATCCAAAAACTTGCGGATAGTTAGGTACAAGCCTAAGTGTAACAAGCGAATGAACAAGGACTTACCATGGTTTCGACATGATGCATGGAGAGTTTACGGTGCAAACTCACGAAGATGTACTGTAGAGCTACTCCTAGGGCAATAAAAGTAGATTGAAAGTAATTCAATTCAAAACTAGGGTTTTGAGTTTATCTGTGGAGATTGATTTTTGAATCGGCCTCACCCATATACTTATAGGGTCTAGTCTTGACGTATTTGGCTACATCTTTAATTCTAACCTGATTAGGATTTGGCTAAAACAGATAAAATTTTGATTAAGGATCAAAACAACCCGAAACCTTCACAGATTCACTCCTAGGCCTACCTGAAGTGGGCCTTCGGCAGGCCTGCCGAAGTAAGCCTACCGTGTCAAAGCCTACCTGCGAAGCAGGCCGCCGAAAGGGGCCCTCCGTGTCAAAGTCGTCTTGTGAAGCAAGCCGCCAAAGGGGCAAGCCCCATGCGGATGGGCCTTCAACACTTCAGGGCTTCGGCCTGTGCTAGGAATTGCATATTTTTGGTCTAAATTATTAGTTTTGACTTTTTAATAACTTTGACCATTAATGTCATTTTTTGCTATCAACACATGCTCCCTGCGTTTTGGCAAACTTTAGTGAGCCAAAAGCACAATGAGCCAAGGGCTATACGCCTCATATTAGCCTTTCCACACTTCAAGCATTTTGCCACACACTTGGGAAGTACCTTTTCAAATATCTATCATTCAAAGCTCTACGAAATCGCTCTCCTTGAAGTGACTCTAGTAAATATGCATTGCCTAGAGAGATTTCAACAATTCTAAAAGGACCTTCCCAAATATCAATTTTTGGTGATTTGGGCTGAAAGTACACATGTCCAGGGTCTGTCCGAAGCCCTATAGGGCCAAAGTCCATTGAGCTATGGGCTCCGAAAGCCTCTGGTCAGCCCATGGGCTTCGCCCAGGAAGCCTTCGGAGGCCCACGCTGCCGAAGTTTCAGAAGCCTTCGGAGGCCCACGCTGCCGAAGCTTCGGAAGCCTTCGGAGGCCCACGCTACCGAAGCTTCGGCCCGAGGAGCAGGCCTCAACGGACGTGGCCGAAGCCCACTTCGGCAGAGATAGGATTGGATGCGTTTCCAGCTCAATCTTTATCTCTATCAGGCTGGATTAGTAGCAGATTAGATTAGGAATCGAACTCCTATAAATAGAGAGGCAAGGCCGGCGTGATAGGCCCCCCTCCCCAAATCAAACCAAACCAAAGCCCATGCTTTGATCGTATTTACTTTACCTTTATTTTCCTGTACCTCTTCGTGGGTTTGCCTGGAAGCCCTCCGTCGGCCACTATGGAACAGTGGTAACCCTTGTTACTTCACCTGTGAAGTATCCATTAATCTACGTAATAGATTGCTATCGCCTTGTTACTTCACCTGTAAAGTATCCGCTAATCTGCGTAATAAATTGCTACCTTCGCTACTAGTGCAACACTTAGAAAAATTCGGTCTTCAGGCCGAATTGGTACTTCGCACTCTTTTGTTGCAAGTTCGCACGTTCAGAGCCACTTCGTCGGAGGTGTCCGGAGCTGAGAGATCGGTTTCGGAGGTCACCAGGACACCCTTCGGTGGGACTGCAGGCTCCGACAATAGGCTTCGCCAGCGTAGTTTGTCGCGACGGGCTTCGCCACGACTACACTCCGCATCGGACGAAGTTGCACTCGTGCGTGGCCCTCGTGTCACTATTTCATAGTTTGCTGTATTGGAGATCGCACGTCGAACCGCGTTGTTCAGAGGTGATCACTGCGTCCAGATCCGTTCGGAGCCCGTCTTCGGCCGGATCAGTCCAAATGCCGAAGCACCCTTCGCCGGAGTACTTCGCGTCAAACGCTGAAGGTACGATTCGGTGACCCCTTCGCACCAAACTTCAAACCAGGCGGCCTCCGACTAGTTTGCTGATTTATTTCTGTTTAATCTATTTCTTTCGGCTAATTGGATTATTTGTGTAATCTGGTTGCCTGGCGACTCCGCCCCCCTTATCACGATTAAGGGTAGTCGGAACGCGACGTCGGTGCCATGTCACGCTTAGGCTTGTCCCTAAGTATCCGTGCACTTTTAGATCGTCGGACTGACCCAAGTGTGGGGGCACATTTTCGTGTCAACACAAGTACATCTACATCGGCTACCGGTGCATATACATCGACTACTACGTCTACACCGCCGATGGACACAATAGGAGGCGCGGATATCGACAACCGCAACATTTTGACACCCACAATTGAAGATATCCCCGCAGAAGACCGAGAAGAGATCAAGGCAAAGCTAAAGGCGCTCCAAGACATGATGCTTGGGGGCTACGTCAAGACACGCGCGGGCTTCATCAAGCGCGACATCGTCACCCCCGACCTCGCTCAGGTCCAGGTAACACCTGTATCGCCTCATTTATATTCTTTAGAAATTGAGCAAAAAATAGCCGCATCAATAGATCAAGTCGTTAGCGCTTCACTAGCTAACTGTTTAGATTCGGTAGTCAACTACCAAGTAGAGGCAACTCTTAGAAGGTTCGGCTTTACTGAGGCCGTACCCCCAGTTCCCATATATGGTGCACCTCTGGCAAACCACGTGTACGGTAGAACTAACGATGGCACTGGCACAATCATGTCTCCGGCCTCGTCACCTACGGCCGAGACCAATCATTACACCTACGGTCAAACTAATACTGCATACCACGCACCACCACCTGCACCAATACCCACGCTGCCCGCACCACATGCGCAGGCGCCCGGACACGAACACGTCATACAAATGGCACGTAGGGAAGAGGCCCATGGCCGACACGCCAATATCCCGCCATGTGTCGTGCCTCCGCGTGAGAGGTGCACGCAAGCAACGTACCAGGATGACATAGAGGAGCAGGTCCACGCACTATTTAGGGAGTGTGCTGGCTTCGTGCCCAAGGGATGGGCTAGGGTTTACCATAAACCATACCCCGACCACCTTGATACAGTGCCCTACCCCCGCGGCTATAGAATCCCTGAATTCACTAAATTCGATGGCGAGGGTAGCAAGACTACACTAGAGCACGTTAGTCAATTTTTGGCATAGTGTGGGGAAGTTAGTGGGATAGATGCTCTAAAGGTTAGACTATTTTCTCTCTCGCTAGCTGGCACCGCTTTCACATGGTTTTCGGCGCTCCCGCCGAACTCCATCCACACGTGGGATGATTTGGAGCGGAAATTCCACTATTATTTTTATACAGGCGAGACAGAACTTAGGCTTTCACACTTGACATCAGTTAAGCAGAAATGTAATGAGAGCACCTCTGAGTACATCAAGTGTTTTAGGGATACTAGAAACCGATGTTTTAGTCTTAATATTTGAGAAAGGGACTTGGCGGAACTATCTTTTAACGGGTTGTGTTCCGAAATTAAAGAGAGGTTAGATAACCAAAATTTTTTAGAAGTTAGCCAAGTTTTGCAGCAGGCTCTGGTCCGGGAAGGCCGAACCAAAAATAAAAAATTTATTAAGACGTTTAACAAACCTAGGGCTGAAATCCACGTCATGGAACGCTCTGATGAGGAAGAGTCCGAGGAGGAGGATTCGGCCGACATGTACGCGGCCGAATGGGTTTGGAACACTAAAAATAAACCTGTCACTTGCTCCGAGTTACGACCATCCCCCAGAAAGAATAGACTTAATGAGGTCAAGTACTCGTTTGATATAACTAAATGTGATAAAATATTTGATTTTCTCTTAAAAAGTCAGCTTCTCAGGTTACCTAAGGGTCAAGTCATCCCACCTGTCGATGAGTTAAAGAAGCATCCATATTGTAAGTGGCATGATTCACATTCACATAATACTAATGATTGCAATGTTTTTCGACGGCAGATACAATCGGCCATAGAAGAAGGACGATTGAAGATAGACCATGATCCAAATATGAAGCTGGATAAAGATCCTTTTCCAGTCAACGCCGTCGACCTGGGCGAAAATAAGGTATTGATTTGGCCAGAACAGGCCGAGTCGGCTAAAGGGAAAGAGGTAATTGTTGGAGAACCGCGCACTCGCACACTCGTGCCAAAGAACCCCGAGGTAGGAGTATGGAAACAGAACGTTAACACCCCTTTGGCTAAGGCTCACAAGAGGCCGAAGGTGACATATGACATGCTGTTGAACAAGCATCAGAGAAGGGCCAAGGAAGCATGTCCACGCGCTAAGCTAAAACAGCCGAAGGGGCCAAGACCCTCGAAGGGTGGCTTCGGACCGAAGCAGACGAACCCTCCGCACGAAGACTTTGGGCCACGGTGGTCTGATGCTCCACACTGTGGTTCCGAGCCACAATGGCCGAAACCCCCGTACGGCAGCTTCGAACCCCAGTGGTCAGGTCCCCCATGCAACAACTTCGGCCCCCAATGGCCTAACTCCGCACCGTGTTGGACGTCTCCGATGGGAGGCTTCGGCCCGCACTGGCCGAACGTACCGCCGGCCTGGCAGGACCCTTTGATGGTGTGGTCTGAGATACCTTCGACTTGGCCGAACCCCCCCTCCAGGTAACGGGTTCGGCTCACAGTGGGCGAGGCCACTAGAGCCACCGATGCCTTCGCCGTATGACTGGGCGGGGACCCCGTGGGCTCCGTACGTATCCGGGTCAGGGTACCCTCCGCAACCTAACACTATGCCTTGTTTTCCTTCAGAGTATTATGGATGGCAGGGGCAAACAAACGCAGCGGAGGGGGGCATCATCCACAGACTGTCTGTGCTGCCTCCGAATCAGACCATGCAGGATGAAGCCAAAGGGTGCGAGCACGCGGAGGTCGAAGTCAGGGAGTTTGAAGACATAACTATCAGAGTTGGGTCTCAGGAAGTCCCAATCCCAAAGACTTTGTCACCAAGGTATGACGGAGGTAAGTCTCATGCTCCGGCCGAGTTCTGCGCCGAAGCATGGTTCGGTAGGCCGAACGAGGCCTGTCCATCCGACGGGGTTCGCAGCGAAGCCCCCTCCGAACACAGGGTGCACAAGTCCGAAGGGCGCAGTACCACTTCGGACAGGATTAATAGGAGTCGAAAAGTAGCACCCGGCACCAAGCCTCAGCCATCTTGGGCGCCTCCAGGCATGTCCAAATCACAAAAGAGACGCTTACAACGACTACGGGCACATGAAATGCGCGAGAGGGAAGCTGAGGCCGAGCACGACGCTATCTTCGAAGAGATACGCCCTCGGCCAGCTACAAAACAGGTATGGAGGGAGAAGTTGGTTGAGATAACCAACCCGGCGCCTAGTCCGAGCGACGACGACATGCTCGACGACGATTACTCGCCCATCTCCAAAGGGCCCGCACCCCAGGTGATGGATATCAACATCGTCACGCTACCTACCGAGTTCGCCCTACCACGGGACGAGGCCGAGGTTGCTCAGTTGAACCTCAGCCCACGCAACGCCATCTTCGAGAAGCCCGAGGACTCGGCTCGCCATCTAAAGCCCCTCTATGTTAGGGGTCACATCGATAGGAAGCTGATTTCCCGGATGCTCGTCGACGGCGGTGCCACTGTTAACTTAATGCCTTATTCGTTGTTGAAGAAACTTGGCAGGGATGAAGATGACCTGAAGAAGACCAACTTGATGCTCAACGGCTTCAACGGCGAGAGCTTTGAGGCCAAAGGAGTACTCTCTATGGAGTTGACGGTGGGCAACAAGACATTGCCAACAGCATTCTTCGTCGTCGACATACAAGGTAACTATAGCGTGTTGCTCGGACGTGACTGGATTCACGCAAATTGTTGCATTCCCTCTACTCTACACCAGTGCTTGATACAGTGGGATGGCGATAAGGTGGAGGTCATCCCCGTGGATACTTCGGCCCAAGTAGCTTTGGCCGATGTGTCGGTTGATGCCGTCCATAACAAAGTAGAGTGTCTATCAGGTAGAGATCTTTCGGATTACGATTTTGTTAGTGTATCCGGAGGATGGTTTGTACCAGTGTCTGTAAAGCCAGCTGGAGTAGCACGGCTATTTTTGTATTAATAGTCATGTCTAGCAAGAATAATCTAGATTGGCTAAAGTTTCGTGTGGAGCAGTATCGGTCTAATAAAGACGGTGTTACCGAGGCCATCGAGGACTTTAGCGAAGTAGAGAAATTAGGACAAGGTTTCGCGTCGGCCGATCCCTTGGAGGAAGTCGATATAGTTGATGGTAGCATCCCAAGGCCGACTTTTGTAAACCAACATTTGCAGCCCGATGAAAAGGCTGAAGTAATAAAGTTACTTCGGTCATATGTCGATTGTTTTGCATGGGAGTATAGCGAGATGCCGGGGCTAAGCCGCGAGCTCGTGGAGCATCGGCTGCCCATCAAGTCCGGATTTAGGCCTTATAAGCAGCCTCCCCGCCGCTTTAATTCGGTCGTCTATGACTGAGTTAAGGATGAAGTGGAGCAACTACTCAAGACTGAATTTATTAGGCCATGCAGGTACGCGGAATGGGTTGCTAACATTGTGCTTGTAGAGAAGAAAGGGAGCAGCAAGATACGGGTATGCATTGATTTCAGGGATCTGAATAGAGCCACTCCAAAGGACGAGTATCCAATGCCGATAGCCGACATGCTGATCAACGATGCTTCAGGACACAAGGTACTAAGTTTTCTTGATGGCAATGCTAGTTATAATCAAATCTTTATGGCTGAAGAGGACATCTATAAGACTGACTTTCGATGCCCTGGTTTTGTCAGTTTGTTCGAGTGGGTCGTCATGACTTTTGGTTTGAAAAATGCTAGTGCCACATATCAACGCGCTATGAACTTGATCTTTCATGACTTGTTAGGAGTTATGTTAGAAGTTTACATCAATGATGTCGTAGTCAAATCGGACGCTATGGGAAACCATTTAGCCGATTTGAAGGTTGATTTCGATAGGATGCGGCAGTATGGGTTGAAAATGAACCCACTCAAGTGTGCTTTTGGTGTGTCGGTGGGCAAGTTCTTAGGTTTCATGATTCACGAAACAGGCATAGAATTTGATCCTAAGAGACTTGAAAAGATTAGAAACGTTGCAGCGCCGACATGCAAAAGGGATGTGCAAAATTTGCTAGGCAAGTTGAACTATCTGCGTCACTTTATATCCAACTTGTCTGGCAAGATTGATGCCTTTGTCCCCATACTCCGGCTAAAAATGAAGCCGAGTTCACTTGGGGGGGCAAGCCAACAAAGTGCTTTCGAAAAGCTCAAGGAGTGCTTGTCATCACCGCCTGTGGTGAGAGCACCCAAGGTCGGGATTCCGTTTTGGCTATATGTCGCTACCGAAGATGGCGTGATCAGAGCCGTGCTGACCCAGGAGGTAGAGGGGAAGGAGTACATCATCACATTCTTGAGCCGCCGCCTGCTGGATGCCGAAACCAGGTACGCATTTGTGGAACGATTGTGTTTATCACTTTACTACGCGTGCACCAAATTGCACCATTATCTTCTCCCCACTACATGTGTTGTCGTTTGTCAAACCGATGTTATAAAGCACATGTTACAGAAGCTGATTCTAAGTGGAAGAATCGGAAAATGGGCTTACACATTGATTGAGTATGATTTGGCCTACGAGCCCCTGAGAGCGATGAAAGGCCAAGTCGTAGCCAACTTTATAGTTGATCATCACATAGATATTAGCTAGAGTGATACTATTGCTCTAGTTGAAGTAGTACCATGGAAAATCTATTTTGATGGTTCGGCTTGCAAGAGTGGCCAAGGTATTGGAGCGGTTCTCATATCACCTAATGGTATGCGCTTTGAAACCTCGGCCCGACTAGAGTTTTCTTCCACTAATAACCAAACCGAATATGAAGCCTTGTTGCTAGGTCTTGAATTACTAGAGTCTGTAGGCGCTAAACATGTTCACGCATATGGTGATTCGTTATTAGTAGTACAACAAGTAGCTAAGAATGCTCAATGTTTTAATGGCTTTCTGAATAGTTACTTGGACAAGTGTCTAGACATAGTTGCTACTTTTGATGATTTCAAAATATCTCACATGTCAAGAGAAGCCAATTCAGTCGCTAATGATTTGGCTCAGCAAGCATCTGGCTACCAAGTCAGGAGAGGGAAATTTTACGTATTGGAGAAGCTGGTGTTTAGTCTCACTACCGAAGCTAGTAATGATGGGCAGGCGCACCCTCTGGGTCGAACACCTCTGGCCGCCGAAGGTCACAGCGCACCAAGGATCCTAGACTGGAGTACCCTGCCAATCGAAGGTGCTGGCACGCCGAGGTCCGTAGGCCGAAGCCTCCTGCACGGAGAAGGCTCCCTAGAGTCCAAACCCCCCGGAGGGCTTCGGCCCAGCACACTCCGAATGGCCACCTCGGTCAGGCTTTGGCAGGAGCTGGAATGGCTCGGGGGGCACCCCGAAGTTATTAGCTTAGAAGTTTTTTCAGAAGGAGGACCAGCAAGACCCTCTGAAAACTGTAAGGGCGATTGGAGAGTCCCAATCGTCCAATATTTGAGGAACCCTAGCTAAAGGGTTGATCGGAAGGTTCGGCGACAAGCGTTAAAATTCGTGTTGTTGGACGACACGTTGTATCACCAGACCATCGACGGAGTGCTATTGAAGTGTTTAGACCATGAGCAGTCCCAAGTGGCTACAGGAGAAGTCCATGAGGGGCTTTGCGGCACTCATCAGTTGGCCCAAAAGATGAGTTGGATGCTCAAAGAGCGGGTTTTTATTGGCCGACTATGATTGAAGATTGTTTCAAGTACTACAGAGGGTGTGAGGCATGTCAGAAGTTTGGCAATATTCAGTTGGATCCTGCCTCATTACTCAATCCTATTGTCAAGCCATGGCCGTTTCGGGGATGGGGTTTAGACTTCAACGGCCAAATCCACCCTCCTTCATCAAAAGGGCATCGGTTTGTGTTGATGGCAACGGATTACTTAACTAAGTGGACCGAGGTCGTACCTCTCAAGAACATGACTCACAATGAGGTACGTGATTTTATTTTGAAGCACATCATACATAGATTCGGCATTCCCCAAACTCTTACTACGGATCAAGGTAGTTCATTTGTTTCTGGAGAAGTAAGGGACTTCGCCGAACATTATGGTATTAAGTTGATAAACTCTTCACCTTACTATGCTCAAGCCAATAGTCAGGCCGAGTCTAGTAATAAAATCGTGATTAAGCTCATTAAGAATAAAATTGAGGAGTTTCCTAAAAGGTGGCATGAGGTGCTTTCCGAGGCGCTATGGGCTTGTAGGATTGCAAAGCACGGTGCTACCAAGGTCAGTCCATATGAGTTGGTATATGGACAAGAGGTTGTCCTGCCTGTAGAGGTAGATCTTGGCTCCTTAAGAGTGTTAAAGCAAGACGGCTTATCGGTCGACGAATATGAAACTCTTCTAAAGGATAATCTAGAGGAAGTGACTGATAAGAGACTAAGGGCTTTAAAGCCATAGAAGTAGACAAGAAGAGAGTAGCTAAAGCCTACAATAAGAAGGTTAAGCCAAAATCATTTCAAATAGGAGACTTGGTGTGGAAAATGATTTTACCCTTAGGCACGAAGAGTCCCAAATTTGGTAAATGGTCACCTAGTTGGGAAGGTCCTTTTAAGATAGCCGAAATCACTCCCAGCAACGCATACGTGCTGGAATCCCTGCAGGGAGAGCGGTTTCGAAGAGCTTTGAATGGTAGGTACTTGAAAAACTATTTCCCAAGTGTGTGGCAAACATCATAAAAGTGTAGAAAAGCCGATACGAATGGTATCGTCCTCAACTCGTTGTGCTTTTAGTTCACTAGTTCACTAAAAGGCAGGGGTGTGTTGATAGCAAAAAATGGCATTAATGGCTAGATTGTCAAAATATCAATTTTTGGTGATTTGGACTGAAAGTACACATGTTTAGGTCTGTATTAAGCCCTATAGGGCCAAAGTCCATTGAGCTATGGGATCCGAAAGCCTCGAGACAGCCCATGGGCTTTCGGCCAGGAAGCCTTCGGAGGCCAACGCTGCCGAAGTTTCGGAAGCCTTTAGAGGCCCACGCTGTCGAAGCTTCGAAAGCTTTCAGAGGCCCACGCTACCAAAGATTCGGCCCGAGGAGCAGGCCTCGATGGGCCTGGCCGAAGCCCACTTCGGCAGAGATAGGATTGGATGCGTTTACAGCTCAATCTTATCTCTATCTGGCGGATTAGTAGCAGATTAGATTAGGAATCGAACCCCTATAAATAGAGAGGCAAGTCCAGCGTGAGAGGCCCCCCAACTCAAACCAAACCAAAGCCCATGCTTTGATCGTATTTACTTTACCTTTATTTTCCTGTACCTCTTCGTGGGTTTGCCTGGAAGCCCTCCGTCGGCCACTACGGAACAGTGGTAACCCTTGTTACTTAGCCTGTGAAGTATCTGTTAATCTACGTAATAGATTGTTATCGCCTTGTTACTTCGCCTATGAAGTATCCGCTAATCTGCGTAATAGATTGCTACCTTCGCTACTAGTGCAACACTTAGCAAAATTCGGTCTTCAGACCGAATTGGTACTTCACACTCTTCTGTTGCAGGTTCGCACGTTCGGAGCCACTTCGTTGGAGGTGTCCGGAGCTGAGAGATCGGTTTCGGATGTCACCAGGACACCCTTCGGTGGGACTGTAGGCTCCGACAACAGGCTTCGCCAGCGTACTTCGTCACGACGGGCTTCGCCACGACTACACTCCGCATCGGACAAAGTTGCACTCGCGCGTGGCCCTCGCGTCACTATTTCGTAGTTTGCTGTATCGGAGATCGCACGCCGAACTCCACTGTTCGGAAGTGATCACTGCGTCCAGATTCGTTCGGAGCCCGTATTCGGCCGGATCAGTCCGAACGCCGAAGCACCCTTCGGCGGAGTACTTCGCGTCGAACACCGAAGGTACTCTTCGGTGACCCCTTCGAACCAGACTTCGAACCAGGCGGCCTCTGACTGGTTTGCTGATTTATTTCTTTTTAATATATTTCTTTCGGCTAATTGGATTATTTTTTGTAATCTGGTTGCATGGCGACTCCACCCCCCTTATCACGATTAAGGGTAGTCAGAACGCGATGTCGGTGCCACATCACGCTTAGGCTTGTCCCTAAGTATCCGTGCACTTTTGGATCATCGGACTGACCCAAGTGCGGGGGCACGTTTTCGTGTCAACAGCCACCTTTTAGGGGACTCTTTAATTTTATTCTTAATGAGCTTAATTACAGTTTTATTACTAGACTCGGTCTGATCGTTGGCCAGAGCATAGTATGGTGAAGAGTTTATCAACTTAATACCATAAAATTCATCAAAGTCTCTCACTTCTTTAGCAATAAATAAAGTACCTTGATCTATAGTGAGAGTTTGGGGAATACCGAATCTATGTATAATGTGCTTCAAGATGAAATCAGATACTTCATTATGAGTCATGTTCTTGAGAGGCACGGCCTCGGTCCATTTGGTGAAGTAATTCGTTGCCATCAACACGAAGTCCAAGCCCCAACCTCGGAACGACCATGGTTTGATAATAGGGTTAAGTAGTGACACAGGAGCCAATTGAATATTAACAAACTTTTGACATACTTCACACCCTCTATAATACTTAAAAAATTCCTCAGTCATGGTTGGCCAATAAAAACCCGCTCTTTTGAGCATCCAACTCATTTTTCTGGGCCGACTGATGAATGCCACAAAGTCTCTCATGAACTTGCCTTATAGCCACTCTAGATTGATCAGCATCCAAGCACTTTAGAAGTACTCCATCAATAGTTCGATGATACAACACATCGTCAAGCAACACAAATTTAAATGCATGTCGTCGAACTTTCCGTCAACCCTTTGACAGGGATCTTTTAAATACTAGACGATTGGAATCCTCTAATCATCGTATGGATTCCCGAGGGTTCGCCAATTCTTTTCCTGAAGTGGCGTCTAATTTGTTCATTCCAAGTGCCCCCGAGCACTAAATGTTTCTATCGAGGGTCGGTCAAATCGGTCGTGCGGAGATGATCAAATGGAAGCCCTACGACAGAGGGGTCCGGTGTGTGAAGGCCCCTAACGTTCGGAAGGCTTCGAAGTGAGGAGTCCAGTGCACAGAGTCTTCGACAGAAGAAGGGCTCCATGGGCGAAGGGTTCCGGCCCGAAGGGTCCGGTGCATAGTGTTGGTCTGAAGTCCCTGGCTTCGGCTGACACAGAGAATTCAAGCATCGGCTTTCCTTGTAAAAAATATGTCTTTCCTGACTTGATAGCTAGATGCTTGCTGAGCCAAATCATTTGCAATTGCATTGGCTTCTCTAGACACGTGAGAAATTTTGAAGTCATCAAAAGTAGCAATTATGTCTAAACATTTATCTAAGTAGCTATTTAGCAAACCATTAAAACATTGAGAAATTTTAGCTACTTGTTGTACAACTAATAGAGAATCACCATATGCATGAACATGTTTAACACCCATGGAACCTAGCAATTCAAGTCCTAGCAATAAAGCTTCATACTCGGCTTGATTATTAGTAGAAGGAAATTCTAAACTGGCCGAGATCTCAAAGCTCATACCATTAGGTGATATGAGCAACACTCCAATACCTTGGCTACTTTTGCAAGCCGGACCATCAAAATAAAGTTTCCATGGCACTATTTCAATTAGAGCAACATCACTACCCCAATTGACATCCACGTGGTGATCAACTATAAAGTTAGCGACAATTTGGCCTTTCATAGCTCTCAAAGGTTCATAAGCCAAATCATATTCAATTAAAGCATAAGCCCACTTCCCGATTCTACCACTTAGAATCAGCTTCTGTAACATGTATTTTATGACATCAGTTTGACATGCAAAATTACATGTGCTAGGGAGAAGATAGTGATGTAATTTGGTACATGCATAATAAAGTGATAAACACAAGCGCTCCATGAACACGTACCTTGTTTCGGCATCCAGCAATCGACTTCTCAAGAATGTGATGATGTATTCTTTTCCCTCCACCTCTGGAGTTAGCACGGCTCCTATCACGCTATCTTCTGCAGCAATGTATAGCCAAAATGGAATCCTGGCTTTTGGTGCTCTTACCATAGGCAGTGATGAAAAGCACTCTTTGATCTTCTCAAAGGCGCGTTGCTGACTTGCCCCCAAAATGAACTCGACCTCATTCTTTAGCCAGAGTATGGGGATGAAAGCATCAATTTTGCCATACAAGTTAGATATAAAGCAATGCAAATAGTTCATCTTGCCTAGCAACTTTTGCACATCTCTCTTGCATGTCGGCGCTTCAAAGTTTTTAATCTTCTCAAGCCTCTTAGGATCGATTTCAATACCTCTTTCATGGATCATGAATCCTAAGAACTTGCCTGCCGATACGCCATAAGCACACTTGAGTGGGTTCATCTTTAAGCCATACTGATGCATTCTATCAAAAGCAACTCTCAAATCGGGTAAATGGTTCCACATAGCATCTGATTTGACTACAACATCGTCTATATAGACCTCTAGCATAAATCCTTGCAAGTCATGAAAGATCAAGTTCATAGCATGTTGATATGTAGCGCCAGCATTCTTTAAACCAAAAGTAATAACGACCCATTCAAACAAGTCGACAAAACTAGGGCATCGAAAGACTGTCTTGTAGACGTCCTCTTCGGCCATAAAGACTTGATTATAACCAGCGGTGCCATCAAGAAAACTTAGTACCTTGTGTCTTGAAGCATCATTGATCAACGTGTCGGCTATTGGCATAGGATACTCGTCCTTTGGAGTGGCCTTGTTCAGATCCCTGAAATCAATACAAACTCATATTTTGTCGCTCCCCTTCTTCTCTACAGGCACAATGTTAGTAACCCATTCAGCATACCTGCATGGCCTAATAAATTTAGCATTGAGTAATCGTTCTATCTCCTCTTTAACTCGGTCATACACGGCCGGATTAAAGTGACGAGGGGATGTTTATAAGGCCTAAACCTGGGTTTGATATGTAGCTGATGCTCTATGAGCTCACGGCTTAGTTTGGGCATCTCACATACTCCCATGCGAAACAATCAACATACGACAGAAGCAACTTTATTACTTTGGCTTTTTCGCCAGCTTGTTAGTTTTTTTACAAAAGTCGGCCTTGGAATGCTACCATTGCCTATATGGACCTCTTCTAGAGTATCGGCCAACGCAAAACCTTGGCCCAACTTTTCTACTTCGTTAAAATCTTCAATGGTTTCGGCAATACCGTCTTTAAAAGACCGATATTGCTCCACACGAGACTTCAGCCAATCAAGATTACTCTTACTAGACATGACTACTAGTTTAGAAATAGTCGTGCTACACCAGTCGGCTTCACAGTTACGGGTACAAAACGTCCCCTGGACACGCTAACGAAGTCATAATCCAAGAGATCTCTACCTGATAGACACTCTACCTTATCATGGATGGCGTCGATAGATACATCAGCCAATGCTACTTGGGTCGAAGTATCAGCTGGTACAACCTCCACATCATCGCCGTCCCACTGCATTAGGCACTGGTGCAAAGTAGATGGAATACAACAATTTGTGTGAATCCAATCACGCCCAAGTATCACACTGTATTTACCTTGCACATCAACGACGAAGAACGCCATCGGCAACGTCTTGTTGCCCACCATCAACTCTAGAGAGAGTACACCCTTTGCTTCGGAGCTCTCGCCGTTGAAGTCGTTGAGCATTAGGTTGGTCTTTTTTAAATCCACTTCGCCATTGCCAAGCTTCTTCAGGAGAGGGTATGACATCAAGTTGACAGTGGCGCCACCATCAACAAGCATCCTGGAGATTGTCTTTCCATCGATATGCCCCTTGATGTAGAGAGGCTTCAAGTGTCGAGCAGTATCCTCAGGTTTTTAGAAAACAACATATCATGGGCCGAGGCTCAACTGAGCGACCTCGGCCTCGTCTCTTGGTAGTGCGAACTCGGCGGGAAGTATGATGACATTTAAGTCCATCACCTGAGGTGCGGGCCCCTCAGAGACGGGGGTGTAGTATTCATCGAGCGTGTCGTCGTCATCGCTCGAGACAAGAGTCGAGTTGTTTGCCTCACCCGGTTTGGGCTTCCATACTTGCTTAACGACTAGCCGAGGGCTAATTTCATCAAATATGGTATCTCGCTCATTCTCGGCCTTCTTCTCGTGCATCTCATGTGATTGTAGATGTTGTAGGCGCCTCTTCTGTGATTTGGACATACCCGGAGGCGCCCAAGATGGTTGTGGCTTGGTACCAGGCGCCACCAACTTGTTCCTGTGACTTTAGGCCGAATAGAAATTACCCGGGTCGGCCTCGTAATCTCTACGTTTGGCAAGAATTCTCTTTTGTACCCTATCGGTCAGACAAGCCTCATTAGGCCAGTCGGACCGGGCCTCGGGGGTGGCTTCGGCCGAACCCAGAGACTTACCTCCATCGTGCTTCGGCGGGGGGTCCCTCGAGATTGGGACTTCCTGAGACCCTACTTTGAGGGTGATAGCTTCGGACTTCCTCTCCATCACCCCTTCGCAGCCGTCTTCTTTGGATTCGTTCTGTGCTAGTCGACTCGGTGGCACCACAGATAGATTGTGAAAAATCTTTCCCTTCACCGCATCCATTTGTCCCTGTCAAACATAGTACTCCGAAGGAAAAACAGGGGTAACATTATATTACGAAGGGTAGTCCAGAGGTGAAGTGTAGTTCGGAGCCCACAAGGACCCCGCCCAGTAGTATGGCGGAGGCATCAGAGGTTCTAGCAGCTTCGCCCACTAAGAGTCGAACCCATTGCTCGGAGGGGGGTTCGACCATGTCAAAGGTACTTCGGACCATATTAGCGAAGGGTCCACCAGGCCGAAGGTATGTTTGTCCATTGCGGGCCGAGCTCTCCCACCGGGGGGTTCACCCAGAGTGGAGTTGGGTTCGACCATTGGGGTCCGAACTCATCCTTCGGAGGGTTCATCCATTGGGGTCCGAACTCACCCTTCAGGGGGTTCGGTTGTTGGGGTCCGAACTCACCCTTCAAAGGGTTTGGCTGTCTCAGCCCCTTCGGCTATCTTGGCATTTTTGGTCAAGTGCCTGTTTTGTCAGCCTTCTTCTGGTGTTTTTTCAATAGCATCTGGTATTTTACCTTTGGCTTCTTGCGAGCCCTAGCCGAAGAAGACGTGTCGATGTTCTTTTTCCACACTCCTACTTCAGGGTTCTTTGGTACGAGTGTGCGTGTGTGAGGTTCTCCAATAACGACCGCTTTCCCCTTAGATGATCTGGCCTGCTCTGGTTGAATCAGTACTTTCTTCTCATCGAGGCCGACGGTGTTCACGAGAAAGGGGTCTTTGTCCAGCTTCATCTTCGGACTAGAATCTATTTTCAATCGTCCTTCTTCTATGGCCGATTAGACCTACCGATAGAAAACATTGCAATAATTAGTATAATGAGAATGAGAGTCATGCCACCTATAGTAGGGGCGTTTCTTTAGCTCATCAGCAGTCGGGATGACCTAACCCTTGGGCAACCAGAGAAGCTGGATCTTCAATAGGAAATCAAATATTTTGTCGCATTTGGTCACATCAAAAGAGTACTTAACCACATTGGGTCGACTCTTAGTGGGAGACGGTCGTAGCTTAGAACAAGTGATAGGTTTGTCCTTGGTGTTCCAGGCCCATTCGGCCGCATACATATCTGCTGAATCGTCCTCTTCCTTTGACTCTTCCTCGTCGGAGTGTTCCATAATGTGAACTTCAGCTTTAGGTTTGCTTAACGTTTTAATGAATTTTTTATCCTTGGCTCGACCTTCTTGGACCAGAGCCTGTTATAGGACTTGGGTGACCTCCAAAAAGTTTTGGTTGTCTAGCCTCTCTTTAATCTCATAACGTAGTCCGTTAAAAGCTAGATCTGTCAAATCTCTTTCTGAAATATTGAAACTAAAACATCGGTTCCTCATGTCTCTAAAGCGCTTGGTGTACTCAGCGACACTCTCACTAGACTTCTGTTTGACCAACGTCAAGTGTGAAAGTCTAAGTTATGTCTCGCCTATATAAAAATAGTCATGGAACTTCTGCTCCAATTGGGCCCATGTTTGTACGGAATTCGGTGGCGGTGCCGAAAACCAAGTGAAAGCGGTGCTGGATAGTGAAAGAGAAAACAGTCTAAGTTTTAATGCGTTCGACCCACAAGGTTATCCACATTGTGCTAAGAATTGGTTGACATGCTCTAGTGTGCTCTTGTTACCCTCGCCATCAAATTTGGTGAATTCAGGGACTCTATAGCCGCAGGGGTAGGGTATGGTATCAAATTGCTCGGGGTACGTCTTTCGGTAAACCTGTTGATAGCAAAAAATGATATTAATGGTCAAGATTGTCAAAATATCAAATTTGGTAATTTGGGCCAAAAATACAAAAATTCTGGTACAGATCGAAGCCTTATAGTGCTGAAGGCCCATTAGGCATGAGGCCTCGGAGGCCTTTTAGCGGCCTACTAGCTTCGGCCCGAAGGCCCTACAGAGGCCTGCCTCATCGAAGCTTCGGCAGGCCTGCCGAAGGCCCACTTTGGGCTAGCTTCAGAGATAGAGTTTTATACTGATTCTGGTTGTTTTTATCGCTAAACTTGATTAAGTCGAATCTTATCATATTAGTATTAGAGATAAGAAGACTAGCCCCTATAAATATAGGGGTGAGGCCGGTTCATCAAACCCCGCACAACACAAGCCAACTTCAAACCCTAGTTTGAATCGTACCTTTACTTTAATCTACATTTCTGCACAACCTTCGTGGGTTTGCTTGGAAGCCCTCTGATGGCCACGTCGAAACAGTGGTAAGCCTTGCTGCTTCGCTTATGAAGTACCCATTAATCTACATAATAGATTGTTATTGCCTTGTTAGCTCGCTTGCGAACCATTCGTTAATCTACGTAACAGATTGCTACCTTTATTTCTCTACTGCAACACTTAGCAAATTCGGTCTCCAGGCCGAATTGGCACTTGATCTTTGTTCTGCTGCAGGTTTAACGGTTGGATCCCCCTTCGTCGATGGTTTCTAGAGCTAGGAAGCTGGTTTTGAAGGCTGCTAGAGCACCCTTCGGCGAACCCCTGCTTTGTCCACCCATGCCGGATCCATCACGCTGTTGTCGGTCTGGTCAAGTCTCACATACCGGAGTTGCTTCACATCAGGCTTCATCACGCCAAGCCTTCGTCACACCAGCACTCCACACCGGACATAGTCGCGCTAAGCGATCTGTGTTAGACTTCATTGTATCGAAGGGATTCACACCGAACCCTGTCGTTCGGAGGTGATTTTGCACCACGATTTGTTCGGAGCCTGTCTTCGGCCAGATCGATCCAAATGTCGAAGATTACCTTCGGCGCACCCTTCGCACTAGACTCCGAAGGCCTCCTTCGGTGATCACTTCGCACAATAAAATCTGTACCAATCAGGCTCCATTTGGCCGATTGGATTATTTTATCTATATATTTCGGCTAATTGGATTATTTGCTTGTGATCTGATTACCTGGCGACTCCACCCCCTTGCCATTGTTAAGGGTAGTCGGAACGCGACGTCAGTGTTGTGTTATGCTTAGGCTCGTTCCTAAGTATCCATGCGATTTTGGATCGTTTAACTGACCTAAGTGCGGGGGCATGTTTCCGTGTCAACAAAACCCTAGCCCGATCCCGAGGCACGAAGCCGGTACACTCTCTAAACAGCGCATGGATCCGCTCCTCAATATCGTCTTGGCCTCCTGCTTGTGCACGTCTCTCAGGCGGGGCCGCGACACGCGGTGGTATGTTGGTGTGTCGGCCATGGGGCTCCTCCTCTTGTGCTGGCTCAAGGTATATGACATGCTCAGGTCTATGTGGGTGTGTAGGAGCGTGCGGCGCAGGCAACGCGGGAAAAGCTGGCGTAGGCGCAGGTGGATATGGTGCATAATAAACAGGGTTAGCCAGGCCGTAAGTGTAGTGACTGGTCTCGGCCATAGACGTCGAGGCCGGAGACACGATAGTTTTTCCTGTACTACCATCAGTTCTGTTGTAAATGCGATTTACCGGGGGTACGCTAGTGATTGGAGTTGGAGGAACGGCCTTGGTAAAGCCGAACCTTCTAAACATTGCCTCTACTTGAGAGCTAACTGTCGAATCTGGACGGTTGGCTAGCGAAGCGCTAATGGCTTGATCAAAAGATGCGACTATCTTTTGCTCAATCTCTAAGGAAGATAAAGGAGGCGACATTGGTGTTACCTTAGTCCGGGTGAAGTCGGGGATGTTGACGTCACGCTTGATGAAGTCTGCACGTCTCTTGACGTAACTTCCGAGCATGAGATCTTGGAGCTCTTTCATCTTTGCCTCGATCTCCGCCCGACCTTCCTCAAGGATATCTGCAAGGGTGGGTGTCATGATGTTGCGGTTGTCGATGTCTGCACCCCCCATGGGATCCATCAGTGTTGTATATGTAATAGTCATCGTAGAGGTACTCGTAGCCGATGTAGATGTACTCGTCATGTTAGCGTAGTGTCTCCCTAGTGGAGTCGCCAAAAAAGTGTGTTGACATGAAAACGTGCCCCCGCACTTGGGCCGGTTTGACGATCCAAAAGCATGTGGATACTTATGGATAAGCCTAAGCGTAACACAACACTGACGTCATGTTCCGACTACCCTTAACAGTAGCAAGGGGAATGGAGTCGCCAGGTAATCAGATTGCACAGAAATAATTCAATTAGCTGAAATATATAGATAAAATAACCCAATCAGCCAAACGTAGTCTGATTGGTTCGGAGTGTACCGTGCGAAGGGTCACCGAAGGGAGGCCTTCAGTGTCTGGTGCGAAGTATGAACCGAAGGTAACCTTCGGCGTTCAGATTGATCTAACCAAAGACAGACTCCGAACAGGTTGTAGCGCGAAATCACCTCCGAACGACAGGGTTCAGTGTGAAGCCTCTGACGTGATGAAGTCTAGTGCGGAGCGTTCTGGTGTGACGAGATCCGATGCGGGGCGTTCTGGTGCAACGAGATCCGATGCGGAGCGCTCTAGCATGATCCTAGCGTGAAGCAGCTCCGATGCGAAGTGGCTCCGGCACGCGGGACCTGACCAAACCGACAACAGCGTGACGGATCTAGAACAGACAGACGGAGCGAAGACCTGCCGAGGGGTGCTCTGGCAGCCTCCGAAACCATCTTCCTAGCTCCGAAAACCCTCGGCGATGGGGCTCCGAATGTGAATCCTGCAGTAACACAAAAACCAAGTGCTAATTCGGCCTGGAGACCTTATTGTGAAGTGTAGCAGTAGAAAAAAGATAGAACGAAGGGTAGCAATCTGTTACGTAGATTAACGGATGGTTCACAAGCGAGCCAACAAGGTGATAGCAATCAGTTGCATAGATTAACGGATGATTCACAAGCGAACCAACAAGGCTTACCACAATTATGGCGTGGCCGACAGAGGGCTTCCAGCACAAACCCACGAAGGTTTACTGAACTAATGCAGAAAGTAGATGAAAGTAAAGGTACAATTCAAACTAGGTTTTGAAGTGTTGATCTGAGTCGGGGGTCCTATGAACCGGCCTCACCCTTGTATTTATAGGGGCTAATCTTCTAATCTCTAATTCTAATATGATAAGAGTTCAGCTAAAACAGTTAAGATTGGATAAGAAATCAAAAATAGCCGAACTATGTTAATTTGATTCGGACTCTGCTGGCCGGAGTGGGCCTTTATAGGCCTCGCCACAGCCAACCCATCGGGCCGAAGCTTTTGTGGAGCAGGCCTCCGAACGGGCCTTTGTGCCGAAGCCAGCCTGCGAAGCAGGTCGCTGAAAGGCCACCGAGGCCCCATGTAGATGGGCCTCCGGCACTTCAGGGCTTCGGCCTGTACGAGGAATTGCATATTTTTGGCCCAAATTACCAGCAATCAACATGTTTATTTTTGTGCATTGTTTTGCTATCAACATGTTTATTTTTGTGCATTGTTTATATTCAAAATGAAAAAATGGAGTTTAGAATGATAAAGAAATATGTTGTGCTAATCTAGTCACTAGTTTTAGTTAAATATGTTTATATATGTTCTATCTGTGTTTATTTTACCATGATAGTGCTTTTAATTTTTGTACTAGTAGTACTATAGTCGTGCGATGTAAAAATAATAAAATATGAATAAAAGAAATGTGAAAAAAAAAACAAGAAAGTGTGCAAAAGCACAGAAAATCTGCATTCATGAAAAATTTGTTTTGCCTAGGTCATCTCATGAGATTGGTAGTACTATGTGGGATGTGTGTGAATATGAAAAGAGAGTTTTCCATATATTCTATGGGATGTGTGCGGATATGGAAAGAATATAGGAGGAAAATTCAGAAGGAGATATGATTTGAGGATTCATAAAAAGATATGGATTTCTAGTTGGATTAGGACTACAAAAGTTTTAAATTTCATGGCTCACGGTGGCATCCATGAGTCTATATAAATAGACTAGAGGGAAGAGAAAAAATTATATGAGAGGAGACCAATCAAAAGAAAATTAGCCTTTTGCTCTTCCATCTAGGGTTTTGAACGTGAATTTAGTGAGGGGTGCTTTGGATGTATCTTATAAACACTTTTATGTAATAACGATTCATCTTCAAGCATCAAGAAGTGTGGTGTCGCAATCGTTCTTTTTAATGTTCATCAGTTTGTATCGTTTTGGCTTGTTTTGTGATTTTGCTTTTACTTGCAACTTAATTTGAATTGATTCATCCAAAACCTTTCTTGGACATTAAGAAATAGGTTTGTAAAGTTTCATCGGTTAATTCCTCATGTTTTAGGATTAATTATTATTTTAATTTTCAGACCACAATAGTTCTATTTTTACATTATAGCATTTTCTGAGGGTCATAAATTTTGATTCGTATTGAAGCCTAGTTTTTTATGTTAAAATTTCATATCAATCCGAGTTACAGATCAAAAGCTACGCTCATTTTACCATTGCTTGGTCAAGCTATTTTAAGTTTTCTAATTTTGTTTTAATTATAAAATTTGGGGTACTACAACCATTCACTCCCCTCTGATTAACGTGATTAGTGTATTTCGATCTTACAATGTGTAGTGCCACATTCTATGGTTCCTCGCCAATCTACGACATCTAGGGTTGTTGAAGGTCAAGCTGATGAAGTAGAGGACATAGATATCTGTTTATAGCAAAAATGGCATTAATGGTCAAACTAGGCAAATACTGAAAAATGGTATTTTTGACCGAAAATATGTCAAACCTGGCAAAGGCCGGTCTGACCGGCTATGGTAGGCCGGCCCAACCGGCCAGGTCCAGTCAGACCGGACCCATGGGCTCGGTTAGACCGGCTAGGGTCTAGATTACGGATCAGAGTAGGATTCGAGGTATTTTCGCCCAAAACTTATCTCAACGGGGTTTTGGACGCATCTAACTCTATCTCTAGCCAGGGATAACCAGCCCACCCCCCTATAAATACTAGGGGCAAGGCCGATTCAAGGGCCCTCTCTAGAATACACAAATCCAAAGCCCTAGCTTTGAATCGCATTTATTTTCTTTACTTTCCCCATCTTCATGGTTTTGCTTGAAAGCCCTCTGTCTACCACGTCCGTAATAACGGTAACCCTTGCTGGTTCTCTTGTGAATATCCCGTTAATCCACGTAACGGATTGCTATCCTTTTTATCGGTTTTTATACCCCCACTCGGCAATTCGGCCCTTTGGCCGAATTGTGTTTGATCTCTTATTGTTTTTGCAGATCAATTGACTTCCTAAACATCTCTGTAAAGTTTGGAGGTGATTGGAGATTTTTTGCTAAGGTTACCGAGGTTTAGCAGATCGGATATATTACTTTGATCCGACCGGCGTTGAGATACCGGTCTGACCGGAGCCCTTCATCAGGATGTTATCGGCAATGGCCGGTCAGACCAACGGCACTCCTTCGGTCCGACCGGGATCCTCTGCACCGAGCCTGCCGAAGCCCTAGCCACCAAAGTCTTATGCATCGGAGCCCGTGCCCTTCAAAGCTTACCTCGTCGGTCTGACTGGGGAGGCTTCGCCGGTCTGACCGGAGCCCTCCGCACTGTGCCAGAGTTTACTTCGCAGCCAACCTTCGGGACTTCACCCGGAGCTACTTCGCAACCTCTGGTCCGACCGAGGTTATACCTCTGGTCTGACCAGGCTTGAGGCCGAAGGTGTCCCAAGGACCCTTCAGGCCAGACTTCGTTGTAACTCCGAATCAGCCTCCGAATTGGCCGATTCCAAGTATTTTTGTTATTTTGTTACTATTCACATTGTTACCAATACTTTTTGGCCAATTGGATTAAAATATTAATTATTTATCTAATTGTCTGGCGACTCTAAATCCCTTGTCACTATCTAGGGTAGTCGGAACGTGACGTCGGTATTGTTGTGATACTTTTGGACGTCGAACTGGCCCAAGTGCGGGGGCGCATTTCTGCGTCAACACACTTTCTAGCGACTCCGCTGGGGACGACGCCAACCATGACTACTACCTCTACATCGGCAGCGGGTACCTCTACTATGTCTACTTCCACTACTTCGCCGATGTACATTATGGGGAGCATGGAAATCGATGACCGCAACATTATAACACCCACTATGGCGGAACTATCTGAGGAAGACCGAGCAAAGATCGAAGCAAAAAAGAAGGAACTCGAAGAACTGATGCTCAGAGATTGAATAAAGACGCGCTCGGGATTCGTCATGCACGACAACCTCAACTTGACCCAGGTACGCCCGTCATCATCCCCTTTATCTACCTCACAAGTCAACCGTAGGATAGCTGCGTCTGTTGATCAAGCGGTTAGCGCCTTGCTAGCTAATAAACTAGAACCCGCAGTTGTCTCGCAAGTGGCGGTAGTGTTTAGAAGATTCGGTTTTACTGAGGTCGATTCACCAGCACCAATCACTAGTATTCCGCCAGCACAACATATTTATAGCAGAACCGACGACAATACTGGAAAACCCATCACGTTTTCGGCTACTTCATCCACAGCCGAAACACATAACTACGCGTATGGCCAGACAAACCCAGTTTATCAAGTACCACCACCGCCTGCGCCCATACCTGCTCTGTCGCTGCTCGCATTGCACACTCCCACACCACAGCATAGGCCAGAGCATGTCGATATACCGCCACGCATCCCGCCACCACATGAAAGATACGCGCAAGCATTAGATCACGACGATATCGAGGAACGTATTCGCGCACTATTTAGGGAATGCACCGGCTTTGCACCTCGGGATAGAGCTAGGGTTTATCGGAAACCATATCTCGACCACTTTGACACCATTCCGTACCCACGCGGTTATAGAGTCCCAGATTTCATGAAATTTGATGGCGAGGGTAGTAAATCCACATTAGAACACATTAGCCAA
This sequence comes from Zizania palustris, assembly GCA_019279435.1. NCBI lineage: Eukaryota > Viridiplantae > Streptophyta > Magnoliopsida > Poales > Poaceae > Zizania > Zizania palustris. Next base: position 36,330,252 of record JAAALK010000080.1, read on the forward strand.
TTTCTAGCACAATGTGGCGAAGCTAGCGGATCGGATTCATTAAAACTCAGGTTATTTTCCCTATCATTGTTTGGCACCTCATTCACTTGGTTTTCAGCGCTTCCGCCGAACTCCATGCAGACATGGGCTCAGCTAGAGCAAAAGTTTCATGATTATTTCTACACAGGCGAGACCGAGCTTAGGCTATCACACCTCACGGCGATTAAGCAAAAATCTAGCGAAAGTGTTTCTGAGTATGTTGAACGCTTTAGAGACACCAGGAATAAATGTTTTAGCCTAAACGTATCGGAAAGATACCTAGAGGATCTATCATTCAATGGCCTACGGGTAGAAATTAAGGAGCGTATGGATAATCAAAACCTCTTGGACGTTAGCCAGGTATTGCAACAGGCTCTGGTCTAGGAAAGCCGGACCAAAGATAGAAAATTTGTTAAAACTTTTAATAAACCAAGGGCTGAGATCCACACTATGGAGCACTCCGACGAGGGAGAATCCGAAGAGGAAGAGGATCCGGCCGATACGTACACGACCGAATGGACTTGGAGCATGAAGTCCAAGCCCGTCACCTGCTCTGAATTGCGGCCGTCTCCCTCTAAGAGCCGGCCTAATGAAATTAGATATTCATTCGACGTAACTAAATGTGATAAGATATTTGATTTCCTATTAAAAAAATCAACTTCTACGGCTGCCGAAAGGGCAAGTCATGCTATCCGCCGATGAATTAAAAAAGCGTCCCTACTGCAAGTGGCATGATTCGCATTCTCACTACACTAATGATTGCAACGTTTTTCGTCGGCAGGTACAATTGGCCATAGAGGAAGGACGATTGAAAATAGAAGCAAATCCAAAGATGAAATTAGACAAAGACCCTTTTCCCATGAACAACGTTGAGTTAGAAGGGAAGAAGGTGTTGATTCGGCCAGAGCAGGTCGGGTCGGCTAAGGGGAAAGCAATTGTCATAGGAGACGCTCGCACAGGAACACTTGTACCAAAGAATCCAGAGGTATGGGTGTGGAAAGAAAATATTAAGTCATCATCTTCGGCCAAACATCGCAGAAGGCCGATGGTGACTTACAAGATGCTTTTGGACAAGCACCAGTGAAGGTCCAAAAGAAGAGGTGTTCGCCCACGGGCTCCGGGACGGTCGAAGCCCCCTAGGAGGGCGAGCCTCATGAGTGTTGAGTTCAGACCTCAAGGTCCGAACACCCCTTCGGAGTGGATATAGCCTCTGGCAGGGTTCGGACCTCAGTGGCCGAACCCTCCTCTGGGTTGGTCCCAGCCTCCGGCAGGGTTCGGACCTCAGTGGCCGAACCCTCCCCCGGCTTGGCCCCTGTTTCCTGGAAACTTCAAGTCTCAGTGGTCGAACCCGCCTCCTTCGAAGGGTTTCCAGCCTCCGGGTGGATCCAGGCCTTATTGGCCGAACCCACCTCCTCCGAGCAGGCTGCAGCCTCCAGATGGACTCGGGCTCCAAAGGCTGGGCCCGCCTCCGCCATGGGCTAATTTACCTCTGGTTTGGTAGGACCCTTCACTGGTCTGGTCCGAGGTACCATCGACGTGGCCGGGCTTCCAACAGGCCAACAGGTTTGGCACTTAGTGGGTGAAACCTCTAGAGCCTCCGATGCCGCCACCCTACTGCTGGACGATGGCTCTGACTTGGCCTCCACCGCCGGAGAACTTCGGGCAGTGTACGGCTACTAACACTCACATTCCTTCTAGTGTTTTCTGAGTGGCAGGTTCGGGGGCCGGCGCAGGATGATAATATTATTCACCACCTATCCGTGGTACCTTAGAACTAGGCTCTGCGAGATGTCACTGGAAGGGATGAACGTGAAGACGCCTCGGAGGTTATAGTCATCAGGGTTGGATCCTAGGAGGTCCCAATCCCGAAGGGTGCCCCAATGGAACAGCGCGAAGACTCGGCCGAAGCTTGGTCTGACCGGCCTACTGTGGTCGGTCCGACCGGCCTTACGACGGTTTTCGGCACAAACCGATCTGACCGGCCCGCTACGGCCTGTCCGACCGACAAGGAGCAGGAGGCCTCTCATTTCAAACGCAAGATATCCGAGGCCGATACAAGCAAGACCCCTTCAGCCAAAAATGTTAGAAGCAAGACCGTGGCACCCGGCACCCGTCCTCAGCCATCGTGGGCACCCTCGGGGATGTCTAAGTCACAAAAGAGGAGGTTGCAGTGCTTGCGGGCACAGGAGATACGAGAAGAGAAGGCCGAGGAGGCACGAGACACACTTTTTGAGGAAATTGATCCTCGGCCCACCGTGAAGAAAGTCTAGAGACCTAGGCCGGTCATAGTCGATGACTCGGCCCCTGTTGTTAGCTCCGACGAAGACGATTTGCTCGACGATGACTACACTCCCGTCTCTGAGGGGCCTTCTCCTTAGGCGATGGATGTCGGGGTCGTCATGTTGCCTTTCGAGTTCGCTCCACTGCAGGAGGAGGCCGGGGTCGCTCAGCTAGACCTCGGCCCGTGGGACGCCATATTCGAGAAGCCTGGAGACACGAACCGTCACCTAAGGCCCCTCTACATAAGGGGGCACATCGACGGGAAACCTATCTCGAGGATGCTTGCCGATGGTGGCGCCACCGTGAACCTAATGTCGTACTCCCTTCTAAGGAAGCTCGTCAAAGATGATGATGACCTGAAGAAGACCAATGTCACCCTCAATAGCTTCAACGGTGACACAACGGAAGCTAAGGGGGTACTGTCCCTAGAACTGACGGTGGGAAACAAGACGCTACCCACCGCTTTCTTCGTCGTCGACATACAAGGCAATTATAATGTATTGCTTGGGCGTGACTGGATCCACGCAAATTATTGTGTGCCATCCACCTTGCATCAGCACCTAATACAATGGGATGGCGACGAGGTCGAGATAGTGTATGTCGATACATCGGCCAATGTTTGTTTGGCCGATGCGTCCGGCGACGCCGCCCATGATGAGATAGAGTGCTTGTTGGGACGGGACCTCTTGGATTACGACTTTGTCAGTGTATCGGAGGGGAGGTTCGTTCCTATTTCCATGAAACTGGCCGGCGTGGCTCGGTTGTGTCTAAGATAGGAGAATGTCTAGCGGTAATCTTGATTGGCTAAAATCTCGCGTGGAGCAATATCGGTCTTCTCAAGACGGTATCGCCGAAGCCATTGAAGATTTTAGCGAGGTAGAAAAATTAGGTTAAGGCTTCTCGTCGGTCGACCCTTTGGAACAAGTAGACATAGGAGATGGTAGTGTTTTGAGGTCGACATTTGTAAATCAGAATTTGAATAATGATGTAAAGGCCGAAGTAATAAAATTGCTTCGATCATATGTTGATTGCTTCACGTGGGACTATAGTGAGATGCCCGGGTTAAGCCGAGAGCTTGTTGAGCATCGGCTCCTCATCAAACCCGGGTTTAGGCCTTATAAACAGCCGTCGCGTCGCTTCAATTTGGCCATCTATGACCGAGTTAAGCAGGAGGTTGAACGCCTATTAGCAGCAGGTTTTGTTAGGCCATGCAGGTACGCGGAATGGGTCGCTAACATCGTGCCAGTCGAAAAGAAAGAAAGTGGCAAGATCTGCATCTGCGTCGACTTTAGGGATTTGAACAAGGCTACTCCGAAAGATGAGTGTTGGGGGAAATTACTTCATTTCCAGGACTTAAAGGTTAACCCTCCGAAGGCTCTAAGAAGGTCCCGAAGATGGTCGACTAATGCTCGATGATACGTCAGCACGGTCGAAGAGTGTCACGATGCGAAGTCTCGGAGGACCCTCCGAAGGGAGAGAGGAGGCTTCGAAGCAGGAAGACGTGACTGATTGGATGCCCTGCTTATCCATCTACCCTGCAGCACTTTACCGTGTATAACCTTGTTTATAATACTGAAGGTCATTTGTAATATAAGGGTAAATAGGTCTATTCCTTAAGCCTTTCTCCCTATAAATACCCCCCATTGTACCTTGTAAGGAGGAGGCAGAACCAGTGGTTCAAACACACATATTCGGACCACTTGAGTTGTTATCCTTTACGGAGGCTCAAGTTTGTCCTAAAAGCACAAACCTCTTGTTTGTTTGTTCTTAACTACTAAGAACCTGTTGGTGTAACTTTTACGCCAACAGTTGGCGCCGTCCGTGGGGATCCAAGTTCTAAAAGCTTGTTCTCTACTGCTGACTGCACTCTGAAGAAAACTTACGGAGGGAGCCTCGGAATCCTGAGATTCCGCGCACCCTTCAGTTAAGGGCTTCTTAGTGCAGCCCGAAGGCCTTCCTTCGACCCCCTCGAGTCATTCGAAGCCTTCCATTTCCAAGACACCTCATCGACTAACCATGCCTCCGAAGCGTGGTCAAGCTGCAGGTCCCCTTCGAAGGTCCCCTCGGACCAACGGAGCCGGACCCTCAGCTAATCCGACGGTTCCCGCCGGAACCGATGGGCGTCGAGCGCCCCGGGGCCCTCTACCCCCCCCTATAATGCTTCAGACCGACTATGCAGCAAGCCAAGACCCTGAAGTTCCCTCCGACGAAGACGAAGGCCCTCCCGAAACCGAGGCTACGCAGCTAGCCAGGCTTCAGGAGGAGGTGTCCAGATGGAGGCAGGAAGCCGCCGACAGACTCCGCACTCAAGCTTCCACTGAAACTCCAAGGGGGCCTCCAGACGATGGAGGCCGCAACCCCCCAGAAGTTATACAAGTCCAAGAAGAGGCCGAGAATGCGTCCTTCGACAATGAGTCTCCATTGCACCCTGATCTGCAGAGAGTGCCTTTCGACCCCAAGTTCAAGGCCTCGAAGCTGCACAAGTACTCCGGGGGGTCGGACCCCGGAGAGTTCGCCCGCTCGTACGCTCTAGCTATAGAAGCAAGCGGAGGGGTGCGAAGCACCATGGCAAAATGCTTCCCACTTGCTCTCGAAGGTGTGGCGCTCCGGTGGTTCTGGTCCCTAAAACCAGGATCGATCAAGTCATGGGAACTACTCAAAAAGAAGTTCGTAAGCAACTTCCAAGGCACTTTCGTGGCCCCAATGTCCACGGGAAGTTTGTTCCAAGTAAAGCAGCGGGAGGGAGAAACCCTCCGAGAGTACTTCACACGCTTCGCCCACACCAAGTCACAGATCAAGGGCCTTACTACCTCTTCGGTAGTTGATGCTGCCCGAGAAGGGGTGCTGAACCCCGACCTCCTCAGCAAACTCCATCGGAAGCCGGTAACATCCATAGCACAGCTCATGGCATACTTCGAGCAATATGCCAAGGCAGAGGAAGGATGCCTTCGGCGAGCTGAGGCAGCACTACCCACCCTCCGGGAAGTCAAAAGGGAGCCAGAGGCCACCGCTCCGCCACAACCTCCACAAGACAGCCGCCCTAGCGAGTATAGGCGAGGAAAAAAGCATTTCCGTTCGGAAGTACTAAACATTGCACCTTCAGCTTCGAAGGCACCGGCCAGTTTCCAGCAGGTAAAAAATTTTAAGGCTGGGCCGTCAGTACCTCAAGAAAGGGTGCCTGGAAGGCGCCAGAGTCATTTTTGCTGCGTGCATGGCGATAATAGAAGCCATGACACGAAGGACTGCAAGACGATATTGACCCTTCGGGGTGAATACATTGACCGAAATACCAGGAGGGGTACTTCGGACCGGGCTCCACCTGCGGCACGGTCGGAGCCTGTCCAAGCTGTGGCCCGAGCCGGTGCCCTCGAAGCCCCCATACGGCTACTGGTGGCCAGTATTATGCCACCACCAAGGCACGAAGATCCGCAAGACCGCGGCAAGAGAGTGGTCCTACCCATCTCCGGAGGAGGGACCCTCGGCAGCATGTCCAAGAGACAGCGCCGTGAGTACGTCCGTGAAGTTGGGCACATTGGGACTTCAAGTTCCGCTGAAGGGATGCCAGAATGGTCCCGTGTACCCATCTCATTCACAGCCAGCGATGCAGTAGGGGTGAAGTTTCCCCATGCTGACCCATTAGTCATCTCTGCCGATATAGTAGGGGCTGATGTTCGGAGGATCCTGGTGGACGGTGGAAGCTCCGCAGACATACTCTTCGTTCAAGCCTTCGACCAGATGTGCATACCCCGGAAGCATCTACTCCCTGCAGCCAGGCCACTTCAAGGGTTCTCAGGACCTCCTCTCGATGCCCTCGGCCAAATAGGCCTCGAGGTTGCCTTCGGAGAGGGGCCGCTGGCCCGAGTAGAGGAGGTGATTTTCGACGTGGTGGATGCCCCCTACGCCTACAATGCTATCTTCGGACGAGGGATGTTAAACCAATTCGGGGCTATAGCGCATCACAACTACCTTTGTCTCAAAATGCCCACACAAGGTGGAGTGCTCACTATTTCAGGAGACCAAGCTGTAGCCAGAAGGACAGAATATGGCCACAGGCAGCCATTGGACCCTCGACAAGTGCACAATGTGGCGGAGAGCGCCAAAGAAGTACCAGAAGCCTTGAGCCCCCCGAAGGGATCCTCGCTCAAACCAAGCCCGGAGGGTGATGTCGAGACAAGAATAATCTCAGAAGACGGCAAAGAGTACCCAATAAAATTCGGCAAGGGGCTATCTCCGGAGATAACCGCCTCATTAGAAGAAGTCGTCAAGAAGAATCTAGACATGTTTGCTTGGACCGACGAAGATATCACGGGGGTCGACCGAAGCATCATCGAGCACAGTCTACTCGTCAACCCAAAGGCCAAGCCAGTGCGCCAGGGGCTCCGAAAGCTATCAACAGAAAGAGCAAATTTAGCCAAGGCCGAAGTGGAAAAATTGTTAAAAGCTGGCATTATCAGGGAAGTGGCCCATACCGAGTAGTTGGCCAACCCTGTTTTTGTAAGAAAGAAGGATTCCAGCAAATGGCGCATGTGTATTGACTTCACATCACTAAATAAAGCATGCCCGCGAGACCCCTACCCAATGCCCCGAATAGATCAATTAATAGATTCCACAGCCGGCTCCGAACTATTAAGCTTCCTCGATGCATACTCCGGGTACCATCAAGTATGGCTGAAGCAAGAAGACGAGGCCAAGACAAGTTTCATAACTCCTTCAGGAGTATTCTGCTATGTAAGAATGCCTTTTGGTTTACGGAATGCCGGAGCCACATTTTCTCGCTTAATAGCTAAAGCCTTAGGCCATCAGATAGGCCGCAATGTCGAGGCCTACATGGACGATATTGTAATAAAAAGTGCTCAAAAGCATCAGCATAGCATAGATTTAGATGAAACTTTTGAGAGCCTCCGGACATGTGGAGTACGCCTCAATCCCGAAAAATGTATATTCGGGGCACAAGCAGGGAAGCTGCTAGGGTACTTAGTTTCGAGCAGGGGGATCGAAGCCAGTCCAACGCAAATAAGTGCACTGCAAAGAATGGCTCCACCCGAGAATTTGAAGCAAGTACAGAAGCTAGCAGGAAGGCTAGCAGCACTCAGCAGGTTCCTGTCCAGATCGGCAGAGCGAAGCCTCCCAATTTTCAAGGCACTCAAAGGCTCCAAAAGCTTCAGCTGGATGCCGGAGTGCCAAAAGAGCTTCGAAGAGATAAAATCCTACCTTGGAACATTATCAACCTTAACTGTTCCTCTTCCAGGGGAAACATTGCTTTTATACCTTGCAGCGACAGGATCAGCAGTAAGCGCAGTACTGGTCCGAGAAGTCGAGCTCAAAGACAAGCTGGTACAAAACCCAGTTTATTTTGTCTCGGAGGCATTATCAGGAGCCAAGATCAGATACTCCGAGCTTGAAAAGTTTGCTTATGCTTTAGTAATGGCCTCGCGAAAGCTAAGGCATTATTTCTTGGCGCATAACCTTATTGTACCTACATCGTATCCTCTTGGAGATATGCTCCGAAACAAAGATTCCACAGGCAGGGTTGGAAAGTGGGCAGTCGAGTTAGCACCCTTCGAAATCTCCTTCACAGCAAGGACGGCCGTTAAATCTCAAATTATAGCAGATTTCGTAGCAGAGTGGACTCCATCTGCAGTATGGACTCCGGAAGAACCCTCCGACGGTTTCTGGACAATATTCTCCGACGGGGCCTATCAAGCATCAGGTGCCGGAGCAGGGGCAGTAATCTTGTCACCATCAGGACAAAAGGCAATGTACTCTGCAAGGCTTAACTTTCGAACCACTAATAACGTCGCCGAGTATGAAGGAATCTTGCTAGGCCTCCGAAAGGCTAAAGCACTCGGAGCTACAAGGATAATAATCAAGACAGATTCCCAAGTCGTCGCGGGGCATATTGATAAAAGCTTCCAAGCAAAAAACCCACATCTCGCGCAATACCTTCAAGAAATCCGCAAGGCAGAAGCAGCATTCAAAGGGTTTACAGTTCGAAGCATACCGCGAGCAGAAAATCAACTTGCAGATATTCTTGCAAAGGCCGCAGCAGGAGCAGTAGACCTCCCGGAGGGCGCTTTCTATGAAGAGTTAGAGCAGCCAGCAGCTGACCAAATACCTTCGTCAGAAGTAATGTGTATTGAAGTTACGGATTGGCGAACTCCAATAATAACTATGTTGCAAGGTAGCAATGACCCTCCGGAAGGCCCAGAAGCTCGAAGAGTGCAAACGAGAGCTCGAAATTACAAACTTATTGGGGAAGTACTATATAAAGCCGGAGTATGCTCACCACTGCTTCGATGCATCTCTCAACCTGAAGGACAAGACATACTTCGAGGCATCCACGAGGGGCTGTGCGGAGGTCATCTAGCTCCTAGAGCACTAGCAGGCAAGACGCTCCGGCAAGGTTTTTATTGGCCGACGATCGTCAGAGACGCCGAAGACCTAGTTCGGACATGCCAAGGCTGCCAATGGATGGGCCGAAGGAGCCATCGCCCACCAGCTCAACTTCAAGTTATTGCCCCGGTATGGCCGATGGCTAGATGGGGCATGGACCTCATAGGCCCTTTCCCACTAGCAAAAGGTGGATTGAAATTTGCGGTCGTAGCAATAGAATACTTCTCAAAATGGGTGGAAGCAGAGCCGCTAACAGTCATCACATCAAAGAATGTGCAAAGGTTCTTCTGGCAGAATATTATATGCAGGTTCGGAGTCCCCAGAGAATTAACGGTGGATAATGGAACCCAGTTCGAAGCTGATACCTTCCAAACATTCTGTGAAGAACTGGGCATTAAGCTATGCTTCGCAGCAGTGCGACATCCGCAATCCAACGGAGCCGTTGAACGAGCCAACGGGAATATCCTCTCCGGGTTAAATCGCCGAATCGTCGGATTGGCCAAGGGCCTATGGGTCGAAGAGCTACCCAAAATTTTATGGTCTATCCGAACCACGCAGACTAGATCAACCGGCTTCACGCCATTCAGGTTGCTCTTCGGAGACGAAGCCATGACCCCTACGGAGCTCAAAGGGGAGTCACTTCGCGTAATTCAAAACGAAGACGAAGATGATCGGAGTGCTTCAATAGACTTGTCGGAAGAAACAAGGCTTCGAGCTGTCGCCAACCTGACGAAGTACCAAGAGCACACAAAGACATGGTATGACCCGAAGGTCAAATTAACTGAGTTAAAACCAGGTCATCTAGTATTACGAAATGTAATAGCCCCGGGGAAGCTAGGAAACAAATGGGAAGGACCATATGTTATCTTACGCTCAGGACGCCCCGGCTCGTTTAAATTAGCTAATTTAGAAGGAGAAGAGTTGAAACATGCGTGGCATGCGGAGCACCTTAAGAGATATTATGCTTAAGGCCTCCTTGTAATCACTTGTAACACTCCTTTTATAAAAAAAAAGCTAAAGGGTTGAGATTTGTTTTGCCCTTCGAACATCCCACCCTCCGGATGGACGCATTCGAAGGTCGGTGATGCTAGCAGAGCCAAGCATTTTTCGGAAAAACCCAAGGGGCTTGCTACGAACCATTGGTTCAGTGGCTCCGCCAACCTACAGATTCCAGGCTCCGGCTTGTTAGGATCCGTAGAAGAGTCTAAGGACTTTAAACAAGACAGAATTTCAAGCCTCCGGGTGCGAAGTATCTGTAAAAGAGCCGTAGGTGGCCAACCTACGGATTCCAGGCTCCGGCTTGTTAGGATCCGTAGAAGAGTCTAAGGACTTTAAACAAGACAGAATTTCAAGCCTCCGGGTGCGAAGTATCTGTAAAAGAGCCGTAGGTGGCCAACCTACGGATTCCAGGCTCCGGCTTGTTAGGATCCGTAGAAGAGTCTAAGGACTTTAAACAAGACAGAATTTCAAGCCTCCGGGTGCGAAGTATCTGTAAAAGAGCCGTAGGTGGCCAACCTACGGATTCCAGGCTCCGGCTTGTTAGGATCCGTAGAAGAGTCTACGGACTTTAAACAAGACAGAATTTCAAGCCTCCGGGTGCGAAGTATCTGTAAAAGAGCCGTAGGTGGCCAAACTACGGACCACAAGCTCCGGCTTGTTAGGATCCGTAGAAGAGTCTAAGGACTTTAAAATTTTTGTCTGACTTATCGATGGTGACATGTGCAAAAATTCGAAGCATGCAGGTGCTCGGGCAATCATTGTGCCTAGCGAACCCTTATATAAGATAAAAGCTCCGCCACCCACAAGAGGGGTAGGAGGATAGGAGTCACACAGCATGCTGTCGAAGCATTCCACATTAAAGTATTATATTCATACATCAGGAAAAATTGTTATCTAGACCCAAATAAAAACGGAGACCCTTTCGACCCCTAGAGCTACCCCTGCGGCTACTTTGCCCTTCGGAGCTTGAAGTCTTTTTAGGCCGGGAACTTCTCTTTTTCTTCGAGGCTCGCAGTTTCTTCTGCTCCTCCTGAAGTTCGGCCCACGTAAAGAGCCTTTCGGAGCCGGCCTCGGCAAGGTTTCCAGCTTGATACTCCGAGTCGGACCAGTCAACGGGCTCGGAGGACGAAGACCCCTCTTCCTTTTCTTCCTCTTTAATATAAGACAAAACATCCCTTCGTACTTCAAGGGTAACTTCCCCTCCGTCTCCGCGAGGAACAGAAAAGCGAGAGCGACGATAAGGTCTCAAACTCTCAAGAACTGCCCACTCCTTGCGAAGCTCAGCAGTAGGTTCCAAAAGTACGAAGTCAGGGCTCGAAGGGCATGACAGAACCTAAAAAAGAGAAGAACACCCAAGACAAGTACTGTTTATAACTTTCTCATTAATTAAACAAAGTTTACAAGACCACAGGTACACAACAACCCTAAGCAGCTAGACCTGCGGGTCGGTTGGCGGAGTTGGGACCGAAGGCGCTGGCGAAGTCGGGAGTGGTGGCTTCGCCTGAGCTTGCTTTTGCCGGCGGGCCTCGTCGATCCAAGCCTTAGCAGCAACCTTGTGGTCCGCCTTCCATACTGATCGGAAAGCTTCCCACGCCGAAGCCACCTCCGAAGACGGCCGCAGCAGGTCATCATCCGCGAAGCCTCCAGGAGACAAACCACCAACCGAATCGAGGGGAATCCGAAGAGTTTCGAGGTGGCGAAGAACCCCGATGCCGGCGCACTGTCCGGAGATCTCTCCGTACCGTACCCCGGAATTCTTCATCAGCGACGAAGCTACCTGGATCCTCGTCAGCTTCCGGTCGAGCGGCTCGAAGGTTGCAGCAGAGGTCGAAGGGCACATGGTGCCAAAGTACTCTAACGTACCCTGAAGAGCTTCCAAGGTACGGTCAGCAGTACTGGAATTCTTTCTATCTGCTACTTCCAGGCTTGCAACCGTTGCGTCCAACGCGGCCACCCGGAGCATCATGGAACTCTTCTGAGCCATTGCCTGGCTAAGAGCCCCTTGAAGTTCCACCAGACGTCCGTTCGAAGCAGCCGCATCCTGGCGAAGCTTCTCGACCTCCGCACAGAGAACCACTCGTTCAGCTTCGGCTTCTTCGGCATGAGAGCGGAGGGCTTCAAAGGCTTCGTCAGACGCGGCCTTGGCCTTCCGTTCTTCCAAGAGTTCCTCATTCAGCCGGAGAGACCTCCCGGTGGACTCATCAAGGGCTGTTTGAAGGGCTGTAACCTTCCGGTTAAGTCGGTTAATTTTGACCTCACTGGAAGTCGCTGCCGCTCTAGCAAGGGCGAATTGCTGCAAGGAAAACAAGGTAAGTGCTAAAGAAGATTTGATCATTAAAATACAGCAACTGCGGTGTCTTCTTCATACCTGAAGGGCAGCCCTTTCGAGGGCCGTGTTGAGGCTCGAAGCCCTAACTTCGCTCAAAGCGGAGATCAACTCCAAATTGGCAATATCCTGGCTTTTCTCAGCCAGGGGCTCCAGTAGCCTTCGAAGGCCGCTCCGATGCTCCAAGAAAGGAGCCAGAAGAGGGAGCCAAGACAAGGCCCGGGCGTCGTCCTCGGCAGCCTCGTCCTCTGAGTTGCCGAAGGAGGGCGCCGCTTGGTCAACCCGAAGGCCCAAGCTGGAAATACTCTTACCCCTCCCCGGCACAAAAGGGGGAGAGGCAAGAGCATCTTGACCTTCGGCCGCCACATCTCCGGCTGGAGCCACGTTGTCGGAGGCGCCGTCAGTAGTCGAGGTCGCCACGGCCGGAGCCAATTCCGTCCCAGGGAGCACATCGTCCGCTCCGAAGGATACGTTCTCTGCCACCAGGCTCGGAGCCCCCAGGGGAGCCGGAGGGTCCGCCCGGGTGACTGTCTCCGAGGAAGTAGGGACGTCGGGCACCACCGAGGCCTCGATACCCGAAGAGGTACCTGTTTCAAATATCAAGGTTAATTAACATATTCTGCAGATAGCAAGCGAATGCCGATGAAAAAAGAAAGAGTTCTGGGAAAATACCTCCAAGAGCCGCTTGAGGAAGGATCGCCGGATCCTCCAGGACTTCGTACATCCGGAGGATGTTGTCGAAGTCATCCCCCGAAGCCCTGACCTCGGTTTCGTCCGTCGGGGCCACCACCTCCGCAGGAACCCCTTCGGGTGCAGAAGGTAATCTTCGAAAGCCTTCGCTGTGGCGCCTCCGGAGTCTTCTGTCTCTTCAGGAGTTGGGCTCCGCTCGTCCGGCGACGAAGAAGACGAAGCAGGCGTCAAGTGAGAAGGCTGCTTCACCGCCCTCTTCTGAGCAGGTTGCTTGCCAGCTTTTTTAGAGGGCTCGGCCGCTGCTTTCCTCTTGCGAGCCGCCGCTCCAGCCGGGGCGAAGTCGGGAAGCTGCGGGGGCTCCATGCCGAGGGCTCTCCACACCCTGTTCGAGCGCTCCCAACTCCCTACCAGTTCCAGCCTCCTCTGCCTCTCGACTACCGAAGGGGCTCCGAGAATTCGCTCGGTAGCCCGGACTATGTCGTCCGGGGATAAGGCCAGAGGCGCCGCTGGAAAGAAAAAGGTATAAGAAGCATAAGTATAATTAATGTGTTCGTATAAAATGATGCCGCAGGACAAAGACGTACCTATGTTTCGGAGGTCCCCCTCCGAGGCTCGCGGGATGGAGATTGGCCAACTGGCTCCGAGGGGTGAGATCCGAAGGCCTACGAACTCTTCGGCCAGGTCTCGCATGCTCATGCGACGAGCCACTGAAGCCAGCAACCCTAGCCTCGTCGTGAGCAGGCTAGGGTTCGGGGAGATGTCCGCTTCCTTCCGGAACCAGATTTCTTGAAGAGGGCCCGAAAGGGGGGAGTCTTCTCCTACTTCGGCGTAAAACCACCGAAGTATCCAATTTGTATACCATCGATCGTTTATGGCCTTCGCAGGGAAATGAAGAGCGTGCTCCCGCCGTAGCTGAAAATTGACACTGTCGAAGGCCACTGTCACCTTCGAGTCTCCGGGCCCATCTTGAGCCTTCGGCTGGCAGATAGCTTCGTGGGTCGCTGCGAAGATCTCGGAGCGCCCTTCACACCCCTCCGCCCGAAGAGCCCACTCGAAGACGGCCAGGCGGACGATTGCGTTGGGGGACAATTGAGGCAGGGTAATGTGGAACAGGTCTAGTACCTCTGCCAGAAAATCCACGGCTGGTAGCCCCAGGCCAGCTTCGAAGAACGCCTCGAAGACTACCACTTCTCCGCGCCGAGGCCGTGGAGTCGACTCTGTCCCGGGAACACGAGTCCTCATTCCGGCTCCCAACTTCCCGTCTACTGCCTCTTCGATGGACTCCGCTGTGCTCACTGACTGACCAATGACGAAGCTCTGGGCCATCTTCTTCTTGGAGGGCGGATGGAGCGCCCGAGGGTTCTTGGGCCAACCACCGCCCGGGCCCCCCGCCATTGCCGTGGCTGCTGATGCTGCCCATGCCTGCCGCTGCGCCAGAGTGTTGGCCGCCAAGGGAGTGGTGTGGCTGGTTCTCGCCATTACGCTCAAGCGCTCGAAGGGGCGGAAGGTTGAGGGGAAAGGTGAATTGCAAGAACGGTGAATGCGGTAAAAAACTTCCAGTAATCCCCTTCTCCCCCTTTTATAACCGCACAATCTATACTGCTCTTCGAGAAGTTTCACACTGCAGGTTCGGCTTCCGTCGCCGACAGGTGGGGTTGGTAATTGGAACGGCGTGCAACCGCTGAAGAAATCGACCGTTACTTCTTTTTTACAGAGGGTAACGGCTATTTGCGCCGTAACGGTCATATTGACGGTACCCCACGGCGTTCGCACTCCGTAACCGGCGCCACGACGAAAGACACTTCGTAACCGCTCGCACGACGTTCACACTCCGTAACCGCTCTCGTAACACTCATGCTCCGAAGCCATGCTGCTCCAGGAAGTTTTCCCACTATGCCAAAATTCGGAGACGAATGTTTTAAAATATTAGGCTTAATATTCTGGGCTAAATCATAGTATCTTCGCATTCCCTTTAAGTCTCAGAAACTAAAAATGTTCCTTTCGTATACTGCCTTCTTTCTAAAAAATAGGTTATCTACAGAAAGGCGTATTCGAGGGGCTACTGTTGGGGGAAATTACTTCATTTCCAGGACTTAAAGGTTAACCCTCCAAAGGCTCTAAGAAGGTCCCGAAGATGGTCGACTAATGCTCGATGATACGTCAGCACGGTCGAAGAGTGTCACGATGCGAAGTCTCGGAGGACCCTCCGAAGGGAGAGAGGAGGCTTCGAAGCAGGAAGACGTGACTGATTGGATGCCCTGCTTATCCATCTACCCTGCAGCACTTTACCGTGTATAACCTTGTTTATAATACTGAAGGTCATTTGTAATATAAGGGTAAATAGGTCTATTCCTTAAGCCTTTCTCCCTATAAATACCCCCCATTGTACCTTGTAAGGAGGAGGCAGAACCAGTGGTTCAAACACACATATTCGGACCACTTGAGTTGTTATCCTTTACGGAGGCTCAAGTTTGTCCTAAAAGCACAAACCTCTTGTTTGTTTGTTCTTAACTACTAAGAACCTGTTGGTGTAACTTTTACGCCAACAATGAGTATCCCATGCCGATAGCCGACATGTTGATCAACGATGACTCGAGACACAAGGTACTAAGTTTTATTGACGGCAATGCTGGTTATAATCAAATCTTTATGGCCGAAGAAGACATTTTTAGAATAGCTTTTCGTTGCCCGGGTTTTGTCGGCTTGTTTGAGTGCGTAGTAATGACGTTTGGTTTAAAGAATGCTGGCGCCACATACTAACGGGCCATGAACTTAATCTTTCGTGACTTGCTAAGGGATGTTAGAAGTTTATATAGATGATGTTGTGGTCAAATCGGACACTATGGAAAACCACCTCGCCAATTTGAGGGTTGCTTTCGAAAGAATGTGTCGGTATGGCTTAAAAATAAACCCGCTCAAGTGTGCTTTTGGTGTGTCGGCGGGTAAGTTCTTGGGATTCATGATTGATGAAAGAGGCATTGAAATTGATCCTAAGAGGCTTGAGAAAATTAGAGGATGTGTAGCGCCGGCATGTAAGAAAGATGTGCAGAAAATGCTAGGCAAGGTTAATTATTTGCGACGCTTTATATCTAACTTGTCTGGCAAAATTGATGCTTTCATTCCAATACTCCGGCTAAAAAATGAATCCGAGTTCACTTAGGGGGCAAGCCAGCAACGCGCGTTTGAGAAAATCAAAGAGTGCTTATCAACGCCGCCAGTGGTAAGGGTGCCGAAGGCCGGGATTCCATTTTGGCTTTATATTGTCATGGAGGAGAGTGTGATTGGAGCCATGTTGACTCAAGAAATCGAAGGAAGAGAGCACATCATCACCTTCTTGAGTCGTTGACTTCTAGGTGCCGAGACAAGGTACGTGTTTGTGGAGCGTGTGTTTATCCCTCTATTATGCATGTACCAAATTACGTCACTATCTTCTCCCTAGCACACGTATTGTCACTTGCCAAACGGATGTCATAAAATACATGTTGCAAAAGCCGATTCTAAGTGGTAGAATCGGCAAGTGGGCATATGCGTTGATCGAATATGATTTGGCTTATGAACCGTTGAAAGTTATGAAAGGCCAAGTCGTTGCTAATTTTATAGTGGATCACCACGTAGATGTCAATTGGGGCGATAAAGTCACTTTGATTGAAGTATTACCATGGAAACTGTACTTCGATGGTTCGGCTTGCAAAAATGGCCAAGGTGTTGGAGTGGTACTCGTATCACCAAGTGGTATGCACTTTGAAACCTCGGCCCGTTTGGAATTTCATTAAACTAATAATCAAGCCGAATACGAAGCCCTATTGCTAGGTCTTGAGTTAAACTCCATGGGTGTGAAATATGTTCATGCATATGGTTATTCTTTATTAGTTGTGCAACAAGTAGCCAATCGTGCTCAATGTTTTAACGGTTTGTTAAATAGCTACTTGGATAAATGTTTAGGCTTAATTTCTACCTTTAATGATTTTGAGATTACTCATGTGTCTAGAGAGGCCAACTCACTTGCAAATGACTTGTCTCAACAAGCATTAGGCTATCAAATTAGGAGAGGTAAATTCTGCACACGGCAAAGACCGATGTTTGAAGATGATGTAACACCCGAGGGTACTACTGTCGGTCTGAATGGCTTTGTGAGCATAGTCCGACCACCCTTGTGTACCCGTTCTGACCGACCATATCAGGACGGTCAGACTGAACTGTGCTAGACAACCGGCAACAGTCAGTTGAACCGGGCCAGCATGGTCGGTCCGACCGACTGTTGTCAGGAAGGTTTAGTGCTCGGGGGGGTGGTCCAAATGGTAAATCTTGAGGCCAGTTCTAGTGGAAATTTGGCCATTGCTCCTTTGGTCAGTGAGGGTGATTGGAGGATACCAATCGTCCAATATTTGAGAAATCCAAGCCAAAAGGTTATCAAAGGTTCGGCGGTAGGCTTTCAAATTTGTTTTGCTTGACGATATGTTGTATCGCCAGACTATCGACGAAGTACTTTTGAAGTGTTTAGACCCCAATCAAGCTAGAGTTGCTGCATGCGAAGTACATGAAGGGCTTTGCGGTACTCATCAGTCAGCCTCGAAGATGAGTTGGATGCTCAAAAGGGCAGGTTTTTATTGGCCGACTATGACTAAAGACTGTTTTAGATACTATAGAGGATGAGAAGCTTGTAAAAGTTTGGAAATATTCAGCTAGCACCCGCATCGGTGCTTAATCCTATTATCAAACCATGGTCATTCCGAGGTTGGAGTTTAGACTTCATCGGCCAAATTCATCCTCCATCTTCGAAAGGGCATCGATTCGTGTTGATGGCAACAGATTACTTCACCAAATGGACCGAGGCTGTGCCGCTCAAGAACATGACTCACAACGAGGTATTTGATTTCATCTTGAAACACATTATACACAGATTCGGCATTCCCCAAACTCTCACTACAGACCAAGGTACTTCGTTTGTTGCTAAAGAGGTGAGGGACTTTGTCGAATACTATGGGGTCAAATTGGTAAACTCTTCCCCATATTATGCTCAGGCCAATGGTCAGGCCGAGTCTAGTAACAAAACTGTGATTAAATTAATCAAGAAAAAGATTGAAGAGTTTCCAAAAAGGTGGCACGAGGTACTTTCTGAAGCTCTATGGGCTAGTAGAGTTGCAAAGCATGGTGCCACTAAAGTCAGTCCATATGAGTTAGTATATGGACAAGAAGTCATTCTACTGGTAGAGGTGTATCTTGGCTCACTTAGATTTCTTAAGCAAGATGGATTATCGGTCGATGAATATGAGACACTTTTAAAGGATAATTTAGAAGAGGTGACCGATAAGAGGTTGAAGGCTCTAGAGGCAATAGAGAAAGATAAAAGAAGAGTAGCTAGGGCCTACAACAAGAAGGTCAAGGCAAAATCATTTCAAATCGATGATTTGGTGTGGAAGACGATTTTGCCATTAGGCACTAGGAGTTCAAAATTCAGTAAATGGTCACCTAGTTGGGAAGGGCCTTTTAAGGTAGTCGGAATCGTTCCAGGCAATGCATATGTCCTAGAATCTTTACAAGGAGAGCGATTTCGAAGGGCTTTGAATGGTAGATATTTAAAAAAGTACTTCCCAAGTATGTGGCAAAACGCTTGAAGTGTTAAAAGGTTGATATTGCAAGTATCGCCCAAGGCCCGTCGTGCTTTTAGCTCACTAAGTTTGCTAAAAGGCAGGGGGCATGTGTTTATAGCAAAAAATGGCATTAATGATCAAACTAGGCAAATATTGAAAAATGGTATTTTTGACCGAAAATATGTCAAACCTTGCAAAGGCCGGTCTGACCGGCTATGGTAGGCCTGTCTAACCAGCTAGGTCCGATCAGACCGGACCCATGGGCTCGGTTATTTTGTTACTATTCACATTGTTACTAATACTTTTCGGCCAATTGGATTAAAATATTAATTATTTATCTGATTGACTGGCGACTCCAAATCCCTTGTCACTATCCAGGGTAGTCAGAACGTGATGTCGGTATCGTTGCGATACTTTTGGACGTCGAACCGGCCCAAGTGTGGGGGCGCATTTCTGCGTCAATAATATCATACCTGACTTGCTAGAGAGAGAGGATCAAGATTTTGAGGAAGCGGTTGAATAGGGTGGCAATGATGACTCAAATGGAAAAAAAGTTAAATTTTTTCATGCCATTACAATTTTCATAGTTTTGAAATATGACATCATTGTGTCACTGACAGATAGGGCCTACCACAGTTACTAACAGTGGTATTTTTCAAAATAGAGAAAATTTTAATGATATTTTTACAATTTTTTTAAAAAAAACAAAGCAGGAGAAGGAAACAATGACAAGGGAGACAAAGACATTGTACTTCCCAACGTCACGATGAGCATAAGATTTTAGCTCTCTTGCTATTAACAAGGACTACGATACTCATTGGGAGTATGGACAAAATAAGGTTTGGTAGGATGATGTCTATCCTATGAAAGAAGCAGTGCAAGATGTCGTGAACGCATAGGAATTATCACTTCAGTCGACATTTCGAGTCAAGAGGTCAAATCGTACAACGTATGACATCGGCACTTCAATGGCTAAATACCACTATAGAGACCGTTGCTAGATAATGACCATGACATCAAGACGAGCTGCTAGTAGAAGGTACTTCATATATCCTAACCTCGATGATGACTTGGTGGTAAGCAAAAGAAGAAAAGTTAGTTCCTCCGTCCATTGTTTGTTCTTGCAAGGTGATCCAAGAAAGTGTGTTCACCCAATGGATCGATAATTCAAGGCTACAATCTATCGGAGAACCTATAAAAGAAGACGAGACAATAGAGGAATACATGAGGAGGAAGAAAGGGTATCGCCTAAAGGTAGAGCATGCTAGCTTGAGTTGGATCACAAATCCTCCATGAATCCCGGAGTGGGACCAATGACCTACGTGCACATGTGGCAGTCATTGCATGCTAACGGCCTCGCTTGGAAGGCGAGGAAAGGATTTGTGTGTCCCAACCTACATGAAGACTTCATGATAAGGATCACAACCAAATCAAAATGTATTCCAAATAATTTTCCACTATACCACTTACCTTCATGTCCATCTTGGCAGCATAATATTAATATGAGGATATGCGCATTCCGTCGATGGGTAGATGTAGCATCGTCTATGCACTAGAACGGGTGGATAACATAGGTGGAAAGACAATCAGAGTATGGAATGAGGAAGACGGAAGCTGATGTGCAAACAAGGAGTGCAAGATTTGATGAACAATTAAGGCAATAGAGAGAATACAATAGGCAATGAGCGCTCATATACAGAGAGGAAAGACAACACTTAATGAAGAGAGATTGCAACAAGCTAGACAAGAGGGGAGAAATCTATAGGGCCTGATGTCAATTGTTGTCTGTTGAATTATTTATCGGTCCTATTGTACTACTTTGTGTATGAACATGTTTGATGAAGAATCGATCTTCTGCATGATATACTTTTCTAGCGTAAAAAATCATTCTTCCTTAAAATTTACCCTTCAAAAATAACATTGTCCCTTATATACACATCTATCAGTAGATGGTTTGCGATAGAGCATTATTCCTCTATCGGTACACAATCTACCAACAGAGGCGAGTCAACGGTCGGTCAGAGGTTCTATCGGCAGAGGTTGGACCTGCTGACAGAGCCTTTGTCGATAGACCATCTAACGATAAGTGCTATTTTGTGATTTTCTAATATCGAATATAAATATATTATTAAAAAATTTCAATCGTTGGACGTTGGACGTGCTGCCAAATGTTTACAGCCTATTGCCTTTTGGTTATGTTGCGAAATTTTGAAGGCTTTTCGGTTAATTAGGGCAGTATGGTTCGAATGTTTTTTAATCTACCGACTTGAACTTGGAAAATGGAAATGTATAATTAGACCATGTTTGTTTGGTAGATCTTTAGTTGTAAGATCAAAATGACTCACCTAAATACTCTCACACTACTCCCAACTCCAGAATTATTAGAGGTAAATTTAATCAAGCTTGATGGAGTGAGATCGAAGGGCCTTGCACAGTGATCCATATATGCGTTTGTTCTTAGCAAAAGACAGTAGTTATTCAGTTACAAACCGAGCCAAGCATCTCGATTCTTAATATGTAGGAACAGACCAAAGAAGTGACGAAGCACATCGATGCCACACAATGTCCGGTTCATCATGCCTACCACCAATGGACCATCAAGATCCTCTAGCTGATAGAAGCGTTTAGTCAATGGAATCATTATAATTTGCGAGCTTTAAAGTGCCACCGAAGCAGTGCAAAATTTAGCGGAAAAGCTATGGAAAAAACACAACACAACATGGTAATCCTATAAATCTCTAAGGCATAGCCACCCTCAGTTATCTATTCATTCAAATTACGCCAGTTTGCTCACGAGCCATGGACAGTTATCTCGCAACCGCAGCAGCAGCAGTCTTGCACAGCTGCACAGCCCATTTCACCTTGGGCAAATTGTATTCAGATATGGAGCTCAGGCATACTGGCAGCCTAACCACTTCAAGCAATGGCAAACATTTCTCAAGCAGCAGTCTGTTTGCGTAGCTCACTTTCACCATGGGCGAAATGACACCTGTCTCCAAATGTGCAGGCGCCTTTGTTGAAGTTCTCACACAGCTTAGTCTTTAAGACGCTTCCATGCCCCCGAGCATGTGACCCCCTCCCTGGGTTCTTAGCTGGAGGGGCATTACCACCGATGCGGACAATTAGCTCCGTGACCATAGCACTAGCATGCTTTATCTGGTCAAATGTCCCCTCAAGCTCAATATTTTTAAGGTTGGCGTTGAACTCGTTATCCCGGATGGCTAGCTTGGTCCCTGTCATTCGGGATATATGCTTTGTGTTCACTCCACCCTTCCCAATGATAACACCAGCAAGAGATGCATCAATACTGATCTTTGCTGTGGCTGAGGCACCAAAGGTTGAGGGAGAAACCATGTCCGGGCCAGGTATTCGTGGAGGCTCAAAGTGACCATTTGGCATTGTTACCATTGGATGTGGCATTGAGTTGTCAAGCTGCATGGGCTTTCCAAGTTCCCTCTCTCCATGAGCAAAGTGGCACTTGTTACCCCATTTACATCCTTCTGCAGTGTTGTACTTGTTACACATGCGAGTCTTCACAGTAGGTGGCCCATTAGGAGCACCAGGTCCTAAAGGCATTCTTCCAGAAGGAGCTGCAACAGCTGGTCCACCCAAGGTGGTCATATTTGCAACAGCCTGATAGCCACCGGGGGAAGTTATGGAGAAAATGGCAACTTGATCCAAAAGGACAACCAGCAGTGCTGCACAAGAAAATATCATATGAGCAAATAAAATGCTAACAGATACCGATTGAATATGAAACCATCTATGTTCTTTTGTATGTAATGATTCATATCTAAAGGACATTAGAAATTAGTGGTGACATACAAGAGGCATTTAGAATCATTACATGGCAGGTAAATCAACAAAGTATAATTTCTATGAGATCAATCTAGATATTTCCAGATGTAAAGCTTGGTGGTGAATCTCTATTACTAAGAAGCAAGCAGTACCACATGATGCTGAACTTAAGCAAAGCCTTATTGCCTCCACAACGTGGTAAATGGAACAATAGCCCACACATTAATACCAAAAAGCATACAGCAACAACGAATGCATTGTTTATCAGTGTATCATCAAATAACATAAATTTCTAGTAGTGTTCTAGTTTCTCAAAGAAGCTATTTCTCATTGTGTTAGGCTGTTAGCTATTGTACTTACATGACAATACATTAGCATTACCACTTTATTGCATGATTCACTACTAGATAATAAGCGCACGTTTTGTCATAATTTAAAACACATTACCCATCAGTTATATACAATAACAACAACAAAGCCTTTAAACCCCACATAAGTTAGGGTAGGTAAGAGTTGAAACCAAAGGAGTCATTAATCAAGGTTGAGACCAGTATTAGAAAAATCAGTGATGGGTAGCTGATCGGTCGACTGCCGAGTAAGGATTAATTGGTTAGTCAAAAGATTAACTGAAATAATCGGTCAACTAAATAGTAAAATAATATATTGTTTATATTTATATGTTTTAAGAGAAATATTGCAAGCCCTTGGCATTGGCTGTCTTATCTTGTCTTATCTCTCACGTTCTCTCTAACGTCTTTTTCTCACCTGCTAGCTAGCTACTATATTAGCAGTCAATGTACATATGCATATACTTTGTGCACTGGAAGAACAAATCTATGGCTCACATGTCATGAGATAAGCCAAAGTCTAGGGTGAATGGACAAGAGAGTGTGGCACACCTTTTTGCATCGCCTTTATCTTTTCTCCTCTCTGCCTTCTCTTTTGTGTCGTTTAATCCTTCCCCTCTCTGCCTTCTTTACTTTTCTCGACAGAAGAAATCAGCTTGAGCAGGATCAACGGATCCAACAGCACGCTAGGCCAGCGCAGATCCAGCAGCAGAGTTGAGAGGCTTACATAGCAGGCACTGGGCTGGGGCATGGGCATGCACAGGGCGTGCGCTTGGCCCATACGGCATGCGCTCGGTGCGGACGCGGCGAGTGGCAATGGCAGAGGGCAGATCCACGAGCAACAGCGCCGGATCTGCACAGAAGCAGCGCCAGTGGATCTACTCAGGAGAGGAATGGGGGCTGCTACGCATGCACTTGAGTCTGGAGGGGAGGAAAGGAAACAGAGGGTCAATTAATCGGTGGGCACCGATTCGGTTGGTAATCGGTCCACCGATTAATGGGCCGATTATGTACTAAATTAACTGCAACAGCACCGATTACCAATTAATCGGCCAATTAATTTCCAATTCGACTGATTTTTTTATCACTGGTTCAGACAGATGAATAACTTTTCTCTATGCAGTCCTATTCAAGGCTAAATCTTTGGGCATATATGATCCATTCAAGTCTCTTTTTATTGTCTACTCCCATGTCAATTTCGGTCTTTCTCACCTCTCATACTATTGTCATGCCTCTAGATTCCACTATGCACAGGTGCATCTAGAGTTCTCCATTAAATATGTCCAAACCATTTTAACCGGTGTTCATAGTTGTTACGGCGGCGCGGCGAGGCGCTAAACTACCTTCATATCTTTTAGGCGAGTATGGCGTGCGGCAAGGCGACGCCATACTTACTTAACGTAAATGTACATGTCACAATAATTTTGGAATAATAGGAAATTAAAATTAGAACCATATGAAATATAAATAGTCAAACAAATCCATATTTCATTCAGTATATACAAACATACATAAGCCAAAGAGGCAATCAACTAGTTATGTATGGAAAGCTTATAAATGGTAGGATTTTTATATAGAAATCATTAATATATGGAAAGCTAATAAATTGTATGGAAAATATCAATATATGAAAAGTTGATCAATTATATACAGAAATAATTAATATATGGGAAGCTGATTAGTTATATATGTATATAGAAAGCTTTTCATATGGGAATTATCAACACATGGTAAGCCTATTCATGGTATGGGCATATTTATTTCCAAAGAATAGAGCAGATTATTTCCAACAAAACAGAATAGATTTATTTCCAAAACAGCAAAACAGAACAGAGAACACAGAAAGTATTATTTTCTAGCACAACAAAACCCTAAACCAGGGAGTTACAGAGCGGGGAGAGGGACAAACAGAGCAAGCCCCAAAACAGAGCAGAGCAGGGAGGCAAGGCCGACCCCCACGCATGGCGTGTGGTCCCGACGGCAGTGGCTGGTCTTGACGCGGCGGCGGCGCGGATCCACAGGTGGGGCACAGATCCGGCGGCCGGGACGCAGATCCAAGCGGCGGGGAACGGATCCAACGGAGGGAGCGACAGGCGTAGGCGGAGGGGGCAGCGCACAGCAACACGGGAGAAAAAGGTGCAGAGCTAGGGTTTTCTTCACCTTTTTCTGGAGGTGCGGCTCATCACAGAAGCCTCGCAGCTGCACCTGGCGTCGCCATGAAGGATTATGGCGTCCATTCGACGCCATATGCGCTTAGGCGGACGCCATATGCGTTGTGGTGGACGCCACATTCGACTGTGGCGAGTCGTCCGCCGTGGCGTCCGCCGGAGTCCGCCTCGACGCCTAATCGTCGCTTAGGCGACGCCTAAGCGACGCCATGACAACTATGTCGGTGTTGGGTAAACTTTTCTTCAATTGGTGGAACCCTTAGCCTATATATATTTATCGTTCTAGACTCATCCATTCTTGTGTGTCCACATCCAATGCAACATACGCATTTCTACAATTCTCAATTGTTGATCATGTTTTTTTGTAGGCAAACATTCTGCAACATACAACATTACATGTCTAATTGTTTTATACAACTTGCTTTTTAGCTTCTATGGTACTCTCTTAACACAGAATGTCAGATGCTTGTTGCCACTTCATCCATCCGACTTTGATTCTATGGTTTCTATGGTTAACATCTTCATCAATATCCCCGCCTCTTTGAAGCATCGATCCCAAATATTGAAAGGTATCCTTCATGGACACTGCTTGATCTTCCAAACTAACATCTCTCTCTTGATATGTAGTAGTACCAAAATCACATCTCATATATTCAATTTTAGTTGTACCAAGTCTAAAACCTTTGGTATTTACAACTTTATGTTTGTTCAAAGCCCACCACATGGCATTCCTTGGTATTTACAACTTTAAGTCTTGTTAAGAAAATTACTTCTATGATTGACCTTCTGGGCATAAAATCAAATTGGTTCATAAAGACCCATGCCATTCTTCTCAAATGATGTTCTATAACTCTCTTCCATAGCTTCGTTGTATGGCTCATCAACTTAATTCCTTTGTAATCTTTACTACTTAAAAAGACACTAGTGGTGGTTAGTCTGCCTCACCACCACCACTCCTTTGACATGGGTCCACCCTGTCAGTTTCTAGCAATGATGACGCCTCGATATCCATCGAGCCTGTGCCCCATCTCCCTCCGACGCGCTCCGCTCTTCGGCTCATCCCCTTCGCACATCCCGCGGCCCAGCTCCCTGCGCCTCCTTCCTCCACGCCCCCAGCCCCCTCCGTAGCTCTGCTCGTCACGGTCGTCGCCTCCTCCACGCCCATCTCCCTCTGCCGCCTCTGCTCCACTCTTCGGCCCGTCCCCTCCGCACGTCTCACGGCCCGGCTCCCTGCGCCTCTTCCTCCACACCCCCCCCCCCCCCCCCCCGCGGCTCTACTCGTCGCGGTCGTTGCCTCCTCCACGCCCTATCTCCCTCCGCTGCCTCTCTACTCCGCTCTTCGGCCCGTCCCCTCCGCATGTCTCGCGGCTCGGCTCCCTGCGGCTCTTCCTCCACGCCCCTGACCCCTCCGCGGCTCTGCTCATCACGGTCATCGCCTACGCCGCCTCCTCCATGCCTCGTCCCCTCCGTGGCAGCGACCAGCTACGATGAGACCTGACGCCACCACCAGATACGAATTGCAGGCTTGCAGCCTCGAATTGTTTCTGTCTGGCCACTGAATCGATGACTCCCCCCCCTCTTGTCTCGCTTTCTGCCAGTAGGTTTGAAGGCGCCGAGGAGCGTGGCGGTGAGGGCGGTCGACGGGGCGTCGTCGGGAGGCAGCGACGGCTCGCCGACGGAGGTGCCGGAGATCGTCAAGGCGGCGTAGGACGAGGTCAGCAACTCCGCACGCATCCATCCTTTACACTTCATTTCATCATCCTTGATTTGGGTGTGACCATGAGCGTTGTCTCTAGGCAGTGGGCCAAAGTTTAGGACAAGTACACCATGACCGCTATCGGCGTCGTCTCAAGGTAAACATGCTTCCAAGCCACAGCAACTTCCTCATGTTCAGACAACACATGTTCATAATTCAGAATAGCTTATCTTTGCTTGTTAATTAGGCCATCGGCAAGCCTCCTATCTTACCTGGTGTGCTTGAGCTCGTCGGAATTGGGTACACAAGGTAAGTGGAAACTTATATATAAGCATTGCCATGCAGTTTTTGTTCTCTGAGAGAGATAGTCAGCCTCATAGGCATAGATGTTGCCTCTTTGATGACCACCAAATATTAACTGCTACTTTGTGTGGTTCATGCAGTTGTTTATATACAGTAACCTTGTCTTCCAGCTAGACAGGTCAGCAAACTGTCTTTGTAATCTTACACCCAATTTTACTATTGTTGTAGGTTTAGATGAATAGAACTAATTGATTGTGTGTTTCCACTTTCCAGCATGTAAAATTTTACATGGGTGAACATCTGAGTAAAATAGTTTATGGGAAAGATATAATTACTCAAATGACTTGTTGAAGAGATACTCAAATGACTTAGGCCCAACCTGAATTGCGCTAAGGAGATATAGAGCAATAAAATATATATTCATAAGTGATGGCTTAAACGCAGCCTGAATTGTTCTGTTGTGCAGTAAATTCCATTAACGGAGTTAGGAATATAAACTATGGAACCTATTTTTGATGATACTAAAGAAACTATGGAAAAGAACTAGACAACATGTAAATCACTTTCAGAAGTAAAAGTCTTTTTCTGTAATTTTGTAGCTGTGGATAAGGGCTCTATGGGTTATGTCAAAACAGGAAATATATAATCTTTTATCCTTGTAAGTTAATCTCTAAAACTTTATTGTCACGACAATGATATCTACTCAAATTATTACTCTGGTTCACACTTGCACAAATGACAAAACAAACTAGCTAGCTTATCAGATTATTGTCATGTTCAGTACTTCAATGGCTGGTGCTGGCCAGTTCAAGTTTCAAGTTTGTTGAAGAAAATCTCTGACCGCAGTTTTTCAATTATGATGAGTTGTGTTGCATGCAACCATATAAAGTAGTAGCAACTTGTCTGTAGGGTCATATATTATGAGTTACCATTTTTAATTTTCTGTTGTTCCCTTGACTCAACTTATTCCTTGAACTGTTATGCTTATTTAACATGCTGGATTATATATATATATATTACATTTTTCCATTCGATCCTGAAGTTTATCTATGCCTCTGCAACACATTGGAAATGGGCAAAATGGTAAATATTTAATTCCATGTGCTCATTTCTTTTTGCATCTGCAATGCACCTAAAATGCAAAATGTATCCTATAACCAATGTTCATTTATTTTTTTCATGCTTTGTGCCCCTTTCTATTGCTAATTTTAAACCAATCTATTTTGATATGTTTGAAGGGAATTATGTCATAAACTATCTTGCTACAAGGGGACCTAAATTACAGCAATTTGTGACTTCATCCCTAATTCAGCTTGTCTGTTGAATTACAAAATTTGGATTATTTGATGATGATAAATTCGGAGAGATTGTGAAGGAAGCAACCAATTTCTTAGCTCTTGTAAGTTGTTGTGCATTTCGTTGGCATTTACACAAGAGTTTTATAACTGTTACCAACATATTTAAGAAAGACTACCTTTGATTTCAGTGGAGCTGTGTATCTTGGCAGTTGGCACATAAATACTTAGCAATTTCTGTGACTAGACCATTTCTTTGAAACTAACAAATCTTCAAAAGATAATTAGCCTGCCAGATAAATCTGCATAAGAACCAAACTTCTATTAAAGAATTCATATGAGGACTAAATATGTTCCATAACATGCTTTGCTGCGAGTTAATTGATGCAATAAAGTTGCTTCTTATGCTTTTCGTTTCAGGAATCCCAGGATCATTATTTCATAGGATTGAAGATACTAAATAATCTTGTAATGGAATGAACCAGGTGCGACCTACAAATGTTTCTGTTATTATTATAGTTCCAGAAATGGTTTGTAATTGTTTTGTATCTTCAATTTCTGGGAAGCAGTTTTCTTGGTTTAGATGTTTGCAATTGTTTTGTAAACTGTAGTATGTTTGGAACTTCTGAAGTGATTTACTGTAGCAGTGTGAGTGTTAATATTCAGCGGTTGCTTTTGTTTCCTTTCTGGATGTGAAGGCACAAGGCAGTTCTTGAGTTATTATGACTGGTCAAATTCAGAGGCAATTTACTATAAGTTTTTAGTAGTAGTGTAGTACTAAGAACTAGGAACTATCCAAATGTTGATCTAAATTTGATATACCTCTACAACTGAACATGGTATTGTGTTTTATGTTTACAAAAATATTCATCACAATTGATTTTTTTTAGAATAATTCACCACAATTGTTGCTTATGATTTTCTCTTTGTCGTATCTTCTTAATCTCGTACTAGGCTACTAGCATATTCAACCAGAGGGACTGGGTGAAATGGGATTCATGGAAGGGTGTTGATCTAAATTTGATATACCTCTACAACTGAACATGGTATTGTGTTTTATGTTTACAAAAATATTCATCACAATTGATTTTTTTTAGAATAATTCATCACAATTGTTGCTTATGATTTTCTCTTTGTCGTATCTTCTTAATCTCGTACTAGGCTACTAGCATATTCAACCAGAGGGACTGGGTGAAATGGGATTCATGGAAGGGTGTTGAAGGTCCATATACAACTCATGACTACATTTTGATGTATTAATAGTAATATTAGCTGAACAACAAGATATTTTCATTTGCTTAATAATAACATACTTCTTAGGTTGAGATAAAAGAATAAAATTTACCGTCTAAACTTCATGTGTTATATATTTTTGTAGATGTTGTAAATCAAAAATATTAGGTTTTACTACTATAAATGGATTATACTATAGTTCCCTGTGTGTTTTATATTTAGTTTCCAATATGTAATTATGTATGTAATGCAATTTATATCTTTCTTTCTTTTTATGATTTTATAGTTGTAAGCCAACATGATTATTGTCAGGGATAAATTACTTATCACTTATTTAACTAAATGGGCAAGATGCCTCATCTATCATTGTTGTGATTATGCTAAGAGCAAAACGGTTACAAGGTAACCTTATTAATGCATCCTTATTAAAATTGTAATAATCTACTTTGTGATGAACAAACTACCTAACATGTGATTACTTCGATCTATTACTATTTATATTTTAGTCTACATTCTACATGCTTTAGTTAGGCCTATAGTTAGGGCGAAGATAATGGATATTTAATTTAATTATTTTACTAATTTATTTTTAGTATTCTACTCATCTATTGTAATTAATTTATAGTTTCAACAACGAACTCGATGAGAAACCTTCTCCGTAGCATCAAGAGTGTAAGAAGAATTGTTGGATAATTATGACCGTAATTTTTGTGGTAACTTTTATATGCATTTATGTAATGAAGTTATAACTGAATTATGATAGATATTATTTTATCATGTTTTAAGTTATTTGTATTATTTGCATAGTGTTTTTTAATGTGTTATAAAAAATTCCGTTGCAACGCACGGGCACTCAACTAGTTGGTGCAAATCTAAATATCTTATTTATTCTTGTAGATTATTCTTGTAGATTGACACCAATATACTTCCCCACTCTTCAGGCATCTTGTTCGACCGAAAAATAAGGTTGAACAACATGGTTAGCCAAGTTGGACTTTCAAGCTAAACATATATACTAGTAAAGAAAATAGCTCCTACAAGTAATATATTCATTAGATATATTAAATGTTACCATTTAATTAGTATGTTTCAAAACAAGCATTCAATTGCACATCATATCCATTTGACCACCTACACACCATTTAGTTGAGTATGGCATGCAACGAGATGACACCATACTCCATAGTTATCAAGACGTCGCTTTAGTGCTAGAGCACTCAGTAAGGGTAAGGCATCCAATGTTGCCCCCGCACGAAGAGGTTGGGTGTGATGCAGATCTAGCACAGAGAGGCCAAGCGCAACGCAGATCGAGTGTGGAGAGGTTGGGCGCAGCACGACCCTATGTGAGCAAGGCGCGAGCGACACTTGGCCTTGCGCAAGGCGTGGCAGGGTCCAGTGCAAAGGCAAAAGAGGGGAAGAGGGAAGAGAGAAGGGGGGAAGAAGTTGCGACTGGACTGCTAGAGCTAGAGAGGACTGTGGAGGCTTTCATGCTGAAAGAGAGTGGAGTGGGAGAGAGAGTTTAGGGTTTATAACTAGGCCTTAAATGGCTGGACTAGAATTATATGAATGGGTCACTAAAGTGAGATTTAAATATATTATTATACATAATTTTAAATTTGTTATTGTAACTTTAACTATATATAATTTTAGTTTTGTAAGTTATCTAAAGTGACAATATTGCAATTTGATATTATATCATTATTGTTATGATGCTATATTGCTATTACTTTTCAAATTTTACTACATATCTATTAATATTTTTTCTTAAATACTATATTTTATATGGGTGTAAAGCATTGTGTCGCCTTACGCCTTATCACTTAGGCTGTAATGCGATAGTCCACCACCTCGCCTCATCTTACCGCCTTAATAACTATGCCATACTCACTTCATAGAAATGTACATGGCAGTGGCACAATAATTTTTGGAACAGTAGAAATTTAATTACATAACCACATATAATAGAAATAGTGAAACAAGTCCAGTAGTCCATAGAAATAGTTCAAATAGTTTATATTTTGAATCATATTGTCCTATGAACTCACGCTTGATGTCAAAGCTCTTTGAGTTAAAAGCATTAAATGGAATTCATCACTCACAGAAGAACTTCGCTACATGCATATTCATAACATGTTTTTCTTTCTTGGTTCTCATCTTTGACTCAATGAAAACTTGAGATATAATGTCTTTAGTATGCTTTTTCTAAACAATTACTTTAGGACTTTTTATTTTGCTTCACTTCCAGTTGTGTAATTGAGGAGGGGATGCTTCCTTTTAGCTGTTGTTCTAGAACTTGGCACAACATTATACAACATTAGTTGTTGTTTTAGAACTTGGCATATTCAACTACATTATCCTCTCCATCATTTAAGTTAAGTGGTTAATACTTACTATTCTAGTTTAAATATTCATATATCTTTTTCCTAATTGCTTATGTAGTCTTATGTCATGGGCAGCCAGCAGGCTGCCACCGAGATGGCAGCAATTAAGAGATTAGTTTAGTTATTGGGATTTTGTTAGAGATTAAATTGGATTTTGTTAGTTAAGAGATTAGATTGGATTTTGTTAGTTAAGAGATTAGATTGGATTTTGTTAGTTAAGAGATTAGATTGAAGTTAGTTAGGGCTGGGGTATATATATACCCATGTAGCTCTGTCTTTTGGAATCAAGCAATGAACAATGAAAAACAATTCTAGTCCCCCTCAATCTCTCAAGCTCTTGGCAAAGCATAAGGCCTAGTTACCCCAAAATATCCACCCCCATTACATCTGGTATCAGAGCGCTTTGGTTTCGATCCATTTTCCATGGCTTCTGCTGCCGACAATGCCTTAAGCGCCCTTGTTGAGGGGCTCCAGCAGGCGTCCACAACACTGCAGCACATCCTGGCGTTGTTCAAGGCAAGGGCGGCACGTGAATGCCTGTCAGCAACACGCCTACAGGCAGCAATACGTGGTCTCCTAGCACGCCGGCGGATGCAATCTCTGGAGAAGTCCAGCCGTGAATGCCTTGCTGCGGTGCGGCTACAGGCGGCAGCGCGAGGATTCTTGGCGAGGCACACCACAAGGAAGCTGCGTGCAGCAATCCAACCTACCCTACTCGCTCCCGCTCACCATCTCCACCTACGGCCGCCGCCAGCAACCCTCTTCGTCGCGCCGACCGCCCCTTACATCGCGCCGACCACCCCTTCTGTTGTCTCCAATTCGTCGCCACGGACAGCACCCACCATGACTGATTTGGCCAAGCTCATCAACTCTCTCACCGCACCCGCCAGTGACTCGCAAGGACAGATCGCTGCCTTGCCGCAAGAGCTTTCAGCGTGGGCATCCTTCCTTGGTTCAAGGGGCTCAGGCCACAGCAATCACCAGGGCGACCAGCTGGCTGCTCGTCTCTTCCCATGGGATCCAGGACACTGTCGACTCCTTCCTCGACCAGTAACTATCCAGCTCGAGGGCGAGCTGGGTCTCCAAGGGCGGGGGAGATGTCATGGGCAGCCAGCAGGCTGCCACCGAGATGGCAGCAATTAAGAGATTAGTTTAGTTATTGGGATTTTGTTAGAGATTAAATTGGATTTTGTTAGTTAAGAGATTAGATTGGATTTTGTTAGTTAAGAGATTAGATTGGATTTTGTTAGTTAAGAGATTAGATTGAAGTTAGTTAGGGCTGGGGTATATATATACCCATGTAGCTCTGTCTTTTGGAATCAAGCAATGAACAATGAAAAACAATTCTAGTCCCCCTCAATCTCTCAAGCTCTTGGCAAAGCATAAGGCCTAGTTACCCCAAAATATCCACCCCCATTACATCTTATCATATTTTATCACATCGCCATACCCACCTACAAGATTGCTCTAAAAATCAGACCTAGGCAGTGCCTAGGCAGCCAAAAGGCGCTAGGCAATGGGTTGCCATCTCAATTCAGGGCTTGGTGGCGACGCATAAGCAGTCAACCACGGCGCATAGGCAGCTAGGCACAACGACACCAAGCCATCTAGGTGGTAGGGGCGAGAGTGGATAAGGTAGACTGCAAAAAGCAAGAGAAGAGGCAGTGAGCAGGACGAGCAGAGGGCTAGGTTTCACGACCGACACTATCGCCCACTGCCATATATATTGCCCGCTGCCCGTTCGCTACACCGGTCACCACTAGCCTTCCCCACCACCGTCCGTCATGTGGTGTGCCCTCAGCCCTAACTACTAGACTGCTTGAGACTAGTATTGCTCTATTTCTTCAATCTTCATGTTCTAAAATTTGAAGTTTTACTGAATGGGTGTTATAGAATGGTTAATACTAGTGAGTGGAATGCTAAAAGGCTTCATGTTTTCTCAATGGCTAAAGATGGCAATGGGTACCCGAAACCCGAAACCTGATAGGTTTTTACCCTATTAAGATAGATATACGGGTAAAATTATTCACCCGTGGGTCTACTAATGGGAAAAATAGTACCCAATGGGTACGCGGGTATGGGTATGGTTTCCTAATATCCATACCCGTTACCCAATGGGTACCCATCACCCAATATGCTATATTTTTGGGAGTTTAAATCATTATTGCTATTGTTGTAGGTTAATCATTGATGTATTATGTTTAGGAGTTTATTTATATATGTAATTTTGATCTTTTGACTGAATGAGTGATCGATCTAATTAAGTGAAACATTGTTTTTGCGAGGATAGATACACGGTTATTATTTGTTAGTCTATTTTGTGTGTGGTGTCTATTGATGGGTATGGATACCCGATGGGTATATTTTACATGCATGGGTATAGGTTTGGGGGAGAAATGGTACCTGTGTGTATATATGGATTATCTGATGGGAAGATTTTTTTCTAACGGGTATGGGTTTGAGGTGGTTAAACCCGATGGGTATAAACCCATTGCCATCTTTACAATGGCACTATTCTTTATGTTGGTGTGCTAAAACATATGTTTTGATTGTTGTTCTTAGTTAAACATGTACAGTCTTCCTATTCAAAACATTGCTGACTTAGGTTGGAACATTGTTGGTCAGGGCAACACCAGAGACTAGACTAACACCTAGTGCCTTTTTTAACACTTCTAGAAGATGTCGTTTCGGCCTCTTAATTCCTCTCAAAAATCTTTTGTCACAGATTGAATATGGCAACAAATCTCTACATTCAATTTCTATCCAAAATGAATACTTCCATCCTAATTCTTTCGATTTTACATTTCTTTTTGGATCATTTTTAGATCCAATTGCTCAAATCATTTTGGGAGAAGAGAGCTAGAGAGGAATAAACCTAGCTGCATGCAAGATTTTTAGGACTAGAACCATGGGCCAGAGAGCCAGAGCGTGATGGATCATGGGAGCTGATGGGCTAGTATCTATTGATACCAATTCATAAGATTTTTAATGCCCTCGCGAAATATTTTTAATGCCCTCACAAAATATTTTTAATGCTCCACAAAAGGACTAGAACCATAGTTAAATAAATTGTCGACCAATTAATTCAGTTAATCCGAGATTAATCGATTAATCCCTACTCCTTGGCCAGCCGATCAGCTATCGATCACTGATTTTTGTAACACTGCTGGAACAACAAATAATGTTGTGCCGAAGTTCTGAAACATCAGCTGAAAGGAAGCAATCTCTCCTCAATTACATAGTTGCACAACTAAAAGTGAAGTAAAACAAGTCTGTTGTTAGTATGATTAGAAAAAGTCTTAAAGTAGTTGTTTAGGGAAGGCTTATCAAGGTATTGCAACTCAAGTTTTTATTGAGTTAAAAATGGAAACAAAGAAAGAAAGGCATGTCATAAATATGCATGTGGCGATGTTCCTATATGAGTATGAAAATTCATTTGATGTTGCTAACTTAAGGAGCTTCGAGATTATGTATGAGTACATATGACAATATGGTTCTAGATATAAGGTATTTGAACTATTGCTTTGGAGTATATACTAGAGACTATTAAGTTTATTTAACTATTTCTATTTTATGTGGTTTTAGAAAATTTACATTATTTTCAAAAAAATTATTATACCATAATGTCATGTACATTTCTGTGAAGTATGGTGTTGCCTCACCACACCCAATACTCTCACCTAAAAGGTATGAAAGTGGTTAGGCGCCTCGCCATGCCGCCGTAATAACTACTAGATGGTCGGCGGGCTAGCGTCTAGTGCCTAGGGGCACCTCGACACCACCTAGGACCAACTTGAGAACAAGATTCCAAGAAACTAGCAAGCATGACAAAAAAATAAAGACAATGGAACATTAGTATAACAGTGCTAGAGCCCCCAAGGAAGGGCAGCCACCATGCACTTTTAGAACACTACACCATATGAAATGTTTAATATTATTATCTTTATTTCTGTGGGTGATCTGGTAAATGTATTACATACAGGTTTGATTGTTCATCACAAATGTATTTTCATATCCTTGTAGCTATTGTTGCATGACTCGAATTTTATGTTACAAAAAGAGAACATGTAGCACAATCTTGCTGGACACATTTGCTAGCCTCAAATCTCAGTAACAACATTTTACCAACATAAGAAATAATTAACAACAAAATAGCAAAGCAAAGAATAACATTTGTAACCAGGTGAGAATCCATTTTAAGTTAGATTAGAACCTGAAAAATTTGGTGCATGGCTTCAATTTGCTCCCTACACCCATTTGAGATGACACCGATTCTGTTACACCAAATTTAATACTTGTGCCACTTAATAATGTGCCGATTTACTAAAACACAACATTTGTATAAAGAACTCAGAAGGGAAAAGGGGGTAAATGATATAATTTTGTCCAATACCAAGGTTATCATAATAAGTTTACTTGCTATCACGATAAACAAATAAATTTGACAAGGCCATAGCAGATAAATCCGGCGATGAATTTGGCAGGTTCAGCAGCTCGGCTACATTTTGCTGGACCAAATAATAATAATAATAAACGGAGCAAGCCGTCTCCTCTCCAAACGAACACAAGTTCCCAAGTCCCAACATCCAAATCGTCCCCCCGTCTTCATCACGGCGCTCCGCCCACTGCAGCGGCGCCATGAACCAGGGCACCGTAACCCCATGTCCGACGAAGGAGCCGGCTAGAAAAGGCCATAATGAAAGCGCCATTCCAGTGGAAGACCAGCAACCAAAAACAAACAAAAAATGGAAGAAAACGAGGCCACGAATCGGCTCACCTTTCGCGCGCTTGGCGGCGGCGGCGCTGGCGCCCACCGGCGCGGCCCTCTTGACGCCAGCGTCCATGGCTCGGAGCTCGGGTGAGGCTGAACTGACGGCTGGGGCGGCGGGCAAAACCCTAGACAGGTTCCCCTCTCTCTCTCTCTCTCGGGGGAAGGCGCGCGACGAGCCGAGGACGCGACGAACTGGGTCGCACCGGTCGGGCTTGGTCGGTTTAAATCAGGTCGCGCCAGTTGTTGGGCGGCTGCAATCGTGCAATCGGTTTGTACCCGAAAAAGTTTAGGCCTAAGAATTAAAAATAAACTAATTATAAAAACAACTATAGAATTAGAGGATAATTCACGAGATAAATTTATTAAGCCTAATTAATCCATAATTAGCAAATGTTTACTATATCATCACATTGTCAAATCATAACGTAATTAGACTTATTAAATTCGTCTCGCAAATAATCCACCGATTATGAATGAGTTTTTGTAAATAGCCTACATTTAATACTTTAAAATAGTATCTAAACATTTGATATGTTAATGACTAAAATTTAGTCCCTCAAACCAAACACCCCCTTAGTATTGATTATTGATAGTCTAATGTGTTTGGATTGAGGTCTAAATTTTTAGCCTCCGTCACATCAAATGTTTAGATATTATTTTGGATTATTAAGTGTAGACTATTTATAGAACTCATTCATAATCTGATGAGTCTAATTAGTTCATGTTTAGTATTTCAAATTGATGTCCAAACATCTGATGTGACACAGGCTAAAATTTAGCCCCTTCCAAACACACCCTAGATTATTATATTTAGACGTCAAAGGACTGTAATGCCCTCTACTATGTTAGGTGATTTTTTCTTTTCTTATGACTTTTTATAATTGAATAATTATATGCTCAAAATAAATCAGTCATACAACTTTTAATATTTTATTCAAAAAAACTTTTAATATTCATTAATATAAATTTGCTTTTACAAACTAATTCACTCTAGCAAATAAATCATCAGCAATATTATCACGGAAGATATTCATGCCTCCTTCTTCATCACTTAATTGACTTGCACTCCCTTGAGATGAAGGCATTGACATATAATTTTCATCATCATATTGATCGAACTCTTCATCACCCAAAGCACTATCTCGAATGAAATTATGAAGAGTCATGTATGCAAGAATTATTTTGTCAGTTTACGGTTAGGATAACTTGGTAAATCCAATAGAATTCTCCCCTTTATTTTCAAAACACCAAATGAGTGTTCAATCACATTACATAGGAATGAATGCAAGTGGTTGAACACCTCTTTTTTCCCACTAGGATGAGAGTCATTTCTAAACTATGGTAAATGGTACTTGGTCCATGTGTATGGACCTAGAAAACCTGGTCTGTTTGGATAGCCCGAGTCAACAAGATAAAATTTATCTACAAAGATCAACGACCTTTATATAGTCCCAAGGTTTGGGTCCTTAATCATAATTAAAGCCCAATAGATCCAATTTGATTCGTTCCAATCAAAACTTTCGATCCTAGAGCGAAACTTCCGATCTGGACTCTCAGCCTCTAAATCAGAAATAATTGGAACTTCCGATACTCTATCAAAACTTCTAATCATCCTAGATGTAGGAACTTCTGATTTCAAATTGGAACTTTTGATTAGCTCTAGAAAACCGAAAACTTGCTCTAGATCTTGGAACTTCTGATTCCAAATCGTAACTTTCGATCATCTCTAGAGGTCAGAACTTATGATACCTCCAGAAACTAACTTATAGAGCGCCTAGGTTGGCCTGAACTTTCGATTCAAATCGGAACTTCCGATCCACCTAGAATTTTCTTGGTAATAATTCCTTCAATCTTCCACTTGCGCAAGAACCAATTCTTTGCAAGTTTTTAATCTTTTCCCTTAAGCGTGTGACCCGATAGGTTCATACACAAACAGTCGTTCCTCAAAAACTTTTTCATCTCACTGATCAATAGTGGTACCTAGCAGCACATATTGACCCCTAAAAACATACAAAATCATATTTTCACTGAGCCTTTGATATACACTTGCACAAATCCCTTTACCTCATAACATCAGTCAAGCTCAAGGCAAGATTTGTGCCACCCTTGTTGGTTAGCTCGACATTTCACTCGATCAAGTATCAGATTCAAATCATGACTAACTCTTTAGTCATAGTGGCATGGCCATGCACTTTTCCAATCCGATTATCTCAAGGGGCCTAGAGACATCTCTCCCTTTATTAGGAGGGGTAATTCCATCTTGACCGCTCACATCCCATGACATGTTTCGTAATACACTTGAAAACAACCCTTATGGCTACCCAATTACGGAATAGCGTTAAGAAGCATCAAAGTGCGTCACTACGCATTCTAGAATCAAATGACAATCTCAGGTCTAAGGACTCTACAGGTACACCATTTAAGATGACAACTGATGATACATTACAATAACAATCCCAATAGTATCTCAAATGGGTCTATCCAATACCATATTCACCAACATGTGTTCACATCACTGATTTGACATCTCCATGTCTATAATCTATGAAACATGATCATCACTCAATCGGATGTGCTAATTTATGTATCATCATATTCTCATATGATGATAAGATTAGGAATCCTTTTGAACAACCTCACAAATAAGTCATCAACTCGCCAATCAATGTAAATGACATTTATTCAAGGAACAAGATAACAATTATTCTCACACATAAGCATAAACACCAATAACATCTTTCGTATACATATGACTAACTCACGTAAGTATCTAATACTCATGGAGCTCAAGTGCACCTCATGCTTAGTCTATGATAGAGGTTTAGTCAATGGATCTATTATGTTAAAATCCATATGCACCTTGCAAATCTTCACATCACCTCTCTTTATGATCTCGCAGATCAAGTGACATCGCTGAAGTATATCTTTGGACTTCTGTGTGATCTAGGCCCCTTTGTTTGCGCAATGGCACCACTATTGTCACAATAGAGGTCCATTGGGTTAGACACAGTAGGAACAACACCCAGCTCAGAAACACAATTTCTGATCCAAACGACCACCTTCGCAGCTTCCTAAGCCGCAATGTACTCGACCTTTGTCATAGAATCGGTCACCATCTCTTGCTTGGAACTTTTCCAACTCAATGCACCTCCATTGTGAAAAAACACAAATATAGATTGTGGTCGTGAATCATCCTTGTCGGTTTAGAAACTAGCATCGGTGTAACCATTTACAACGAGTTCCTCCGCATCACATAAACTAGGAACATATCATTAGTTCTTCTTAAGTACTTGAGGATACTCTTTACTACAGCCTAGTGAAAATCACCCGGATTTGACTGAAATCTGCTCGTAACACTTAGAGCATAAGAAACATATTGACACGTACATAGCATGGCATACATGATGGACTCGATAACGGAGGCATACACGATCACACTCATCTTCTCCAGCTTATCAGGTGTCGAGGAACAATGAGTCTTACTGAGAGAAATATCATGTGACATTGGCAGAAAACCTTTCTTGGAATTCTGCATTTTGAATCATTTCAAAACCTGGTCAATGTACACACTCTGGCTTAATCCAATTAACTGCCTCGATCTACCTCTATAGATCTTTATGCCCAAAATGTATGCTGCCTCTCTAAGATCTTTCATTGAGAAATTGTTTCTCAATGAAGTCTTGACAACACCCAACAAAAGAATGTCATTTTCGATCAATAATATGTCATCCACATATAAGGCCAGAAACATCTTCCACTAACCTTTTTGTAAACACAAGGCTCTTCTTCGTTCTTGATGAAGCCAAACCCTTTAACTACCTCATCAAAATAAAGATTTCAATTATGAGAAGCTTGCTTTAGCCCATAAATAAACTTCTACAACTTGCATACTTTTCTATAATTTTCAAGATCGTCAAGACCTTTAGGTTGTATCATATACACATCATTACTTAGGTTTCCATTCAGAAAAGTCATCTTGACATCCATTTGTTATATCTCATAATCATAAAATGTGGTAATTGCTAAGATGATCCAGATAGACATAAGCATGGTGACGAGCGAAAATCTTTCATCATAATCACCAACTTGAATCTTTCTAAAACCTTTCACCATCAATCATACTTTAAAGATGTGAACATTTCCATCAACATCTATCTTTTTCTTAAAGATCCATTTACAATCAATAGTTTTTACAACACCGGGTGGATTGACAAGTTCCAAACTTGGTTTTCTTGCATGGACTTTAACTCGGATCTTATGGCTCCAAGCCATTTCTCAGAGTCTGGTCCCATCATTGCTTCTGTGTAGGTCTTAGGCTTATCGTTGTCCAAAAACAATATGTCACGTTGCCCAGTGGTTAGAAACTAAACCTCTCAGGCGCATGACTTGCCCTCTTAGACCATCGTGGGGTAGGTGTCTCAACAACAGGCTCAACAACACCTAGCATATCCTGATGTGGTTTAGTAGGATATTGAACACTTTCCAGCGGCTCTTGAACTTCTTTGAGATGCATCGTGCTCCCACTAACTCCTTTCAAGAGAAACTCTTTCTCAATAAATATATCATTCCGAGTGATAAATACTTTGCCCTCTTCTCTATTGTAGAAATAGTATCATTTGGTTTCCAAGGATATCCCACAAAGAAGCATTTGTCAGACTTAGGTGTGATCTTGTCAGACATTAAACGTTTGACATATGCCTCACAACCCCAAATCTCGCCTCCCAGTCCAAATCTCATTTGACATCTTCTCTACTGACTTAGATGGAACTCTATTTAATGTGAAAGCTTTAGTTTCTAAAGCAAGTCCCAAAAAGATAATGGAAGATCAACATGACTCATCATTGACTAGAACATGTCCAACAAAGTACGGTTCCTCCACTCAGACACTCCATTCCACTGAGGCATGTAGGGTGGAGTCAGTTGTGGAACAATTCCACACAACTTCAAATGATTATTAAACTCATGGCTCAAATATTCACCTCCACGATCAGATCTTAGAAATTTGATTGTATGGCCCATATGATTTTGTACCTCATTATAGAACTCATTGAACTTTTCAAAGGATTCCCACTTATGCCTCATCAAGTAGATATAACCATATATACTCAAGTCATCGGTAAAAATGATAAAGTATTGAAAGCACCTCTAGTTGTATGACTCATCGGTCCACATACATCGGTATGTACAATGGTTAACTCTCACTTTGACCAACAAAAGGTATCTTTGTCATTTTGCCAAGTAAACAAGGCTCTCATGTGTCATATGATTCAAAATCAAATGACTCCAAAAGTCTATCTTTATGGAGCTTCTGCATGCGCTTCTCATTTATATGACCCAAATGACAATGCTAGACATAGGTAGGATTCAAATCATTGAGTCTTTTTCTTTATATTAATGTTATAAATGTGCATCTCCTTAAGATTTAGAATGGATACTCCATTCAACAATGGACAAACACTATAAATCATACCATTCCAAAATATTGAACAACCCTTGTTCTTTATTTCGAATTCAAAACAGTCTTTCTCTAAACATGACAAAGAGATAATGTTTCTACCTAAGGCTAGAATAAAATAAAAATTATTCAACTCCAAAACTAATCCTAAAGGAAGCGATAGTGAATAGATGCCAAAAACCAATGCTGCAACCTTTGCACCATTGATGACACAGACATCTAGCTCGTCTCTTGTACACTTTCTTGATCTACTCAGCCCCTGCAATGATTTGCAAGTTTGAATCATCGAACATGTATCAAATACCCATAAATTATTAGTG
Source organism: Zizania palustris (assembly GCA_019279435.1). Lineage (NCBI taxonomy): Eukaryota > Viridiplantae > Streptophyta > Magnoliopsida > Poales > Poaceae > Zizania > Zizania palustris. The sequence continues at coordinate 36,372,316 of JAAALK010000080.1, forward strand.
CTAGTAGCAAGATTAATTTCAATAACATTTATACCTGAAGTGGAAGTCACACTTTTCTTCTTCTTTTTCTGTTCTTCTAGATACAATTTGCAATTCCTCTTCCAATGGTCAGACCTTTGGCAGTGGTGGTAAACATCAAAGCTAGCTAGATCCGACTTAGACTTTCTAGTAAGTTTAGACTTTGAGCTCGAGATCACATATTGAGCCATAGCCTTACCCTTCTCCTTTCTCTTTTTACCTTCCCCTTGAACCACCATCACATGGCTAGGATTCTTTCTTATGTTCTCCTTAGTTATCTTGAGCATCCCATGCAATTCAACCATGATCTTATTTAGACTTCATATGAAAATTCATAATGAACTAATCAAAGCTCGGAGGGAGCGATTGAAGAATAGCATTAGTGGCCAAATCTTGATCAAGAGGTGAGCCAAGCTGTTCCAGGTTCTCGATGTAACCAACCATTTTGATCACATGAGGACTCACTAGATTGCCTTCTGCCAGCTTGCAGTTAAACAAGTCTTTTGAGACATTATATCTCTCAGCCCTTGCTCAGTTCTCAAACATGCCCTTTAGACTTATGATCATATCATAGGCATCTATTTTATCATAATGTTTCTGGAGATCAGAAGTAGTACAAGCAAGCATGAGACCAGTCTACTGAATCACTAGCATGCTTCTCATAAGCATGCCTTTTAGTGAGAGGAGCATCATCCTTAGGTTCTTTAGGGTGGGGTTCCTATAGAATATATTCTTTTTTCTCTAGCTTGAGATCAATTCTCAAGTTATGATATCAATCAATAAAGTTTGTTCCTTTCAATTATTCTCTTTCAAGAATAGATCGTAAATTGAAAATTGAAGTGCTCTTAACAGAAGTAGGTGTCATGATCTACAAAATAATGCAAGGTTCAACACGATGCTATGTTTATCTTCTATCTAATAAAAGATGTCCCACTATATGAAAACAATCAATTTCCCTCTAATGACTAATAGTGGCACAAGATCCATATTCAATTAACTCCTAGTGAGCTTTGGCATCATTGCTAGAAGTTAACTGACATTGGTAAGCAACCCTTTACTAATCACATCCCATGTGACTTTTGTTTGTTGGGTAGCATCCAATGCCTGATGCCAAACTCCATGCTCCACCCTAACTAGTCAAGATAAAAGACAGTGCTCTGCTTTGGTAGACCCACCATCTATGATCGAGATCCTTGGTAGGTGCAGCTATTGGAAAGAGCATCAATACTTAATTTTCTGAGGAAAAACTATGCTAGCAAGGTAACGATACCTACCACTCACAAAACATGCAAGAATAATATGACAAGAACATAAGTAAACACCACAGGCAACCACATTAATTGTAACATAGTATGGCTCCTTCACATGGTGATCTCCATCTCCATGTCTCCCGTCATTCTACTTCAGACCTCCATGAACTTGTACTAGCCTATTATATATAATAGCACCTATACTAGTTACATGAGTTGAAACATCAGGAGTCGACACATAGGTCGTACAACCATTGAACAGCCTTGGGATGTAATATTCATGACGTGCAAGTCATGTTGATTACATCCATGCATCTCTTACATTTTGTAAGGCCATACCAGTCACAACATTCTCTGCAAAACAAAGTTAGACGAAGAATCTACACATGACTGAACTAGATTAGAACTTCCGATCCAACATCGGAACTTTCGACTGCAATATTGCTCTCTTTATCGAATTAATTCGAGATCGGAACTTCCAATTTAGCATTGGAACTTTTGATTGAATTTAATCGAGGTCGGAACTTCCGATAGCAAAATTGTTCTTTGTATCAAATTAAATTGTGATCGAAACTTCTGATCCATCGGAACTTCCAAAATCCAACGAACAAAACAATAGAACTTTCCATACGTGATCGATCTAGATCAAACACTATGAACCTAGATCTGATACCACTATTAGGATACAAGGGAGGCTATGATAGCCAACAATTTTTAATTTTAACCCCTTAGCCTAGAAAATGTGCGCGCGAAGGATCATTAATCGTTACCTTCTAATGCGAGATGCGCTAGGTGCAACAGAAGAAGATGTTGAGGAAGTGCGTCCTCGCTCTACCTCGCCTTGCTTTGCCCATTCGTCAGTGATCTAATCGACGAAGTCCGGTGATATCCACGTGAGGAAGATGACAAGCACCACTGTTCGAGCAATGCCTTCATGGAGTCCATACATTTAGGGATGAGGTTGATCTCACGCTAGTGTGTTAGCACCGATCGTGAGATTCAGGGAGAGAATTCGATCTCAACTCTTTGAGATCTATAGAGGAAGAAGAAGAGGTGTGGTGGCTAGGGTTTTAGTAATGAGAACATTAGCCCATGACCTCCTTCTTCCTTCCTTTATATAGTCCCAAGGTTTTGTCCCTTAATCATAATTAAAGCTTAATAGATCCAATCTGATTTGTTCCAATTGGAACTTCCGATCCTAGATCGAAACTTCTGATCTGGACTCTCAGTATCTAAATCAGAAATAATCGGAACTTCCAATACTTTATCAGAACTTCCGATCAACATCAAAAAACAAAAAACTTGCTCCATATCTTGGAATTACCGATACCTTTAGAAACTAACTTCTAGAGCACTGTATCAATTGCACCATTATTGATGTTTAAATGGAAGGTGCATACTGTATCAATTTCTAACGAGTTATCTCGAAGAAATTTGCCAAAAACTAGTAGTTAGATAGCATCGTCCATCCATGGCTTTATGTACCACCATTGGAACTGCCTACTCTGCTGCTGCCACTTGATTCTCGGTGGTCTACTAGTGTAGGTGAGGTGTAATGTACATCTCACAATACTATCTTGAAAAGTACTATAACAATAAAATTTAAACAAAAACTAGTTACATAAGGCGATTTTCATATATGATATATGTAAATATCAAAATGTGTAAATAACTTACCACCGACTTCTTATTAATGATCACATTATTTATTGTGCAGACATATAACAAAATCTTAGAGGATAAACCTATCAAGATGTCTTGCAGGAGAGCCTTCCTTGCTATAGTTATATATGTTGGATTGCCAAAATAATAGATGTGCTTTAGTTTCTCCATTTGATCGGTGTCGACCTCCCTCGCTACCTGCTTCCCCTTCCTGTCCACAACATTGTTAGGGCCCTTCCCTGCCATTATAATGAAATCATGTGAGTCGCATAAACAAAACATGCATATTTAGTAAGTAATATTAGTTCTACGTATATAGCACCATCGTTGTCCTCTACTTTTGTATCCATTGGGGCCTTCTCGTCACCAAGTTAGTGTAAAATTTGGCCAAAACTGTCAATGGGGCCTGTCCCATTGTTATGACCACATAGTCCCCTTGAGTGAGGCTGCCTCTTTGACTATTTGGCCCACCCTTTGTGAAGACATATCCTGCCTCCACAACTCACAACCTCAGTGGTGCATCCATCCCTTATTAAAATCTTAAGAGTGTCACCGGCATAAATATTATTGATATCTGTTGGACCGAAAACGGCGACCAGAGGGGGGGTGAATGGGAGCTTTTAAAATTTCAGGCTAAAAACAGCCTTCGGTTTTAATCCTGTCTTCTCTGGAACAGGCTTCGAACACAACCTTCGAAGGTTTGGTTCGGAGGTACTTCGACAGCTCCGAACACAGGCTTCGCAGGAGCAAAAGTTCGAAGACAAGAAGACTTCGCTCCACTCACTACCCTCGAAAATCTACTCTGCTAAGTCAGTGCAGGCTCCGCACACAGGGTGCTTCGAGTAGACTTCGCACTTCACCCTTCGCAAGAGTGGACAGCACTCTGAGGACTTCGACCAAGTACTTGGCAGCAGCAACTGGTGCTGTGCTTCGTACACGAAGGTCTACACGCACACAAACAGACTTCGCTAAGGGCTTCGACACAAGAAGTAAAACGGGCCTCGATCAGGGCTTCGCTAGTAATATGTGAGGTCTGGCCTCAAGTTACACAGAGCGATAGCACGCTGAAAAACATACTTCACACAAAGACAACCTTCGCCTAGACAGGCTTCGGTGCACTACAACTTAGCGAGGTATGTAACGCGAGCTCAAGCAAACAGCACAAGAAGCAGGGCTTCGCCGCTTGAACAAGGAACACAATAAAATTGAACCCTGGATGAATACAGTGAGGTATGTGGCTACAGGAGCTCAACAGTAAATGTTCAAAGTGTTAAATGTTACCTACCGAGCCCCCATATTTATAGCCCACAGTTCACCCAAAGGAATTGACTACTTTACCCCTAGGGTTTACATTGGTTTTGTCTCTACAGAACTGAGGGGTACAAAAGGTAGTCAACTTTATTGGAGGCTTCTCTGTCAGCCTTTGCAGATGGGACAACGCCAGCTTTTTGCAGAGCAGACACTGTCAGACTTGCAGCCTTTGACCTTTCCGAAGTCCCCCTTCGCACGCGAGGGGTGCGGTAGCTTCGGTGAGAAGCCTTGAGCCAGATGGCCTTCGCTTCACCGAAGTCAGCCTTCGATACAGTGACGGTTTTGAGCCGAAGCCGTCAAAGCCCTTGGGCCTTCGCACCAACACCTCCGGAGTGGACCACCACGGCTTCGCAGCTTCCGCTCAGCTCAAACTCCGTCAGTCCGTGTACCGAAGCCATGCAGGCCAAAGCACCTCAAGACAACCACACTCCGGAGCTAGCCTCGCTCCGAAGCCTTCCACACTCCGAAGCCCCACCTTCGGAGTACCACCCTTCGAAGTCCCTCCTTCGTCCAAGGCCTCCGCACGAAGCATTCCATGAGCACTTCGTCGCAGTGTCTCTCCCCGAGCACACTCCTCGACGAGCCTCACCCGGACCATGCCTTCGATGCACCTCGACTTCTGAGACCTTCGTTGGGCACGCCTCGACCCGAGGACCGACCCGGACCCCCTTCGCAGCCACCGTGACGGAGCTCCCCGCTCCCCTGGCATCAAGCCTCCCGCTTGACCCAGGTTCACCTGCTACGAACCTTGTCCGTCGCCTCCGAAGTCCCTACGCACCACCGACAAACAGACAAGTGTTTCCAGTACTCCGGAGACCTCTCCGGGTTAGCAACCTCCGGTACACACTCCGGTGTACCGCCCAAAGTACCGAAGCCATCGGTACACACCCAGTCATCGTGTACTGTCGGACCCCTCCGACAGGCACACTCCGCTGCAACAGCTGCAGCAAGAAAACCACCGAACATACTTCGGTGAAACCACCTCCGAACACCCTTCGGAGGTTCAACCTCCGAAACCCCTCCGGAGGTACCCTCCTCCGAACACCTTCGGAGGTACAACCTCTGAACCCCCTTCGGAGGTACCCTTCGAACAGAGAGTAAAAATCTTGTCAATCACTCATCACAAACACCGAAACCAACCCTTGGTTTCTCAATATCGCTAAATCTTCTTAATAAATACTAAAATAGTAAGATAATATTACATCAGTTAATTAGATTTAGTATCATACAAACAATGTATACAATGTATAATGTATAGTATAAACCTAGTGACACCCCCATTTAGTAGATGATTGATATTTATGAGGAAGTTGTCGAGAACATAAGTTGGTACCTTAGGGTTCCACGTACATGTCATGTCCTATATTTGAAATGATGTAAAAAATAGATAAAACCATATGAATATAACGTAATGTATATTGAATGTGATTTCTCTTAGATGTTGGGTCACCGACTTAATGGCCTCCTCGCTACTAGACTATAATTTAATTCATATGTATGCATGATAACTAATTCATTAAGCAACAGTTGTATGCATTAATAATAGTAAACAATGATGAAACTATGAAAGTACATAATATTGTGTGAATAAAATGTATGAACAACAATATTAGCGCACACATCCTCATATTAGCACAAAATGTTCCTAAATTGTCACACACATCCCCATATTTCACAAATAACATCATCTTCATCGAGCAAATATTTCCACAAAATATGTATCCAAATTCCATCACATTTCCACATATTCGGAGGAGGATGAGGAGTATATGCAACCGAGTGAACTTCTTGACAATGAGAGCAAACTCCTCATCATCCAGAGTGTCCACCTGCTCTTTTGGGACAAAGACCAGAGAAGACAAGGCAAAGCCAACAGTAAAAACACAAAACTCAGAAGAACCAGATGCAATACCTCCAGATGAGGTGCCACTGTCGGAACCAGAAACCAGTGCCATGGATGGTGGCAAAGAGTTTCCAAGTCCTTGAAGAGATGCTTTAGCAATCTTAGTGGACTTAAGTTTGCTAAAGAGTTCGTCGCAAGTTAATGTGTCATAACTTGCAGACTCCTCAATGCTAGAAATTTTTACTTCCCATATGCCACGGTCAAGGGCATAGAGAAGCTTGATAGCACGTTCATGATCAGAATAAGGCAAAGTTCCAGTGGAACACAAATTACTCACAATGCTATCAAATCTAGCAAACATGGCATCAATAGATTCACCAGGGCTTTGCACAAACATTTGATACTATTGATTGTAAGTGCTTTGGCGCCTGGCCTTGATCTGAGTTGTGCCCTCATGAAACAAAATGAGTGTGGACCAAATCTCCCTAGCAGTCTGATGGTGCTGCATCCTATCGAACTCATTTCTACTCAGGCAATGAACAATATATTTCTAGCTTTGCAGTTAGCAGTATACTGATCTTTCTCAGCCTGAGTAGTGCGAGTCTTAGGGCTGGAGTATCGTGAGTATACAATCTCCCAAATTGCACTTCCTTAGCTTTGTAGATAAGCCTCCATACGCACCTTCTAGTAAGCAAAATCCGTCCCATCGAACAACAGAATTTTGCTAACTCGGTCCATGTAATCAAAGGATCACAAAACTGATTAAGGTCAACTGGTCATCTTAGCCTGCTTTGATAGCAATTGTAGGATCAAAACGGACAACTAGAGGGGGTGAATAGATGTCTCAACAGATTCTTTCGAAACGATGGGCTTTTCGAAACACCCAATGCACCTCTAAATGGCCTTTCTAGATTACCGACATGTGTCACCAATCCGCGAACTCGACTGCCAGCAAGCCTCTCCCACTCTCGATCCCTCGAGCCACCTTGTCACTTGCATTGGCCTCCCTTTCGCTGACTTAGTCAACACATTGTCCCGATCATCTATCCATCCATGTCTTTCTCTATCTCTAAGTGTACGCTTGAGATCTTCCTCAACTTCACTCGGCATCCTTGACCGTCTGGCATCAAGCTCCCCGCTTGACCCCGATCACACGCCATTGACAGTTTACTAGCATCTTAACCCTCCACACATGAGACAGGGAAAGCATGAATCTCCACACAACACACATATCAATGCCCACTGATCCCATCGGTGAACCCAAACAGGCAATTACAAGTCCCAACGATAAATCAGGTAAACTTGTTAATCACTCATCACTAAGATAAAACCACGGTGCAAACCCCACTTGGTTTCTCAAAGACCTATCACTAATAGGGGTTCCCCCTCATTAGTGATGGGTGATGTTGGCGTAAAAGATTACACTAACAGGTTCTTGAAGATTAAGAACTAACAAACAAAGAGTTTGTACTAAGGACTATTTTGAGCCTCTGAATAGGATGATAGCTCAAAATAGTTCAAAGTTGTATACTGAATAGCTAAGTATTCGATCCCTATTACAGAGTAAGAAGGGGGGTATTTATAGGAAAAAAATCTAAGGAAAATACCTATTTACCCCTTAATTACAACCGACATAGTGGAAACTATTTGATACCCCGAATAGGGTTAAAATAGTAAAATCTATCCGGAGGGGATAGATAAGGCAGACTTCTTATCAGTCTTGTTGTTTTCCACTGTAGCTTTGAGGCCTTCGGAGAATACCTTCGAACCAAGAAGCCTAAGTATCCTTCGGCTTGAAACCTACATCATCTTGGAGAACATATGCTTCGAAGCTAAACAATTATCTTTGGCCGCTGATCTCTAAAGCCCTAAGGATGAAGTATTTTCCCCCAACAGTAGCCCTCAAATACACTTCTCCGATTTAACCTGTATGGAAGGAATGTAGTATACACAAAGAATATTTTCATATTCAGGGACTTAGAGAAATTTGAAGGTATTACAGTTATTCGAAGGGTATTTGACATCGAAGTATCTTCGATGAAAACTTCGAACTAAGACTGCTGTGTGAACTCTTCGCAAAGAAATGAACCGTTACAGAAGTGAAACATCATGAAGAGCCATTAATTTTGAGTCGTTACCTTTCAAGTAGCCGTTAGGGTCCCAAAAAAGGTAACGGTCAAAACTTTACCACGGGTTCACACCTTTCTACTTCCTGGTCCCACCTGTCAGTGGCAGAAGTCGAACCTGCAATGCGAACGCACAATCGAAGCGCAGTAACTAGCAGAAAGGCTATAAAAGAGGGGTCGAAGCCCACCGAAATTTTTTACAGAGCTTGATTTTCGAAGCTTTCTTTCTTCACCCTCCAAATCTCCTCCTAGTCTCTTGAGCAATCGACTCATGGCGAGGACTAGCGTGACTGTTCCAGTGGTAGTGGGAACCCTGGCACAGAGGCAGGCGTGGGCAACTTCAGCGGCAGCGGCCATGGCGGGAGCTTCGGGAGGTTCTTGGCTGAAAAATCCTCGGGAGCTCCACCCTCCATCCAAGAAGCCAATTCCGCAAAGCTTCCTCATCGGACAATCAACCAGCACGACGAAGTATATTGAGGAGGCGGTGAACGGGAAGCTGGGCCCTGGAATGAGGACTCGGGTACCAGAAATGGAGTCGACCCTGAAACCGCAGAGCGGGGAAGTGGTAGTATTCGAGGCTTTCTTCGAAGCCATACTAGGACTCCCTGCCATTAGTTTCCTGTCAGAGGTATTGGAAATGTTCCACATTATCTTACCACAGTTATCCCCCAATGCAATTCTAAGACTGGAAATCTTCGAATGGGCTCTTCGGGCCGAAGGATGCGAAGGAAGATCGAATATCTTTGCCGCCACCCACAAGGCTACCTGCCAACCGAAGCCACAAGATGGACCCGGAGACACCAAGGTGCTGACGGCGTGTTAACTTCCAGCTTCAGAAGGAACATGCGCAACATTTTCAGGTGAAAGCCATCAATGACCGATGGTATACCAACTGGATCCTCTGGTGGTTTTATGCCGAAGTCAGAGAGGACTCCAGCTTCGCAGGCCTCTTCAAGAGATCTGGTTCCGAAAGGAGGCCGAAGTCACTCCGAACCCAAGCCTGCTCTCAACGCAGCCTGGGTTGCTTTCTTCGATAGCCAGCCGTATGAGTATGCGGGATCTGGCGGAGGAATTCATCGCCCTCCGGATCCCGCCTCTTGGAGCCGACCGACCGATTGCGTTTCAAAATGCTTCGGAGGGAGAGCAGATCACAAAGGCCACCGAACGAGTGCTCAGAGCCCCTACGGTGGTGGAGAAACAGCGAAGGGTGGAGCTGGTGGGAAGCTGGGAACGCTTCAACAGGGTGTGGAGTGCTCTCGGAATGGAGCCTCCACCTCTACCAGACTTCGACTCGACCGGAGTGGCCCCTCGGAAGAGGAAAGCCACTGCCGAGCCCTCCAAGAAGACCGCCAAGACCCCCGTCAAGAAGGGGAAAAAGACGTCGAAGCCTCCTCCTCAACCAACTCTGGTATCTTCGCCTTCCTCCTTGGGCATTCGGAGCTCATCTTCGGAAGACTCCGGAGATAAAGACTCCAATGTCTGAATGGGGAAGGCCCTTGAGGATTATCTTGCCGAAGATAGTGAAGACGAGTCCCAAGGCGCAGCCAGAGCTTCTTGTCAAGTAGCTGTGGTAGCGGATACAACACACTCTTCCGAGCCCATCGCCGTGGGCTCAGAGCTTGAGGCAGTTATTCCCAACTTGCCTTTGGCCGGGGTAATAGTGCCGGAGATCGGGGCATCTACAGCAACTGCACCGGAGCAGACTTCGGGGGATGACCTTGAAGAAATACTCCGCATGTACGAAGTCCTGGAGGACCCTACGATTCTCCCGCAAGGCACGGACGAAGGTACTCCTCGAAGCTTTTGCCTTTGAAATTCTAGCAATAATTATTATACTCAAATATTCACTAAATACCTTAATTTTGTAGGTGCGTCGAGAAGCGGCATGGCTCCGACCACCGAAGAAGATTTCGTCTTGCTTGGAGTGGAGGCTCTGGCTGATGCAGTGGCTCTAACAACCGGAGTCGTCTCGGGTGAAGTAGTTCCAACCGAGGGGGCAACGGTCGAAGGGGGATCTACTTCAGCCAGAGTTCCAGCTCCGATTTTTGTGCCGGGGAGAGGCAAACGTATGACAAGCTTCGGGCCCCTCCCTGCCTTGACAGTGACGCCCTCCTCCAATGATCCTTCGGCGAGCAACTCGGAGAAGGAGGCTGCAGTAGACAATCGTCGGGCCCTGTCCTGGCTCCCTCTGCTGGCTCCATTCTTGGAGCAACGGACAGGGCTCCGGACGCTTCTGGAGCCCTTGGCGGACAAAGGCCAAGAAGTCACGAACTCCGAACTGGTCTCCGTCTTGAGCGAAGCCAGAGCCCTGAAGCTCGATTTGGCCCTCGAAAGGGCTGCCCTTCAGGTATGCAGCGTACAACAAGTGTATTCAATCAATAAATGAAATTACTTGGTACTTACTTTGCTTTTATTTGCAGCAATTTGTCCTTGCTAGAGCGGCAGTGACTTCTAATGAGCTCGAAACTAATTGACTCAAAAGGAAGGTTACTACCCTCCAGTCTGCCCTCAAGAGCTCCGAAGACAAGACACTACGACTGGAGGAAGAACTCCTTGAGGAACGGAGGGCCAGAGCCACCACCGACGAAGCACTTCGGACCGAGCAGCAGAACAATACTGCACTCAAAGCTTCGGCCCAAGAAACCGAGGCTGAGTGTGTGGTGCTCAAATCAGAGGTTGAGAAGCTTCGGCAAGCAGCACCAAACTCCAGCGCAACTCGTGGAGCTTCAAGACTCGATTCAACAAGCGTTGGCTCAGAAGAGTACTTTGCTATCCAAGATGGCCGAAGTGTCTGCTGCTGCTGGGCTGGAAGCGGTGGAAGTAAAGAATGTTGCCATTGCGGAGCATACCATGGATACCCTTCGGGTACCTTGTAATACTTCGGCACAATGTGCCCTTCGTCTTCACCTGTGGCGAACGAGCCCCTCGAACGAAAGTTGAAGATGATCCAAGTGGTGACGAAGTTGATGATGGGCTCCGACGTTCGGTATAGAGAAATCTCTGGACAAGTTGCTGGGATCAGAGTCCTTCGTCACATCGAAGCTCTTGGGATTTCTGTTGCTCCGGTGGGAGGTTCAACGCCTGCAGGCTTCGCTGATGAAGACCTGTTGCATCCTTCATAGGATGTAGCTTCTGCTTGGGAAGCTTTCCGGGCAATCTGGAAAACGGACCACAAAGCTGCAGCCAAAGCTTGGATCGACGAGGCTCGCCGGCAGAAGCAAGCTTAGACGAAGCCTCTGCTTTCGACTTCGCCGGCTCTGACCCTGCCTGCTCCGCCAACCGACCCATAGGTTTAGTTAGGGCGCTTAAGCATGTACAAGAATCTTGTAAAATCCCTTATATGAATGAAAAGTTTATAAACAAGAAATCTCTATTTGGGTGTTTATTCTTGAGGTTTTTCTATGTGGTTCGGAGCTCGACTTTGAAGTATTGGAACTTAGCGAAGGGCTCCAACGGCAGTGGGCTGTCCTTGAAAGCTTAAGGCCTTATCGACTCTCATGCTTCTCTATTCCTCGAGGGGATCAAGGGGAGATAGCACCCGAAGTCCATCGTGAGGTCTTAGCTTATATTAAGGAAGAAGATAAGGAAAAATCATCTTCATCCTCCGAATACGTAGATTGGTCTGACTCAGAGTACCAAGCCAAAGATCCAGTGGAGGCTAGTTCCGAAAGACTTTTGTCTTGGGCTGAACTTCAAGAGGAGCAGAAAAACTACGAGCTTCGAAGAAGAAAAGCACTCGGACTAAGAAGAAAGTTTCGAAGACTTCGGGCTCCGAAGGCCGAAGTGGTCTTAGAAGTAGCTCTAGAGGCCGGAGGGGTCTCCACTTCTATCTAGGCTTAGACCAAAACTTCTCTTGATGTAATATGATATGATTATCCAATTAATATGAATTGCTTCGGAAGCATCTTTTGGTTGTTCCTTACTCCCCTACCCCTCCTTGTGGGTAGGGGGCCATACGCAATGCGATAGGGTCCGTCAGACACAATGATTGATATAACAATCGGATGCTTCGCACAACACTTGGTAATCATACTTCACTTTTTCATTAAGTTCTTCGAACTGTATGTTCGTATTATGATGTTTATAAGTTTCAGAGCTAAGTATACACTTGTAGGCTCCAATAATAGTCGCTTAGGACTTTTAAAAGTGTTTCATCAGGATAGAGCCTTGAAACCTTATTGCTTGGTCACCTTCGACTCTTTTACAGATGCTTCGAACCCAGAGGCCGGAAATCTGTTCTTTTTAAAGTCCTTAGACTCTTCTACGGATCCTAACAAGCCAGAGCCTGGAATCCGTAGGCTGGCCACCTTCGGCTCTTTTACAGATACTTCGAACCCGGAGGCCGGAAATCTGTTCTTTTAAAGTCCTTAGACTCTTCTACGGATCCTAACAAGCCGGAGCCTGGAATCTGTAGGTTGGCCACCTTCGGCACTTTACAGATACTTCGAACCCGAAGGCCGGAAATCTGTTCTTTTAAAGTCCATAGACTCTTCTACGGATCCTAACAAGCTGGAGCCTATAATCCATAGATTGGCCACCTTCGGATCTTTTACAAATACTTTGAACCTAGAGGACAGAAATCTATTCTTTTAAAGTCCTTAGACTCTTCTACGGATCCTAACAAGCCGGAGCCTGGAATCCGTAGGTTGGCCACCTTCGGCTCTTTTACGGAATCCTTGAACCAATGGTTCGAAGGCCGTTTTCCGGGTTCCTGGAAAGATGCTTAACTCCGCAAGCATCTCCGTTCTCCTGATGCGTCCATCAGGAGTAAGAAATATTTGAATAGTAAACATAATTCGAACCTCCATCTTTATTTAATTTAGAAAGGTACTTTTACAATTGATTACAAGGATCCCCTAAGCATAATAACATTTAAGGTGCTCCACATGCCATGCATGCTTCAACTCTTCCCCTTCTAAATTAGCTAATTTAAACGACCTAGGGCGCCGTGAGCATAGGATAATATATGGTCCTTCCCATTTATTTCCTAGCTTCCCCGGAGCTATTACACTTCGCAATACCTAATGACCTGGTTTAAGCTAATTCACTTTTATCTTCGGGTCATACCATGTCTTTGTTTGATCTTGGTACTTCGTAAGATTGGCGACAGCTCGAAGCCTTATTTCTTCTGACAAGTCCAGCAAAGTGTTTCTCTCATCTTCATTTCTAGGTTCTACTACGCGAAGGGATCCACCTTTGAGCTCCGTATGAGTCATGGCCTCATCTCCGAATAGCAACCTGAATGGGGTAAAGCCTATGGACCTGGCTTGAGTGGTCCAAATGGACCATAGAATCTTAGGGAGTTCTTCGATCCACAACCCCTTATCTAACCCGACAATCCTACGATTTAAACTAGAGAGAATACTTTCATTGGCTCGCTCGATGGCTCCGTTGGATTGGGGATGACGAACTGCTGCGAAGCATAACTTGATGCCCAGGCCTTCGCAAAATTCCTTAAAGGGTTCGGCTTCGAATTGAATGCCATTATCCATAGTTAACTCCCTTGGCACTCCAAACCTACATATGATATTTTGCCAGAATTTTTTTTCACATTTCTTGAAGTGATAGCAGTCAGGGGTTCAACTTCGACCCATTTAGAAAAATACTCGATTTCTACCATTACAAACTTCAAGCTGCCTTTTGCCATTGGAAAAGGGCCGATGAGATCCATTCCCCATCGTGCCATTGGCCATACTGGGGCAATAACTTGAAGGGGTGTTGGTGGACGGTGGCTCCGTCTATCCATCCTCTGGCATCTTTGATAGGTTCAAACTAACTCTTCCGCATCTCTTACAATTGTTGGCCAATAGAGCCCCTGTCGAAGTGTCTTTCCTGTTAGAGCACGAGGGGCTAGGTGGCTTCCACATAAGTCTTTGTGAATCTCCCGAAGTATATCCTGACCTTCGGGTTGTGAGATGCACCGGAGTAGGGGAGAGCAAACTCTAGCTTTGTATAATATCCCATTGACAAGCTCATAATTACGAGCCCTTGCTTGCAACCTTCGGAAATCCGAACCTTCTGACAAGACTGCGCTGTTTTGCAAGACATCAATTATCGGAGTACGCCAATCTACAACTGGGATGCAAAGGACCTCCACGGAGGGTAATTGATTTACTGTGGACTTGATAAGTTCTTCGTAGAAAGTGCCCTCCGGGACGTCCAATGCTCCGACTGCAGCCTTTGCTAAAATGTCTGCAAGTTGTTTATCTGCTCGAGGGATACTCCGAACAGAAAATCCTTTAAACATTGCTTCTGTCTTGCGAATTTCTTCTAGATACTTTGCAAGATGAGGGTTCCTGGCTTGAAAGCTTTTGTCAACATGCCCTGCGACGACTTGGGAATCAGTTTTAATTATAATCCTTGCTTCTCCAAGTGCCTTTGCCTTTCGGAAGCCTAGCATGATCCCTTCATACTCTGCGATATTATTAGTGGTCTTAAAGTTGAGCCTCGCAGAATACATGGCCTTCTGCCCCAACGGCGATATTATTACAGCTCCAGCTCTGGCACCAGATGCCTGATAGGCTCCGTCAGAAAAAAATTGTCCATAGATGTGACGCCCCGATTTACCAATCGGAACATTATTGAATTTCCATAGAAATACAATAATAACAAGAGGTTCATCATGCGACAACGTACATACGGGCAAACATTCGTAGTTCGCAGACCACATTATTATATAAGTGTAAAAATAAAAGAAACAATGAAAATAAACAGCATGGCGAACGACTTCTTCAGGATCTTCTTCTTGACTAGGTCACTACTCCAGACCATCTTCCTCGTAGTAGGCAGCCTCTGAAGTGTTTATCCAACGGGTATGAGTACAAAAAGTACTCAACAAGCCACCGAGAATGCAATAATAATGCGGGATAATAACAAAGGAATGATAATGGCTAAAAGTGCGGAAAAGTATATTTTTCAGTTATAGCATTTAGTGTAGTCAAATTTAATCATGCGGAATATTAAATATGAACATCATCAAACCATCTAACTCGAGGAGTACGTTTTCCCTCCTCGCTCAACAGTCCTTACATGCCAAGTCATCATGCACACTCATAAAAGTAAACTAACTGTGGGATGTCACGCAACCCGCCCTTGACCGTGGGCTCGGCTTTTCGAAAAGATTTAAAACTCTGATCAGAGGCGTACCACTGTACCCACAAGGCACACACTCATCCCAAACACCAAAGTGTAACGAGATGACCCATACCACGGGAACTCGTGCCAAAACCTCAACATGAAATGTTCCAAGCGATAATCACCCAGTCTAGGTTTCGCCGGCGCGCCGGGCCGCATCCTGGCTAACGTCGCACCCCCTTTTGCGCCACGTCGGTACAAGCCACCCGCAGGTGCTGCTTGACCCATCTCCAAGTGGTTCCTTGGATTGGAACACTCCATACCTTAGTTAGGACTTACCCATTAGACTTGTGGTTAGTACGGAAATGTATTGTAACGGATCCCATAGACCGGTCCTTATAGTGCCCCGGGTGCTACCGACCAATGCCCTAGCTTGCACCCGGAACCCACCATGCATACACATTTAACCATAACTCTATCACCAACAGAATTCCAGAGATAAGAACATCGGGGATCATATAGTAGATTCCAAATTGCTACGACTCATTTTTAACCTATAGCGATTGTACCAATACATTGGGCACTAGCTAATAGTACTAATAATATGGTGATAAGGAGTTTAGGCTAGATAGCATGGCTTGGGTTTGCACTTCAAGGTCGGGGATCTAAATAAATATAATGTAAGGCTTTCGTTTGACTAATGCATGTACAACCTATGTGTTTTAGCGATAGTTTAAGAAAAATGGGTTCAATATGCTCAAAATATTAGTTTGGTGACTTGCCTTGTTCAGAGAAAGGTGACGAGGGAACTTCTGGGAAGTACTCCGGCTCCTCAACGGTGTCGTAGTCTTCTCGATACGAATAAAATAAACATAACATTCAATTAAACAATCCAAAATCACACAACAAGCATATAGGTTTTGATTGGATTAAATTAGGGGAAAATCAAGTTATTAATCTTCTGAAATCATTATCTAAATTTTTAAGGTCAATTTTTATGAAGTTAAGAATTTTCTAAAAGGATTTATGAGCATACCCTAAAGTGCATTTGAATAATTTATTAAATAAATATAAAATACTCAAAGTAAACCTACTATTTTTATTGCACTAACATGTAGAGAATAAAACTATAAATTTTCTGGAATTGAAATGGTTAAATTTAGAGTTAAAATGAGCAAGTTATGAATTTTAGAAGTTTAAAACAAATTCTGGAATTTAATTTAAACTCAAAAACAGTCGTCGGTCCACGGTGAACCGGATCCACCGTGAACCCGCGACCATGAGCGAGGCGGGGGCGTTAAGTGGACGTGGACGGCCACGATTAAAATGCTGAACAGGTATGCATCGGGTGGCCCAGATTAGATGCATGTTTAGGTTGTGATGAACGATCTAGATTAAAACGTACCCCTTCGCTACAATCCGATGGGCCAGATTAAACTGGCTACGCGGTATAACCTACACCGTCCGGGGCTATCAGTGAGGGGCGCGGGGAGGGAGTGGGATGGGCCGGCAGGTTGGGGGAGAATGGGGGAAAGGGGCCCGTTACTGTTTAAATCCTTTTTCGAATAAAAATAAATGCTGAAATTGGTTTAATTTATTTGGGTTGCTTCCATGAGTGATAAAAATTTGTAAAAATTCTCAAAAATATATCTTGGCCTTGAGATCATATACAAATTTCCTAGCTTATGGTTTGGACATTTCCTCTAGTTTTAGTTTATTTGGGGCATAAACGGCATTAAAGGAATTTCCAAAATAATCTTTTCAAGAAATAATCCAATAAAAGGTATTTTTTATTTCTTTGAAAATTCGGGGTGTTACAATAGACCTTCGGAGGTTTCTTCCGGAGCCCAGACTGCGGATGGAGTCCACTCAACTACGAAGTCAGCTATGATTTAGAATTTGATAGTTGTTCTCGCCGTGAAGGAAATACCAAAGGGGGCTAGCTCGACAACCCATTTTCTGATCCTACCCGTAGAATCTTTGCTCCGAAGCATATCACCAAGGGGATACGAGGTAGGAACGATAAGATTATGTGCTAGAAAGTAATGCCTTAGCTTCCGCGAGGCCATTACCAAAGCATAAGCAAATTTTTCGAGCTCGGAGTATCTTGTCTTTGCTCTGGACAAAGCTTATGAGACGAAGTAGACTGGGTTCTGCATCAGTTTTCCTTTAAGTTCAACTTCCCTGACCAGTACTGTACTTACTATGGAGTCCGTTGCTGTAAGATAAAGAAGGAGAGTTTCTTTTAGGAAGGGCACAGTAAGTGTTGACAGGCTTCCGAGATAATCTTTAATGTCATCGAAGCTCTTTTGGCACTCCGGCGTCCACTTGAAACTTTCGGACCCCTTTATAGCTTTAAAAATTGGAAGGCTTCATTCGACTGACCTGGCTAGGAATCTGCTGAGAGCTGCGAGCCGACCTGTTAGCTTTTGGACTTGCTTCAAATTTTTTGGTGGAGCCATTCTTTGCAATGCGCTTATCTGCGTCGGGCTAGCTTTGATTCCTCTACTCGAAACTAAGTACCCTAGTAGTTTTCCTGCTTGCGCCCCGAATATACATTTTTCAGGGTTGAGGCGAACTCCACATGCTCGGAGGCTCTCAAAGGTTTCAACTAAGTCTAGGCTATGATGGTGCTTTGCAGCACTCTTTATTACAATGTCATCCATATAGGCTTCGACATTTTAGCCTATTTGATGACCTAGAGCCTTAGCTATCAAATGTGAGAAGGTGGCCCCGGCATTCCGCAAGCCAAAAGGCATTCGAACATAACAAAATACTCCGGAGGGGGTTATAAAATTCGTCTTGGCTTCGTCTTCGCGCTTTAGCCAGACCTGATGATAATCGGAGTATGCGTCCAAGAAGCTTAACAATTCAGAGCCAGCCGTCGAATACACCAGCTGGTCTATTCGGGGCATAGGGTAGGGGTCTCGCGGGCATGCTTTATTCAATGACGTGAAATCAATGCACATGCGCCACTTACCGGAGCCCTTTTTCCTTACAAAAACAGGATTGGCCAGCCACTCCGTGTGGGCTACTTCCCTGATAATGTCAGCCCTTAACAATTTTTCCACCTCCACCTTGGCGAGGTCTGCCCTCTCTGCTGATAACTTACAGAGCCCTTGGCGCACTGGCCTAGCCTTCGGGTTGACAAGCAGACTATGCTCGATGATGCTCTGGTCAACCCCGATGATGTCTTCGTCGGTCCAGGCAAAGATATCTAAATTTTGTTTAACTACCTCCTCCAGCGAAGTAGCTATCTTCGACGGTAGCCCCTTGTAGAATTGTATTGGGTACTCCTTGCCATCTTTTAGGATCATCTTCGTGATCACATCACTTTCTGGGCTTGGCTTTAGGGAAGGGCCTTTCGAGGATCTTGAAGACTCCAAAGCCTCCTCTGTGTGCTCCGACACACTGTGCACTTGTCGAGGGTCCAGTGGCGGACCATGGCCATACTCCGCTCTTCGGGCTGCAGCCTGGTCTCCTGAGATAGTGAGAACTCCACCTTGCATGGGCATCTTGAGACATAAGTAGTTATGATGTGCTATAGCCCCGAACTGGTTCAACATCCCCTGTCCGAAAATTGCCTTATAGGCATATGGGGCGTCGACGACGTCGAAGATCACCTCCTCCACCCTGGCCAGGGGCCCCTCTCCGAAGGAAACCTCGAGGCCTATCTGGCCAAGGGCATCGAGAGGAGGACATGCGAAGCCTTGGAGTGGGCGGGCTGTTGGAAGTAAGTGTCTCCGGGGAATGCACATCTGGTCGAAGGCCTGGACGAAGAGTATGTCTGCGGAGCTTCCACTATCCACCAGGATCCTTCGGACTTCGACTCCCACTATATCGGATAAAATAACAAGGGGGTCAGCATGAGGGAATTTCACCCCCGTAGTATCATTGGCAGTGAAAGAAATAGGTACATGGGACCACTCGGGCATCTCTGCCGCCGAATTCGAGGTCCCTATGTGCCCTACTCCACGGACATATTCTCTTCGCTACCTTTTGGACATGCTACCGAGCGTCCCCCTTCCAGAGATGGGCAGGACCACTCGCTTGCCGCGATCTTGGGGATCTTCCTACTTCGGTGGTGGCATAATGTTGGCCACCTGGAGCTGCATCAGTGCTTCGGGGTTGCCAGCTCGGGCCACGGCTTGCACGGGCTCCGAACGTACTGCTTGAGGGGCTTGGTCCGAAGTACCTCGCCCTAAGCTTCGTCCTAGGTATTCACCCCGAAGGGTTAATACAGACTTATAATCGTTCATGTCATGGCTTCTATTCTCGCCATGCACACAGTAGACGAAGCTTTGGCGCCTGCCAGCCACTCTTTCTTGGGGCTTTGAGGTGCCAGCCTTGAAACCTTGTGCCTGTTGAAAGTTGACAGGCGCCTTCGGGACGGAGGGTGCAATGTTCAACACCTCAGAGCGGAAGTGTTTCTTCCCCCGCCTTTGATCATTGAAGCGATTATCTAGGGGGGCTTGCGGAGAGGTTGGGGCTTCGGGCTCCGTCTTCACTTCTCAGAGGGCTGGTACAGGTGTTGTGGTTCTTCAGAGGCAGCCTTCCTCGGCCTTGGCATACTGTTAGAAGTATGCCAGCAGCTGTGCCACAGACGACACCGGCTTCCGATGAAGCTTGCTGAGGAGATCTGGGTTCAACACCCCTTCGCGCGTGGCATCGACTACCGAAGAGGTAGACAATCCTTTGATCTAAGACTTGGTGTGAGCGAAGCGTGTGAAATACTCCCGAAGCATTTCCCCCACTCGCTTCTTCACCTCAAACAGACTTCTGGTTGACATTGGGGCTACAAACGTACCCTGGAAGTTGCTTACAAACTTGCTCTTCAGCTGCCCCCAAGACTTGATCGATCCTGGCTTTAGAGACCAGAACCATCGGAGAGCCACACCTTCTATTGCGAGGGGGAAACACTTCGCCATAGTGTTACGCACCCCTCCACTAGCTTCTATCGCCAAAGCATACGAACGAGAGAACTCTGCAGGGTTAGACCCACCGGAGTATTTGTGCAACTTTGAGACTTGAACCTAGGGACGAAAGGCACTTTCTGCAGGTCCAGATGCAACGGAGACTCATCGTCGAAGGATGCATTCTCGGCTTCCTCTAGGACTTGGAAAGCTTCGGGAAGATCACCAGGACCGCCGTCTTGAGGCCCTTCTAGAGCATGAGTGAAGGCTTGGGAGCGAAGTCGATCAGCAGCCTCTTGCCTCCACCTTGCTACTTCTTCCTGAAGTCGCACTACTTGGGTAGCTGCATCCTTAGGAAGGTCTTCTTCTCTTCCGGAGGGGAGCTCTGGGTCTTAGGAACTGGTGTAATCGGTTTGGAGCATCGTGGGAGCGGCCTGGGGGCCTCTGGGTGCTCAACATCCGGCGACCCCTTCGGGGGTTAGTGGAGTAACTGAGGATCCTGCACCGTTGGTTCGAGGGGACCTTCAAGGAGGATCAGAAGCTAGGCTCCGCTTGGGAGGCATGGCTAACGAAGATGAGGTCCGAAGACCGAAGACTTTGATTGGTTTGGGAAGGCGAGGAAAGGCCTTCGAGCTGCACTAGGAAGCCCCTTACCGAAGGGTGCGTGGAATCCTAAGACTCTGAAGCTCCCTCCGTAAGTGCTCTTCAAAGTGAAGTTAGCGGCAGAGATCTAGCTTTTAGAACTAGGATTCCCACGGACGGTGCCAACTGTTGGCGTAAAAGATTACGCTAACAGGTTCTTAAAGATTAAGAAATAACAAATGAAGAGTTTGTAATAAGGACTATTTCGAGCCTCTGAATGGGATAATAGCTCAAAATAGTTCGAAGTTGTATACTGAATAGCTAAGTATTCGATACCTATTATAGAGTAAGAATGGGGGTATTTATAGGCAAAAACTCTAAGGAAAAGACCTATTTACCCCTTAATTACAACCGACATAGTGGAAACTATTTGGTACCCCGAATAGGGTTAAAATAGTAAAATCTATTGGGAGGGGATAGATAAGGCAGACGTCTTATCAGTCTTGTTGTTTTCTACTGTAGCTTTGGGGACTTCTGAGAATACCTTCGAATCAGGAAGCCGAAGTATCCTTCGGCTTGAAACCTACATCATCTTGAAGGACATATGCTTCGAAGCTAAAGAATTATCTTTGACTGTTGATCTCTAAAGCCCCGAGGATGAAGCATTTTCCCCCAACAGGTGACATTACTGTTGACATGAAAATGTGCCCCCGCACTTGGGCTGGTTCGACGATCCAAAAACATCGTGAGACATTGACGTCACATTCCGACAATCCTTAAACTATGATAAGGGGATAACGGAGTCGCCAGACAATCAAATAATATAAATATGAAATTATTCAATTAACCGAAGTGTTGGGAAGTAATGATTAAACCTAATCAGAAACAATTTGTTGGACCAGAAATGGCGACCAGAGGGGGGTGAATGGGAGCTTTTTAAATTTTATGCTAAAAATAGCCTTCTGTTTTAGTTGTGTCTTCTGCGGAACAGGCTTCGAACACCTCCTTCGAAGTTCTGGTTCAGAGGTATTTCACAGCTCCGAAACCAGGCTTTGCAGGAACAAAAGTTCGAAGTCAAGAAGACTTCGCTTCACCCACAACTCAAAAAATTCAACTCTGCTAAGTCAGTGCAGGCTCCGCACACTGGGTGCCTTCAAGTAGACTTCGCACTTCACCCTTACCAAGAGATGACTTCCCTCTAAGGACTTCGATCAGATACTCTGCACTAGCAACTGGTACTAGGCTTCATATTTCGAAGGTCTAAAATCACACAGAGCACACTGCGCTAAGAACTTCGGCAAGGGAATAAACAGGCTTCGAGTTAAGCCAAGACCAGTGCTTCGCTAGTAATCAGAGAGGACTAGCCTCCAGTTTACACATAGCGAATGAACACTGAAAAACACACTACACATGCACTGATCTCTAGCACACTTCTCTAAAAACCTCCTCAGTTTACAAACCCAAACTAGGAAGAAGTGAAGCACAACAAAATCAAAAAAATCAGTGCAGAAACAACATACAAGTTCAAGTAGAAAATGAACACAGAATCAAAGTTTCATTTCTTGAACAGGGAACACAAAATGAACTCACAGACTAAATACAAGAGATGGTGGCTAGCACATGAGTTCTAAAATGGCTGCTCAAAGTGTTACTATTGCCTACCCAGTCTCCACTATTTATAGGCACTATTCAGCCCTTTACCCCTAGGGTTTACACTGATTTTGTCTCATCAGAATAAGGGGGTACAGTTGGTAGTCTACTTTAGTTGGAGGCTTCTTTTGTCAGCTTCGCAGAGGAGACAACATCGGCTTTTGCAGAGCAGACACGGTCAACCTTTGCAGTCTTAGAGTCTTCTGAAGCCCCCCTTCACACACGAGGGGTGCGGTAGCTTCGACGAGAAGCCTCGAGCCTGACGACCTTTGCTTCACCAAAGTCAGCCTTCAATATAGTGACGATTTTGAGCCGAAGACGTCAAAGCCCTTGAGCCTTCTCACCATCACCTCCGGAGTGGACCACCACAGCTTCACAACTACTCCCAGCTCGAACTCCGTCAGTCCGTGTACCGAAGCCATGCATGGCCGAAGTATCTCAAGTCAGCCACACTCTGAAGCCCCACCTTCGGAGTACCACCCTTCGAAGTCCCTCCTTCGTCCAAGGCCTCTGCATGAAGCATTCCGTGAGCACTTCATCGCAGTGTCTCTCCCCGAGCATACTCCTCTACGAACCCCACCCGGACCATGCCTTCGATGCACCTCGACTTCTGAGACCTTCGTCGGGTGAACCTTCGAATGCCTCCATCCGAAGCACACTTCGAACGCCTTGCCTCATTGCTGGGGACTTTGTCCACCATACTTCAAAGTCACCCCTTTCGGAGTACCCTTCGAAGTGCATCGCCTCCGAGAACTTCATCTTAGAGTACCTTTAGCCAGAGCCACGCTCCACACTCTTTGCTTTCGCTTGGCGTACCTTGACCCGAGGACCGACCTCTACCCCTCGCAGCTTTCGTGACCGAGCTCCCTGCTCGCCTAGCATCAATCCTCCCGCTTGACCTAGGTTCACTTGTTCTGAATCGTCTGTCGCCTCCGAAGTCACCTGCGCACCACAAAGAATCTGGCAGTCACACTCCGCTGCAATAGCTGCAACAACCGGACCCACCGAACCCTTCGGTGAAACAACCTCCGAACCCCTTCGGAGGTACCCCTTCGAATCAGAGGATAAAATCTGTCAATCACTCATCACAAACTCCGAAACCAACCCTTGGTTTCTCACAATTAAATCTAATCGGCTAACCTAAACCGATGAGACCTAACAGAGCCTATACGGTCAGACCGGCCTAGGGTTGCCGATTAGACCGACCAGAAGACTACGGTCAGACCAGCCTATAGGCGACGGTCTGACCGACAACACAAAACAAGTACGTTGGGCCCTTCTTGCACAATGTCGGTCAGACCGGCATGTGTCGCCGACAAGATTACGACACGACACGACCTGGTCAGACCGGCTTGTCAACGTCAGTCAGACTAACAGTAACAGATCAGATCGCCCGAGTCCTCCGACGATAGTCTTGCTGTTTGTGCCTTCACATGAAACTTCTTGGCGAAGAAGATGAAGAAGAACACACTACAAAACACCAAAAAATCAGAGGTAATTCGGCCAAGGGACCGAATTACCGGTAAAAACCGATAAAACGATAGAAATCCATTACGTGGATGAAACAGATGATTCACGAGTGAACCGACAAGGACTTACCATGATTACGACACGGTGGACGGATGGTTTATAGCGCAAACCAGCAAAGATATATGTGCTAAGATAAAACTAGGGCAAAGAAAGAAAATGCGATTCAAGGTAGATAATAGATTGGATCTATTAGGGTTTTTGGTGGTGGTCTCCTTGAATTGGCCTTGCCTCTATTTATAGAGGTGGGTCATGAGTTCCTGGGCTCTTCTCTGAGTTGGACACAGGTTCCAAGTCGTCAATAATTAATTAGAGACAAAATATATTCGAAATCAACTAATCTGAATCAGATATAGGGTTGGCCGGTCTGACCGGACCTATGGTCGATGAGAAACCAAGGGTTGGTTTCGGAGTCTGTGATGAGTGATTGACAGGCTTTTAACCTCTGTTTTGAAGGGGTACCTCCGAAGGGGTTCGGAGGTTGGTCCTCCGAAGGTGTTCGGAGGCTGTTTCACCGAAGGGTTCGGTGGGTTTGGTTGTTGCAGCTGTTGCAGCGGAGTGTGCCTGTCGGAGGGGTCCGACAGTACACGATGACTGGGTTGTACCAAAGGTCTCGGTACTTTGGGCGGTACACCAGAGTGTGTGCCGAAGGTTGCTAACCCGGAGAGGTCTCCGGAGTACTGGATACACTTGTCTGTTTGTCTGTGGTGCGCAGGGGACTTCGGAGGCGACAGATGGTTCGTAGCAGGTGAACCTGGGTCAAGCGGGAGGCTTGATGCCAGTGGAGTGGGGAGCTCTGTCACGAAGGCTGCGAAGGGGTTTAGGTCGGACCTCGGGTCAAGGTGCACCAAGAGAAGGCAGTAAGTGTGGAGTGTGCTCGGGGAGAGACACTGCGACGAAGTGCTCATGGAATGCTTCATGCGGAGGCCTTGGACGAAGGAGGGACTTCGAAGGGTGGTACTCCGAAGGTGGGGCTTCGGAGTGAAGAAGGCTTCGGAGCGAGGCTAGCTCCGGAGCGAGGATGACTTGTGGTACTTCGGCCATGCATGGCTTCGGTACACGGACTGACGGAGTTCGAGCTGGGAGTAGCTGCGAAGCCGTGGTGGTCCACTCCGAGGGTGTTGGTGCGAAGGCCCAAGGGCTTTGATGGCTTCGGCTCAAAACCATCACTATATCGGAGGCTATCTTCGATGAGGCGAAGGCCGTCAGGCTCAAGGCTTCTCACCGAAGCTACCGCACCCCTCGCGTGCGAAGGGGGGCTTCAGAAAAGTCAAAGACTGCAAAGGCTGACATTGTCTGCTCTGCAAAAAGCTGACGTTGTCCCCTCTGCAAAGCTGACAGAGAAGCCTCTAGAATAAAGTTGACTACCTTTTGTACCCCTCTGTTCTGTAGAGACAAAACCAATGTAAACCCTAAGGGTAAAGTAGTCAATTCACTTGGGTGAATAGTGGCTATAAATATGGGGGCTGGGTAGGTAACATTTAACACTTTGAGCATTCACTGTTGAGCTCCTGTACTAGCCACCATACTTTGTATTCATCCTGTGAGTTCATTTATTGTGTTCCTTGTTCAAGCAGCGAAGCCCTGCTTCTGTGTTGAGTTTATGCTTGAGCTTGTTTGCATACCTCGCTAGTAGTAGTGCACCAAAGCCTGTCTAGGCGAAGTGTGTTTTGTGCGAAGTGTGCTTTTCAGCGTGCGTTCACTCTGTGTAACTGGAGGCTAGACCTCGCTGTTTACTAGCGAAGCCCTGATCGAAGCCCGTCTTTCATCTCGTGTCGAGGTCCTCGGCGAAGTCTGTTTAGTGTGCATTTAGTTCTTCGAAGTATGAAGCCCAGCACCAGTTGCTGTCGCTAAGTATCTTGTCGAAGTCCACAGAGGGTAGCCCACTCTTGCGAAGGGTGAAGTGCGAAGCCTGCTCGAAGCACCCTGTGTGCGGAGCCTGCACTGACTTAGCAGAGTTGTTTTTCGGGGTTGTGGGTGGAGCGAAGTCTGCTTGACTTCGGACTTTTACTCCTTGCGAAGCCTGTGTTCGGAGCCATCAAATACCTCCGAACCTGAACTTCGAAGGGTGTGTTAGAAGCCTGTTCCGCAATAGACTGAATTAAAACAGAAGGCTATTTTTAGCCTGAAATTTTAAAAGCTCCCATTCACCCCCTCTAGTCGCCGTTTCTGGTCCAACAATTGGTATCAGAGCAGGTTAAGATCACCAGTTGACCTTAACCGGTTCTGTGATCTGTTGGCGACATGGACAGAGTTAGTAAAATTCCTCTGTTCGATGGAACTGATTTTGCATACTGGAAGGTGCGCATGGAGGCTTACTTGCTAACCCAAGGAAATGCAATTTGGGAGATTGTGGACTCACAATACTCCATCCCTGATACTCGCACCTCTCAAACAGAGAAGGATCAGTATAATGCCAACTCCAAGGCAAGAAATATACTGTTCATTGGTTTGAGTAGAAGTGAGTTTGATAGGGTGCAGCACCTTAGGACTGCTAGGGAAATTTGGAAAACTTTCACTATTTTTCATGAGGGCTCTACACAGATTAAGGCCAGACACCAAAGCACATACAATCAACAGTATCAGTTGTTTGTGCAGGCACTTGGTGAATCTATAGATGCCATGTTTTCTCGCTTTGATGCGATAGTGAGTAACTTGCGGTCCAACGGGACGCTTGCTTACAATGATCATGACAGGGCTATCAAGCTTCTCTATGCTCTTGATCGTAGCATATGGGAAGTGAAGATATCCAGCATTAAGGAGTCTGCAGGTTATGACACATTGACCTGTGATGAGCTCTTCAGCAAGCTGAAGTCCACAGAGATTGCCAAGGCATCTCTTGCGGTGCACAGAAGCTCTTTGCCACAGCCATTGGCATTGGTTTCTAGCACTAGCCGTGGCACCACTGCAGAACCAAGCACATCTGGTACTTGTGTTCTTGCAGATGGTTTTGCTTTGTCCTCCCTGGTCTTCGTCACTAAGGAGCAGGTGGATACTCTGGACGATGATGAGCTTGCTTTCATTGCCAGAAGGTTCACCCGTTTTCATCATGAAAGACGGGATCAGAGGAGAAGTGGTTTTAGTGGGTGTTTTGAGTGTGGTGACACTTCTCATATCAAGGCCAATTGCCCTAAGCTCAAAAAGAGAGATGAGAGTGAGCACCCTAAATACCACAAAAAGGAGAGGAAGCCTTTTGTGAAGGGCAAGCGCGACAAGGTGGCTAAGAGAGTAGCCAAAGCCGCTTCCAGAGTATTTGTTGCTGCTCTCAGCGACATCGACACTTCCTCAACTGAGGAGTCGAGCTCCTACGAGGAGGAGTCCCCAAGGAAGGAGGACAAGAAGGACAAGAAGGGACGAGACTTCACCGGCCTTTGCTTCATGGCCGACAGCGACCACAGCGGCGATGAGCTTGACTCATCTGAGGTACCACTATCCTCTGACCAGCTTTTAATTAAACTAGATGAGCTGAATGAAGTAGTTCTTGGTCAGGATAGATTACTTGTGCAAGCCGCTAGAGAAAGAAAAGACCTTAGACTTAGGCTAGAATCTGTGTCTACTGATTATGGCATGCTTAAGTCTAAAGTTAATGATGCTGAATGTGAATCTTGTACTGTTGTCATGGGTGAGCTTGCTCAGTTGCGTTCTGTACATGCTCAAACTCTATCTGAGCTTGAGACTGCACAGAAGCAGCTTTTGGTGGTGGATTCTAGACCTCATGATATTATTGAATGCATGAACTGTTCTTTATTACACGAGAGCATTAATTTACGTGATAAACATGTTCATGATTTAGAGGCTAGATTGGAGAGGGCCGATAGTTCTAAGGATGTGCAGCCTGTTTGTGACACGTGCATTACCCTTAAGGACCAGCTAGGCACTGTTAGAGAGCGAGCTGAAAACCTTATGACCGAGAATGAGTACCTTCTTTCCGTGGTTAATAAATGCACTGAGGGAAAGGGTAGGATGGACTTGCTCTTGGCCAAGACCAAGTTGTGTGCTGACAGAGCAGGGGTAGCTCTAGGTTTGGGTTTTGAGAGGATTTCTTCAGACAGTAAGACCAAAACTGTTTTTATCTCTCCCACTACCGTAGAGAAAGAAAGAGCTCTGTTAGACACTACACCAGCCAAGAAACCTACCCGAGCTCAAAAGAAAACCACACCTCCTGCCAAGAAAATCCCTCCCAAGAAAACCACTCAGAGAAAACCCAAGGAGCCTGTGAGAGTTGCTCCTGTGACCCATGAGAGTGCCCCCAGGAGAGTTTTTCACTGTTCCTACTGTCAGTGGGCGGGTCATTTGGTTGGGTTCTGTTTTCGTCGCATCAAGGATGAGCGACGCTCTCAGGCGATGAGTTACCATGACATGCATTACCTATCTTTAGGTATGCATGAGTCTGAGTTTTACTATCATCCTGCTTTTGAGGCTCCTCGTGCTTCTCGGAGAGGTTTTGCTCCTCGAGGTGTTCACCATGTTCCATATGGTGGTAGACCTCGGGCGAGTAGCTTTGTACCTCGTCAGAGTAGGAGACCTCATCATGCTTTTCGATCACTGCATGTAGGTAGACCTCGCACTTTGCATCATTCAGATTATTATGTGCGTAGACCGTCTACTTTTACTGCGCCTACTACTCGTGTCACTCAGTGCTGGATGCCTCGTCATTATTTCACTCATCCCAGCACTGAGCGATCGAGATATTCTTATCATGTGTAGGCGACAGATCGAGGCTTGGAGGGCACGTGGATCATGGACTCTAGTTGTTCGCGCCACATGACCGGAGATGCAGCATGGTTCTCCAGCCTCACTACAACCAAGCAAAGCGAACATATCACCTTCGGAAACAATCGAAGGAGTAGAGTGAAAGGTAAAGGTGTGGTAAGAATTAACTCGAATTTCACTCTCAAAGATGTTGCTTTGGTTGAAAACTTGGGATACAATTTGCTGTCTGTATCTCAGTTGCTTGATGAGGGCTTCGAAGTGCGATTCCATCGCGATACTTCGCAAGTGCTCAATTCTGATGGCGTTGTGGTGTGTAAGATCTTTAGAGTTGGGAGAGTTTTTGGAGATGATTTTTCTGAGTCGTCTGGATCTTCTCATTGTCTTGTTGCTCATTCGACTTCTGAGCTTTGGAAGTGGCATAGGAGACTAGGGCATATGAGCTTTGAGTTGCTCGCTCGTCTGAGCGCCCTAGGTCTGATCCGAGGATTGCCCAAGCTAAAGTTTGAGAAGAATTTAGTTTGCGCTCTTTGTCGACATGGAAAAATGATTGCTGCTTCGCATTCGTCAGTCACCACAGTGATGACTGAACAACCCGGAAAACTTCTCCATATGGACACTGTAGGTCCTTCTCGGGTTAGTTCTTTAGGCGGCAAGTGGTATGTATTAGTTATTGTCGACGATTTCTCTCTCTACTCTTGGGTCTTCTTTCTTGCCAGCAAGGATGAAGTGTTTTCACACTTTCGGAGCTTGGCTTTGAGACTTTTTACTGAACTCTCTGGTGCATTGAAATTCATTCGAAGCGATAATGGCACTGAGTTCAAAAACAATCTCTTTGTCGACTTTTGCATGGAGCATGGCATAGAACATCAATTCTCTGCTCCGCGGGTTCCTTAACAGAACGGTGTTGTTGAGAGGAAGAACCGCACTTTGGTTGAGATGGCTAGGACGATGCTTGATGAGCATAGGACTCCTAGAAAATTCTGGGCTGAGGCCATGAACACTACTTGTTACATCTCAAACCGAATCTTCTTGCGCTCAATTTTAAATTTGACATCTTATGAGCTGCGCTTTGGGAGACAGCCCAAGGTTACTCATCTTCGAGTTTTTGGCTGTCGCTGCTTTATCCTAAAACGTGGTAATTTGGATAAATTTGAGTCGCGATCTTCTGACGGGATCTTTTTGGGTTACACTACTCATGGTCATTCTTATCGTGTTTATAACTTGGAGACTAACACTGTCATCGAGTCATGTGATGTGACTTTTGATGAATCAACCCCCTCTGTTAGTTCTGCTTTTGAACAGGCAAATGAACACGACATGGAACAGACCTTATTCGAAGAAGAAGATCCTGGAGAATTCGAGGATGAACCCCTACTACCCTCGACGTCAACCCCCGAAGCTGACCCCACATCAACTACTTCGGCACGAGGTCCCGAGGCGACTACCTCAACATCGGTCATCTTGGACCACTCCAACGCACAAGTTGAGGGGGAGACTGCATCCCGCCGCGAGGCTCCACACCATGTTCAAAGGATGCACCCTCCCGAGCAGATCATTGGTGAGCTTGATCAAAGGGTAACACGTTCTCATGCCCATTTCACTAATGCTGCTTTTGTTGCTTCTTTTGAGCCCTTAGATGTTAGTCATGCACTTTCTGATTCTAGTTGGATCAATGCCATGCATGAAGAGCTTGAAAATTTTGAAAGAAACCAAGTCTGGTCTTTAGTTGATCCTCCACCAAATGTTCATTTCATTGGAACAAAATGGATTTTCAAAAATAAACAAGGGGAGGATGGGACAATAATTAGAAACAAGGCTAGACTCGTAGCTCAGGGCTTTTCTCAACTAGAAGGGATTGATTTTACTGAAACTTTTGCACCTGTTGCTCGCCTTGAGGCCATTAGGATTTTGCTTGCCTTTGCGACATCCCGGGGATTCAAACTCTATCAAATGGATGTCAAAAGTGCTTTTCTTAATGGCTTCATAGGTGAAGATGTTTATGTAAAACAACCCCCTGGTTTTGAAAACCCCAAGTACCCACATAAAGTCCTTAAACTTCATAAGGCTCTTTATGGACTCAAGCAGGCCCCTCGGGCTTGGTATAGACTTAAGTCTTTTCTGCTTGAGCGAGGGTATTTGATGGGCTCTGTTGATAAAACACTGTTTACTCTCAAGCATGGCAAATATTTCCTTCTAGTGCAGATTTATGTGGATGATATCATTTTTGGTGGCTCTTCTCATGCTTTGGTTGCCGAGTTTGCAGATGCCATGAGCAGGGAATTCGAGATGTCCATGATGGGCGAGCTTACATTTTTCCTTGGTTTGCAAATCAAGCAAAGCAAACAAGGTACTTTCGTCCACCAGACGAAGTACACCAAGGACCTGCTCAAGAAATTCGACATGGCCGATGCGAAGCCACTCGCCACTCCAATGGCTACATCTGTAGCATTGGATCCCGAAGAAGATGGAGAAACCGTAGATCAAAAGGAGTTCCGAAGCATGATCGGCTCCCTCCTCTACTTGATTGCTACGAGGCCGGACATACACTTCGCAGTGTGTCTGTGCGCTCGTTTTCAGGCTTCACCACGAGCTTCGCACCGCCAAGCGGTAAAGCGCATTCTAAGGTATCTCAAACATACCCTTGAGTTCGGCATATGGTATTCAACATCTTCCTCTTTGTGTCTTCGAGGTTATTCCGATGCAGATTTTGCTGGGTGTAGGATTGATAGGAAAAGTACCTCTGGTACTTGTTATTTTCTGGGTACATCACTGGTTTGCTGGTCTTCCCGCACACAGTCTAGTGTTGCACAATCGACGGCTGAGGCCGAATATGTTGCTACAGCTAGCTGTTGCTCTCAGATTTTGTGGATGGTTTCCACTTTGCGGGATTTCAGGTTAGATTATAAGAGTGTTCCACTTTTATGTGATAACACTAGTGCTATTTGTATTGCAAACAACCCGGTTCAGCACTCCAGAACCAAACACATTGATGTGCTATATCATTTTCTCAGAGATCACAATGAGAAGGGTGATATTGAACTTCAATATGTTGATACCCAACACCAGCTAGCCGATATTTTCACAAAACCCCTCGATGCTTCTCGTTTTGCCTACTTGCGTGGGGAACTTGGTATTTTTCACCCTTACGGCATTTTGTGAGGGGGAGCTGATTTTAATTGTCTCGCATATGCTCATCATGTGTGAAATTGCATTTACATCTGTTGCACTTATGTGCCCAATTTTAATTCATGAAATCATGACAGCTCAGCTCTATTTAATATATCTAAAACACAATGTGCATGATGTTTCTTTCCAAAATCAAATCATGCTCACTGCTTAGTCTTGCATCTAGCATGTTTAGGCAGGACTGCTTTAGCTATCCTTTATCTGCTTGATAGCAAGATTTCTTTTCTCTGGATGCTAAACATTGCAACTTGAAAAATTGTTTTACATACTCATGGATATGCATAAAGTGCTAAACAATTTGTTCACTTAATCAAATTTCCAAAAATCCATGATTTGTATGCTTCAAAGCAAAAAAGATCCAGGTGGGTTTGTTTGTAGCACTACTCTATTCTAGACTGCTTACCATTGCACATTGGTCTGAACTGGAATAGTGTAGTGTATGCCAAAATCATTGCTTTAAGCTTCTAATGGCTTTCTTGCCTAAGCTTGGCCTGATTGGAAAGCATAAGGTGGATAAACAAATAACCCCTGGCATTAAGAAAAGAATAACAAAATTCATTGATCATCAAGGTTGCTTTCATTGCTCCATTTGAACTGGACTTGTCTGTCTAGAGTAGAAATTGACTAGCTTTGCGCAGTCCAGACTTTTACTTGTCTAGTTACCTTGACTGAGTGGTGATGCTTTTATTTCAAAAATGATAAAATCACATGTTGTCATCATGTTGTTAGAGAATGTTAAATTGAGCTGAGCACATGATCATTGGTATTACTGTTGGCATATTTTTGCTTTATATGTCTTTGCAATTCTGCTCAATTCCAAGCAGTGCATCTTTTACATGCTCATTGATGCTTGCATTGCCAAAGGGGGAGAAATTTTTGAGTTCTCTGCAGCAATGGGGTAAACTTACTCAGGGGGAGTTTTTATCTTGCAAAGGGGAGATTTGCCGAAGGGGCTTTTACTCTTTTAAAAAGGGGAGGAAAATTCTTTTGTCAAGTGACATGATTTGGCTCGTTTCTGAGTTTTTATGGTCACTTGTGTGCTGAAAGTCCTTAAATTTTCTTGAACTGGAATTTGGTTGTCAATGCACTCATCAAGGGGGAGATTGAGAAACCAAGGGTTGGTTTCAGAGTCTGTGATGAGTGATTGACAGGCTTTTAACCTCTGTTTCGAAGGGGTACCTCTGAAGGGGTTCGGAGGTTGGTCCTCCGAAGGTGTTCGGAGGCTGTTTCACCGAAGGGTTTGGTAGCTTTGGTTGCTGCAGCTGTTGCAGCGGAGTGTGCCTGTCGGAGGGGTCTGACAGTACACGATGACTGGGTTGTACCGAAGGTCTCGGTACTTTGGGCGGTACACCGGAGTGTGTGCCGAAGGTTGCTAACCCGGAGAGGTCTCTAGAGTACTGGATACACTTGTCTGTTTGTCTGTGGTGCGTAGGGGACTTCGGAGGCGACGACTGGTTCGTAGCAGGTGAACCTGGGTCAAGCGGGAGGCTTGATGCCAGTGGAGCGGGGAGCTCCGTCACGAAGGCTGCGAAGGGGTCTAGGTCGGACCTCGGGTCGAGGTGCACCAGGAGAAGACAGTAAGTGCGGAGCGTCGCTCCAGGTGAAGGTACTCCGAGACAAAGTCCTCGGAGTGAGGCACTTCGAAGGGTACTCCGGAAGGAGTGACTTCGGAGTATGGTGGATCAAGTCCTCAGCTGAGGCAAAGGTTTCGAAGTGTGCTCCGGAGGGAGACACTCGAAGGTACCCGACGAAGGTCTCAAAAGTCGAGGTGCATCGAAGGCATGGTCCGGGTGAGGCTCGTCGAGGAGTGTGCTCGGGGAGAGACACTACGACAAAGTGCTCAAGGAATGCTTCATGCGGAGGTCTTGGACGAAGGAGGGACTTCGAAGGGTGGTACTCCGAAGGTGGGGCTTCGGAGTGAAGAAGGCTTCGGAGCGAGGCTAGCTCCAGAGCGAGGATGACTTGTGGTACTTCGGCCATGCATGGCTTCGGTACACGGACTGACGGAGTTCGAGCTGGGAGTAGCTGCGAAGCCGTGGTGGTCCACTCCGAGGGTGTTGGTGCGAAGGCCCAAGGGCTTTGACGGCTTCGGCTCAAAACCGTCACTGTATTGGAGGCTATCTTCGGTGAGGCGAAGGCCGTCAGGCTAAAGGCTTCTCACCGAAGCTACCGCACCCCTCGCGTGCGAAGGGGGGCTTTAGAAAAGTCAAAGACTGCAAAGGCTGACATTGTCTGCTCTGCAAAAAGCTGACGTTGTCCCCTCTGCAAAGCTGACAGAGAAGTCTCCAGAATAAAGTTGACTACCTTTTGTACCCCTCTGTTCTGTAGAGACAAAACCAATGTAAACCCTAAGGGTAAAGTAGTCAATTCACTTGGGTGAATAGTGGCTATAAATATGGGGGCTGGGTAGGTAACATTTAACACTTTGAGCATTCACTGTTGAGCTCCTGTACTAGCCACCATATTTTGTATTCATCCTGTGAGTTCATTTATTGTGTTCCTTGTTCAAGCAGCGAAGCCCTGCTTTTGTGTTGAGTTTCTACTTGAGCTTGTTTGCATACCTCGCTAGTAGTAGTGCACCGAAGCCTGTCTAGGCGAAGTGTGTTTTGTGCAAAGTGTGCTTTTCAGCGTGCGTTCGCTCTGTGTAACCGGAGGCTAGACCTCGCTGTTTACTAGCGAAGCCCTGATCGAAGCCCGTCTTTCATCTCGTGTCGAGGTCCTCGGCGAAGTCTGTTTAGTGTGCATTTAGTTCTTCGAAGTACGAAGCCCAGCACCAGTTGCTATCGCTAAGTATCTTGTCGAAGTCCACAGAGGGTAGCCCACTCTTGCGAAGGGTGAAGTGCGAAGCCTGCTCGAAGCACCCTGTGTGCGGAGCCTGCACTGACTTAGCAGAGTTGTTTTTCGGGGTTGTGGGTGGAGCGAAGTCTGCTTGACTTCGGACTTTAGTCCTTGCGAAGCCTGTGTTCGGAGCCATCAAATACCTCCGAACCTGAACTTCGAAGGGTGTGTTCGAAGCCTGTTCCGCAGTAGACTGAATTAAAACAGAAGGCTATTTTTAGCCTGAAATTTTAAAAGCTCCCATTCACCTCCCTCTGGTCGCCGTTTCCGGTCCAACAGTCGGTCTGACCAAAGTGGTGCCGGTTAGAACGACGGTACATGGCCGGTCAGACCGGCCTATGCCAGGAATTTGGCATATTTTTGGCTAAGTTACCAAAATTTGATATTTTTACAACTTCAACCATTAATGTCATTTTTCGCTATCAACGCATGCTCCTTGCGTTTTGGCAAACTTTAGGGAGCCAAAAGCACAACGAGCTAATGGCAATATGTTTCATATTGGCTTTTCGACACTTCAAGCGTTTTGCCACACACTTGGGAAGTACTTTTTCAAATACCCACAATTCAAAGCCCTACAAAATCGCTCTCCAACTCTAAAAGGATCTTCCCAACTAGGCGACCATTTATCAAATTTTGGGCTCTTAGTGCCTAAAGGCAAAATCGTATTCCAAACCAAGTCACCAACGTGAAACGATTTTGCTCTTACTTTCTTGTTATAAGCTCTACACACTCTTCTTTTGTCTCTTTCTATTGCTTCTAGAGCTCTTAACCTCTTATCGATCACCTCTTCTAAATTATCCTTCAAAAGAGTTTCATACTCACCGACTGATAAGCCATCTTGCTTAAGTAACCTTAAAGAGCCAAGATTCACCTTTACAGGTAAAACAGCTTCTTGTCCATACACCAACTCATATGGACTTACCTTGGTGGCACCATGCTTTGCAAATCTACATGCCCATAATGCTTTAGAAAGCACTTCATGCCACCTTTTAGGAAACTCTTCAATCTTTTTCTTAATGAGCTTAATCACAGTTTTATTAGTAGACTCGGCCTAACCATTGGCCTGAGCATAGTATGGTGAAGAGTTTACCAACTTTATACCTAAGATTCGACAAAATTACACACTTTCTTAGAAACAAATGAAGCACCTTGATCTGTAGTAAGAGTTTGAAGGATATCGAATCTATGTATAATGTAGTTCAAGATGAAATCAATTACCTCGTTTTGCGTCATGTTCTTGAGAGGCACGGCCTCGGTCCACTTGGTGAAGCAATCTATAGCCATCAACACGAATCGATTCCCTTTTGAAGACGAAGGATAAATTTGGCTGATGAAGTCCAAGGCCCAACCTCGGAATGGTCATGGTTTGATAATAGGGTTAAGTAATGATGCAGGAGCCAGTTGAATATTACCAGACCTTTGACAAGCTTCACATCCTCTATAATACTTAAAACAGTCCTTAGTCATGGTCGACCAATAAAACCCCACTCTTTTGAGCATCCAACTCATTTTCTGGGCTGACTGATGAGTACCACAAAGACCTTCATGTACTTCACACACAACAAGTCTAGACTGATCGACATTCAAACATCTCAAAAGTACTTCGTCAACAGTTCAACAATATAACTCGTCGTCAAGTAACACAAATTTAAACAATTGTCACCGAACTTTCCGATTGACCCACTTGCTAGGATCTATCAAATATTGAATAATTGGAGTCCTCCAATCATCCCCATGACTTTCTGAAGTACTCGCCAAATCTTCGTTTGAATTGGCGTTTAAATTACAAACTTCGGCTTGCCCCCCATGCCCTAAACTTTCCTAATGCAGGTCGAACAGACCGACCATAGGGGGTCGGTCAGACCGGCCTAGTATGGCCAATCAGACTGACCAGACACCTGTGGTCGGACCGGCCATGTCTGGCCGGTCAGACCGATGTGCTCTGACTCGCGTGGTAAATTAAAGTCAAGCATTAGTTTTTTTGTGCGAAAAATCTACCTATTTTAATTTGGTAACCAGATGCTTGCTGAGCCAAGTCATTCGCTACTGAATTGGCTTTTCTAGACACATGATAAATCTCAAAATCATTAAGAGTAGCAATTATGTCTAGACATTTATCCAAGTAGCTATTTAGCAAACAATTAAAACATTGAGCAAGTTTAGATACTTGTTGAACTACTAACAGTGAATCACCATATGCATGAACATATTTAACACCCATGGAGCTTAACAATTCAAGTCTTAGCAACAAGGCTTCATATTCGGCTTGATTATTAGTACAAGGAAATTCTAATTGGGCCGAGGTTTCAAAACTCATACCACTAGGTGATATGAGAACCACTCCAACATCTTGGCCATTCTTGCAAGCCAAACCATCAAAGTAAAGTTTCCATGGTACTATCTCAATCAAGGTAGTATTACTATTCTAATTGACATCTACATGGTGATCAACTATAAAATTTGCGACGACTTAGCCTTTCATAGCTTTCAGAGGTTCATAAGCCAAATCGTACTCAATTAAAGCATAAGCCCACTTTCCGATTCTCCCACTTAGAATCAGCTTTTACAACATGTACTTTATAACATCAGTTTGACAAGTTACAATACATGTGCTAGATAAAAGATAATGTTGAAGTTTGGTGCAGCGACAAACATAAACGCTCTAAAAACATGTACCTCGTCTCGACATATAATAGGCGACGACTCAAGAATGTGATGATGTACTCTTTTACCTCCACTTCCTGAGTTAGCACAGCTCCTATCACACTGTCTTCTGCAGCAAAGTATAGCCTAAATGGAACCCTAACTTTTGGTGCTCTAACCACAGGCAGTGATGACAAGCACTCTTTAATCTTCTCAAAAGCGTGTTGCTGACTTGCCCCCCAAGTGAATTCGACTTTGTTCTTTAGCCGAAGTATCGGGACAAAAGCATCAATATTGCTAGACAAGTTAGATATAAAGCGGCGCAAATAATTAACTTTGCCTAGCAACTTTTGCACATCTTTATTGCATGTCGGCGCTCAAAGTTTTTAATCTTCTCAAGCCTCTTAGGGTCAATCACAATACCTCTTTCGTGGATCATGAATCCTAAGAACTTGCCCACCGACACGCTAAGAGCACACTTGAGCGGGTTCATTTTCAAGCCATACTGACGCATTCTCTCAAAAGCAACTCTCAAATCGGCCAAATGGTTTCCCATAGCATCTGATTTGACTACAACATCATCTATGTAGACTTCTAGCATAACTCCTAGCAAGTCATGAAAGATCAAGTTCATAGCACGTTGATATGTAGCACCAGCATTCTTTAAACTAAAAGTCATAACAACCCACTCAAACAAGCCGACAAAACCAGGGCATCGAAAGGCTGTCTTGTAGACGTCCTCTTTGGTCATAAAGATCTGATTATAACCAGCGTTGCCATCAAGAAAACTTAGTACCTTGTGTCATAAAGCATCGTTGATCAGCATACCGGCTATAGGCATGGGATACTCGTCCTTCGGAGTGGCCTTGTTCATGTCCTTGAAATAGATACACACAAGAATCTTGCCACTTCCTTTCTTCTCTTCAGGCACAATGTTAGCGACCCATTCAGCATACCTGCATGGCCTAATAAACTTAGCCTAAAGTAATCATTCTATCTCTTCTTTAACTCGGTCATATACGACTGAATTAAAGCGACAAGGTGGATGTTTATAAGGCATAAACCCGGGTTTGATAGGCAACCGATGATCCACGAGCTCACGGCTAAGTCCAGGCATCTCGCTTTACTCCCATGTGAAACAATCGACATACGACCGAAGCAACTTTATTACTTCGGCCTTTTCATCAGCCTGCAATTTTTTGTTTACAAAAGTTGGCCTTGGAATACTACCATTGCCTATATCGACCTCTTCTAGAGGATTGGCCGACGCAAAACCTTGACCTAACTTTTCTACTTCACTAAAATATTCAATGGCTTTGACAATACCGTCTTTAGAAGACCGATACTGCTCCACATGAGACTTTAGCCAATCAAGATTACTCTTACCCGACATGACTACTAATTTAGAGATAGTCGTGATACACTAGATGGCTTTATAGACACGGGAACAAAACGTCCCTCGGACATGCTAACAAAGTCATAACCCGAGAGATCTCTACCTGATAGACACTCTACCTTATCATGGATGGCGTCAACAGACACATCGGCCAAAGCAACCTAGGCCGAAGTATCAGCTGGTACAACCACAACATCATCACCATCCCACTGAATCAAGCACTGGTGCAAAGTAGATGAAATATAGCAATTTGCGTGAATCCAGTCATGCCCAAGTAGCACACTATAGTTACCTTGCACATCGACGACGAAGAATGCTATCAGCAATGTCTTGTTGCCCACCGTCAGCTCCAGTGAAAGTATTCCCTTGGCCTTACAGCTCTTGCTGTTGAAGTCGTTGAGCGTCAGGTTGGTCCTCATCAAGTCATCGTCATTCTTGTCGAGCTTCTTTATCAGAGAGTATGGCACCTGGTTGACAGTGGTGCCCCCATCTACAAGCATTCTCGAGATCAGCTTCCCGTCGATGTGCCCCTTGACATAGAGAGGCTTTAAGTGATGGGTCGTATCCTTGGGCTTCTCAAAAATAGCCTCCTATGGGCTGAGGTTCAATTGAGCAACCTCGGCCTCGCCCTGCGAAAGAGCAAACTCAGCGGGTAACATGACGACGTTTATATCCATCGCTTGAGGAGGATGATGAGGACATCCCTACCAATAATACAACAATACATGAATACCAAGATCCAATTATTCGAGTTCGAGCACGACAATTAAATCACTAGGTCAACTCGTTTCTAAGTATCTTAGTATATTATTTTGGGAATAAATTACTACCTAATATTATTATTATTGTTAGGAACCATGGAGATGATGAAAATCACTTGGAGATAAACAAAGAGTTGGAAAAGAACCAGGAAGGACGTCCAAGCCAATTTGAGAGTCCAATCCAACTATAATTCGTGTCCAACTCGGATTCCAGGAGCAGCGTGCACTAAAATCATCGCCCAAGCCGCATACGGACTCCGTTTTTGACGTTCCACCCAGCCACGGAAAGATAACTTAATAACCTTTCCAATGCCTCTAGTTTCATCTCAAAATTCATTATATATCAATAGTAATCGTCAAAACAAGATAGAGTCTAGAATCTGTCAGCATGCTGTTTTCTGCGTTATTGGGCCTTTGGGCCGTGTATCCAGTTGAGCCCATTAGGGGTGTGTCCCAAACTACTATATAAGGTGTTTCTAAAGCCATATAGGGTTTTTGGGTTTAGTTTACACGTTACTTTGATAGTCGTCGCTTCGCCAGATTTGTAGGTGAACCCCAACTCACAGATTCCAATAGAATTTCAATTTGATTGTGTTTTCTGTGTTCTTGCTTGTGTTCTTCGATTCGCAGGCAAAGATTAGCCTTCTTGGTGAGGTCAATCAGGATGTGCTTGGTTGATAACCAACAGAGCAGTGGTGCAGCGATTGCAAGGGCCAGTCTTGTGGATCGGAAGCCGGATCGTCAACGTCGAGTTGTCAACAAATTGTTGTTTATCCCCTACCTAACGGAAGATCGGGCATCACCTCCGCCATCAGGAGGCCTCTCGGAGACGGGCATGTAGTCGTCGTCCATCAGATCATCCTTGTCGTCACTCAGAGTAGGAGCCGGGTTGTGCACGGCAACCGGCTTCGGCTTCCATACCTGTCTCGCTACTGGTCGGGAATGGATCTCCTCGAACACGCCGTCTCGCTCGTCCTCAGCCTTCTTCTCGCACATATCCTGGGCTCAAATACATTGTAGTCACCTCTTCTAGGACTTGGTCATACCTGGTGGTACCCACAATGGCTGCGGCTTGGTGCCAGCCGCCACAACTTTGTTCTTGGAATTTTTGGCTGAACCAGAATTGTCCGAATCGGCCTCGGCAATTTTGCACTTGGCGGGGTTTCGTTCCTGCTTCCTATTAGTTGGACCAGCCTTACTGGGTCGGTCTGACCGGGTTTTATCGGTTGGACTGGCCATGGTGGGCCAGTCTGACCAACTGGTGTCGGTTTCCTACGAAGGGCCGGTCATACCAGCCACATTAGGCTGGTCAGACCGAAGTGGCAAGGGCAGTCTGACTGGCCCTAGGGCTGCGGTCAGACTGACCGTCTCCTCGGTTGGCCTTGGCGGTTCACCTTCGCCTTGCTCCGCGGAGGTCCTCTTAGGGATTGGAGCATCCTGGGACCCACCTTGACGATGATAGCTTTAGAGCGTGCCTCCGTACATCCTCGTGGTGCGAAAGATAGTCTGGAGAAGACATCGTCGCTTGGAGTGCCCATCTGACTCTACATGTTATAAAATATAATATGGTGTAGGGTACCCGGGAGGCAGAAAGTTGCAAGGTGGTCACTCTGCCATCGACAGATGGTTCGGTGGCGGAGGGAAAGGGGGCTCCAATGGTCTTGGCCATCGTCGGCCGAACCCACTCTTCCGAGGGGGGCCCGGCCTCGCAGGAGGTTTCGGACGAGTGCTCGCCCTCTCGGCCCTCTTCTAGTGCTTCTGGAGCAGCATGTCATATATCACCTTTGGCCTCTTGTGATTCGCAACCGAGGATGATGCGTTGGAGTTCACTTTCCACACTCCTACCTCATGGTTCTTCAGCACGAGTGTGTGTGGGCGCGGTTCCCCGATCATGACCTCCTTCCCCTTAGCGAACTCGGTCTGCTTGGGCCGAATCAGCACCTTCATCCCGTCGAGATCGATAGTGTTCATAGGGAAAGGGTCCTGGTCGAGCTTCATGTTGGGACTTGTATCCAATTTCAACCGTCCTTCTTCTATGGCCGATTGAATCTGCCGACGAAAAACATTACAATCGTTAGTAGAATAAGAATGAGAATCATGCCACTTACAATAAGCTCGTTTCTTCAAGTCGTCGGCCATCGGAATGATGTGACCTTTCGGTAACCTGATGAGTTTGTTCTTCAACAAAAAATCAAATATCTTTTCACACTTGGTCACATCAAAAGAATACTTCACCTCACTGGGCCGACTCTTAGTAGGAGACGGTCGTAACTCAGTGCAAGTGATGGGCTTGGCCTTACTAAACCAAGTCCACTCCACGGTGTACATATCGGCCGAGTCATCCTCGCCCTTCGATGATTCCTCATCGGAGTGTTCCATGACGTGCACCTCGGCCTTGGGCTTGTTAAATGTCTTAGTGAATTTTCTACTTTGGCTCGACTTTCCTGAACCAGAGCCTTCTGTAGCACTTGACTAACATCGAAGAAATCTTGGCCATCTAGTTTCTCGTTAAGTTCAGAGTAGAGACCGTTAAAAGCTAGGTCGGGCAAGTCTCTATCAGAAATGTTCAAAGTAAAACATCAGTTTCTAGTGTCCCTAAAACGCTTAACATACTCAGAGACACTCTCGTTAGCCCTCTATCTAACCGATGTCAAGTGTGAAAGTCTAAGCTCGATCTCCCTAGTATAAAAATAGCCATGGAACTTCTGCTCCAACTAGGCCCAAGTCTGAACGGAGTTTGGCGGTAATGCCGAAAACCAAGTGAAAGCAGTGTCGAAAAGCGATAGAGAAAACAATCTAAGCTTCAAAGCATCCGATCTACTAGCTTCACCACACTGCGCTAAGAACCGATCTATGTGCTCTAGGGTAGTCTTACTACCTTCACCGTCAAATTTTGTAAATTCGGGCACCCTAAAGCCCCACGGGTACGGGATGGTATCGAAGTAATCAGGGTATGAATTTTGATAAACCCGACCCCATCCTCTAGGTGTCCAACCCACGACCTCTCTAAATAGTGCGTGAATCTGCTCGTGAAGGTCATATAGGCCTCCTGCCTGCGTGCATCTCTCGTGTGGAGGCACGACACGTGGTGGTATATCATGGTATCGGCCATGCGGTTCCTCCTCTCGTGGTGGCTCGTGATATGGGACGTGATCGGGCCTATGCGGGTGTGCGGGAGCAGGAGGTGTGGGCAGCGCGGGGAGAGGTAGCTCAGGCGCAGGCGCAGGCAATGGCGGCGGTGCATAATATGTGGTTGGAGTGGTCTGACCGGCCATAGGGCCGGTCTGACCGACCGTTGTCATCTGAGTAATCTGGCACATGTCGGTCTAACTGGCCCAAGGGCTGGTCTAACCGACAGGGTCATGCAGGACCTCGGTGTTGGATGGTGTCACAGAGGACGCGAACCCACGGATGGGTTGGGCTAGCACGGCCTATACAAGGGCATGACTTGGGCCTTGAGGTTAGGCCCAATGGGCGGCCCGAGTACAACCCTTAAAGTGGGTTGTGCCTAGGCCGGCCCAACCCGGAAAGACACATGGGTCAATAATTCATATGCGTCCACAACGTATAGGGAAGAGACATGTTATTAAAAATAAAAAAGTTTGCAAATTACTATTTGAATATGCATTGCTCTATATCATGTGTTAGACAAATCAAAATTTGAGTCATTCGTATATAGGACAAATCAAAATGTAAATATATCGGCTCGAGAGCAAAGAAAGTAGTATTAATGAACTAGTATCATTTGTAAATTATTAATGAAAATCATTTCCCCCTATTTTTTGGGTTGTTCTATTATTTTATGTGAACTAAAATTTTCATTATTAAAAGATAAATTAAATAAATATTTTGATAACCCTAATAAGAGATCGTCTAACAATGTTACAAAGTTAGGGCCATTATTGGGCCAGCCCGGCCCATCCAGGCCCGGTGTGCTTTGGGTCGTGCTTGGGCTTGGCTAACACTACTTCGGACCAGCCCGACACGACCCTTAAATTTATTGGGCTGAAACGGCCTGGCCCATTTTAGGTCCTGGCCCGAAGGGCTCGGGCCGGGCCAGCACGACCCAAGTCCCAGATCTATGGCACGGCACGGCCCAGTCAGACCGGCTTGTCAACATCGATCAGACCAACAGTAACAGATCAGATCGCCCGAGTCCTCCGGCGATCGTCTTGCTGTTAGTGCCTTCACCCGAAACTTCTTAGCAAAGAAGATGAAGAAGAACACACTGCAAAAACACCAAAAAACCATAGGTAATTCGGCCAAGGGACCGAATCACCGGTAAAAACAATAGAATTCCGTTACGTGGATGAAACAAACGATTCACGAGCGAACCGACAAGGACTTAGCATGATTACGACGCGGTGGACGGATGGTTTATAGTGCAAACCAGCAAATATATACGTGCTAAGCTAAAACTAGGGCAAAGAAAGTAAATGCGATACAAGGTAGATAATAGATTGGATCTATTGGGGTTTTTTGGGGGGTTCTCCTTGAATCGGCCTTGCCTCTATTTATAGAGGTGAGTCATGAGTTCCTGGGCTCTTCTCTAAGTTGGACACGAGTTCCAAGTCATCAATAATTAATTAGAGATAAAATAGATCCAAAATCAGCTAATCTAAATTAGATACAGGGTTGGCCGGTCTGACCGGACCTATGGCCGGTCAAACCGGTCTGTGCCAGGAATTTGGCATATTTTTGGTAACATGTAGCAATCATTTGGAACTTCAAGAGTGTACATAACCTAGTGCAAGTTGTACATTGCTTCAATGGATTGGTAGCCTTTGTATATCTCTCAAATGATTTAAATCATGTATTTGTCTCACCATCCATTTCATAAATTCCTTCTCCAACACCTCTTCCAGTACCTCCTCCAAAAACCTCACCAGGTATACATGAGGAAGAACCATCAACAACAACAATATCTAACATTTCCTTCATGAGATCTTCACACTCTAGTGGACCATGTGGTAGTTTCTTCCATTCTGAATGTCCCTGATTAAAAACCATCAAATTTGATAAATGAATGGTTGAGAAGGTAATACATATAGTGTACACTCAAATAAATTATTTCTAACTTTGCTGACTTTCTTCCAATAGTCATCGCTTGTATCGATAACACCT
This sequence comes from Zizania palustris, assembly GCA_019279435.1. Taxonomy (NCBI): domain Eukaryota; kingdom Viridiplantae; phylum Streptophyta; class Magnoliopsida; order Poales; family Poaceae; genus Zizania; species Zizania palustris. The sequence goes on from JAAALK010000080.1 coordinate 36,416,933, forward strand.
TTAGCATCATTCCATCCAAGGCATGTATCTTTTAGAAGCCCTACTCAAAGTTGTTGAGTTCTTTGAGTACAACAACTCAACCCAACGGTTTTTCATTTGTATTATAAAGTGTCGCAAGTACATCCCAACAGTTTTTCAATTGTGTTATAGAGTTCCATAACCCAGTCCTTTGATAATACTTAATGATGATAGATTGGTAGCCTCTATTATTCATAACCCCAAGAGGCCTATTACCAGCATGTATCTCTTCAATGCAAATTTCACAAAAGGTCCTATAGTTTGCTGAAGATCAACTCCTTCTATCCACTATAACATATATACATATGTGCATATAAAACAATTTCAAGAGTAGCACATGGATACATAAGCATATATATGAATATGAAAATGTTCTGAGCAATTAAAATCATAGGAAATTGACAACAACCTTAATTCAAAATCACAGGTTAGATCTGGGCAATTCCTAGAGTAAATAAAGTAAATATCATTGTAAAACATTCTCCCAACAGAAATGGATGCCAAGTAACAAGTATCCAAACCGTATATAATTTAGACATTATAACATTGCTCTCATTTGCAACAAAATAAATGTATTATACTATAAAACGAAGAGTACTAAATTTGTTACCATGTTGCTTACTGGTGTGCCAGTTCCTTCGATGTTTACCACTACATTGGTTAAGCCGGCCTCAGGACCTCTTGTAGCGGAAGATTGAACGGCGAGGCAAACCATATGGTCGCTTCTCTCGGCGTGTAGGCGTGGAATGTTCTCCCTGAATAGAACCCTGCCTCACGTGGCTTATCGCTCCTGTGCAATCTGCAATCGTGCGATCTGGTGCATCTAATCAAGATTCAACGGTTACATATGAAACCTAGTACTTTTTTATTTTTTTCATATGTAATCGTTGGATCTTGATTGGATGCACCAGATCGCACGATTGAATGATTGAACGATTATATAGGATATTTCCCTTATCGCTACTGGTGAGAGCTCCTCAGTAGTGATGTTCTCCACACTGGGGCTAACCATGTTGGAGAGAACCCTCGTGCTGCTAGGGGAAGCACTGTTGTCGAGGTTGACCACGCTAGGAACAAGTGTGCCGCCAAGGGAAGCGCCATTGCTAGAGCTAGCACCTAAGTTATCGTCGAAGTCACCACCTACAACATGTGTGCCACTCATCCTTCCCCTCATGTATAAATTCCTGTAAGCTAGGGCATGGATGGGGTATCCTCACACTCCTCAGCATTGGTATGCTCCATTTTTGTTGGATCTGAGGAGAGGAGGGGAGGAATTTGTGGCAGACACCTATTGGAAGTAAGAGGCAAAAATGAAACACATATACTGCTTTTCATGGCCCTGCGTATATGAAATGCATCAAGGTCATACCTGATGAATTTCCACTGTTGATGGCATCTTAGATGGGATAAATGGTAAAGCGACATGGTATATTTGGAACACATTATTTAGCATTTGGTGGAATTCGTCACTAATCACCAATCAAACTTGTTATTTCAGATGAATTCCGAGCCGAAAGAGGTCGAGATGGAAGACATTGAGGAGGCAACACCTGGTATTGACAGATCCAAACCCTACTCTTCGTGAATGACTTATACAGGTAATTAGTGATGTGGATACTACAAAGCTATGAACCATTGCTAGCTTTAATTATACAACTTCTAGCTCTTTCTGCATTTTTTCTACATCTTATTTGAACTATTTACGAGCATGAATTTAGTAGCAACAACATTTGGCCTAACAATGAAAAATTACAAGTATTGTAATATAGCCCAACTATATTACGAGAGCTCAAAACAAGCACACTCTTTGATCTAACACAAAGAGGAAAATACAGATTTGTGAACTATTTGAAGCAATTGTCTTAGAACTAGTAAGATGGGACTTTTTTAGTGTACTTGTTGTTCACCTGTACGTGATTGCATGTTTCACCACCTTGTATCATCTTTATGTTGCAAATTTTCTTCCGCTGAGAATCTATATTTCACATAGTATTCAGATATTATGGAGCAAATTAAGCACGCTCACCCTGACTAAGTCTAAACGATGTCCTGCTCATGCTCACAAACTTGGCTGATCATTTGTTAGTGGTTTGTTTATACTCAATCTACAATTCTATTATGTTTATACTCCTATATTAAATGCTTATTGATAAGGTCAATAAGGCACCTGAAGGACGTCTCCCTACCTAGTTTTATACAAATGTCATTCTTGTGGGCAGTAGACAACCATTTCCTAAGTAATGGAATAAATTTTTTAGTCTCTAAACCCTATAGTGTACACATGAATTTTATTTTTAAATAATATATTTTTTATTTAAAATTCCATTTCTAGTATGTGTTTTTTAAAATTTGTAAAAATAACTTAGTGTTGGCAAATGGTCTATTGTCAGAGGCTTTTTCGGGCCTCTATTGGCAGATGGTTCACCGATAGCCATACTGACAAAATGATCTATGTCAACCAGTTCGATCTCTATCGATAAACTATCTATCGATAGAGGCTATGTCGACAGAATAATAATACTTTTTTATAGACAGCTATCAATAGATGGGCTGTTGATAAAGGTCGAATTGATGAATTGATGGAGAGAAGCCATTTTTGCAGGCGTGGCTGTTGACTGGGCTGGCACCAGGTGGTTTTTACATTTTTCTAAAAAAAACGCGCACAACAAAAATGAAATTTTAAATAAAAATATATTATTAAAAAAATCGTGTACACAGCCACGTGCACAAAGTTACAAAGCAACATGTTTACAAGGTCCATTGGACTGGGCGTTTTGGCCCATAGTCTGCTCGGATTATCGTACACGCGTATTTCAAACTCCCAACAGTACTATATTTACTCCAAAAAAGTTTTATATGAAAAATTTTTATCAAATTTTTATGTATTAATATCTTTATTTTTAACATTCAAACTAGTACATATTATTTCTTATACATATTATTTTTTGACTTGTGCATAGATATACAGAAATCATTTCAAATATCTTTGTTGCCTGTCTTTTTTTGTGCTTTCGAAACCGTGTTTTGTTCGTTTGTGGGAGGGGTTATATTATTGGAAAAAAGTATGAACCTCTAAATAATTTTATTGTATGAAAAATATTCATAATATTGAAAAATAGCTTAACCTATAATTTTAAAGAGTGGTTTTGCTGACACGGCAGTTGACGTGGAACTTGTGACTGACACATCAATGAAAAAGTACGAATTACACCCTCCAACTTTGGCTAAACTCCGAATAATCTCCTGAACAAATAAAAAATATTTAAAATTTGATTTCTAAGTTTTTTATAATTCTATTTTATTTTTTGAAAATCTAAAATAGTGTTGAAATCTTTAAAAATTATAACTAATTCATTTTTAACTCTAAATTTAACCATTCAAATTACATATTTTTTTAAAAAAATATGATCTACATAATAAAAATAATTTCATACGCGGTATAAATGATCTTATATATTTTTTTAATTGATTGCTTTGAGGTGTAGTTTCCGAAGTCCCGAGGAGTCCATTTTCATTAAGGAAACTCTTTTTTATTAATGTGTAGCAAGTCAAATCATCTAAATCTATTTTTTGATAGGGACAATAATAAACATTTATTTTAGAATGTCACCGTACAAACCTACACCATAGTGCAAGTTTATATTCAGCACTATTTTATATTTTCAGAAAAAAAATAATTAAAAAATTTAGAATTCAATTTTTAAATATTTTTTATTTATTTGGGATTATTCAGATTTTAGACAAAGTTGGAGGGTGTAATTCATAATTTTTCATTGATCTACCATATCGGTTGCAATGTTAGCAAAATTACCCACTATTTCGTCACATCAGCAAAACCACCATTTAAAGTTATAGGTTGAGCTATTTTTCAATATCGCAGGTATTTTTTAGACCCTAAAATTCTTTAGGGGTTATTCAAACTTCAGCGATACTTTGAGTGTGTAATTCATATTTTTTCCTATATTATTTGATAAGAGCAAAACATTAAAAAAATAAAAATAATTATAAGTTCTAAAACAAGTTATATCTTAAGAAGATATATTTTATAATTTGATATTCAAAACATGTGATTGTTCAATTATTTGATACGTATGATAATGATATCTAAAACCATACAGTTTATATGGTAAATAATCGAAATTACTTGTTTTGAATGTTAAATTATCAAATATTTTATTTAATAAAAAGTTAAAAATCAAAATCGATTTATATAAATAAGCAAATGGAGTATTTAATAAAAAAGTAAGGTACTTTTTTCATCTCATCGGTCTTCTATATACAACGTTAGGTGGCTTGTCACTGTGTCACCTTGCCACACGGCTGCCCTCGCTCGCCAATGGCCAACTTCTTTCGTTTTCTGATACACGTTGTACTCAAGCCGGCCTCGCCGATGGTGGCCGGAGACATTAAAAACAGTCGCCGTCGTCCTGCCGCCGGCAGCTGCTGGAAGGTGGAGAGCTCATGGGAGGAAGACGAGAGGAAAGCGGTTTGCATGATGTAGAGGTGGTCTGCATCTGGCTGCCCTGATGAATGATACTCAGCTGGCTCTGGAGGAAGGATCAGAGATTCAGAAGGGGTTGCAAGTGTCACTGTCCCAGTGGCAACAACTTGGTGATTTAGTACTAATGCTGATGCTCACGCATGCATAATTAATTAGGGGTTGACATTTCGGATCAAGCATGCAGCTGATATGCCTCATCAACCAATCCAGCGTGGCATTTCTTTTTATTCAATCAGAAAATAAAAACAGCCTTCTTCGATCCTATCTTGGTTGCTGGTCGGCTTCTGGTCTCTGGTTTTCTCTCCATCTCTATTCTCTTTGGAGATTTTTAACCAAAACAATGAGATTTTTAAGTAAACCATTCATAAGTGCACGAGGTTCTCTGTTCTTTAATTTGTCGCAGTTTTAAGTTTCAATTCCATCGTGTGCTTTTCTTTTGTTGCTACTTGTTTATGTTTTTAGTAACAAACTGTTAAGCCATCCCTCAATGTTCAATATATCAGCAGCAGATTCATGATTTCAGCATCACCATCATCTAATGATCTCAGTTTTATTGAGACATTTAGGTCACTCGGCATTGAATTAGAAAATAATAATATTTAAGATAGTTGATAAGATTTCGAGGAGCATCTCAGCTTCTGGCAGCTAGCGATAGATTCTTAATAGTTAGCTGGTTTAAGTAGTTAAATAGTCTAAGTATCAAAAATCAAACACAGAACAATGAAATAGATTTAACGTGGAAACTCGCTCCAAATCGAAGGGTAAAAAACACGTGTGCTGGCCACAAATATCGAGGAGTTTTACATAATACTGGAGGATTTATATTGATAATGAATAGAGTCTATGTCGATCAATAGTGAAAATCTAAAAAACTAGTAGTTGTCATATTCTTGATTTTTGATTTTAGTTTATTTATAGATTTTATAGCTACTGATTTTTACGATACATTATTTTAACTTTAAATTATAAAAATAATTATAGAAGCTAGAAACTGGAAAAAAACTATATCATGTAACATCGATACTGAAATCGCCCAAACAGCTTATTATAATTTATTCCAGTTCATGCCCACTGGGTGTCAGACTGCCAGTGGTGCTGTCCTTGATGATGTCTACTGCATGACATCACAGTTTGAGAGCAAGAGGGTTTGAATAATTGTAGTTTATCTTTTATGAAACCGCTCATTGATGGGCTTGGAACGATCCAACCAATAATGTAGAGAGCATTAGCAATAAACAAACAAAGCAGCAGGATCTCACTTGATAGCACTGCATGCATGCAGTGGTTGGCCGTTGGTACAGCATCAAAGGACACCAACTTGTCTTGCTCCAATCAGTACTAGTTTTCAATTAAGGGGGTGTTTGAATTTAGAGGTTAAATTTTAACATGTATCATATCGGATGTTTGGACATCAATTTGGAAAACTACATGTGAACTAATTATAAAAATAATTGCAGAATCGGTGGATAATTCACGAGACGGATTTATTAAGCCTAATTAATCCATGATTAGAAAATGTTTACTTAGTATCACATTGTCAAATCATGGCGTAATTAGGCTCGTTAGATTTGTCTCACGAATAATCTACAGATTATGAATGAGTTTTGTAAATAGTATATATTTAATACTCCAAAATAGTATTTAAACATTGGATGTGACCGGGGCTAAAATTTTAGCCCCCGATCCAAACACCCCCTGATTAATACTACTACTCCCTCTCACAAATATGACACACATCCATATATTTTACATTGGTTTGAATGTTAAATTTTGAACACTAATATCTTTTCACTATTAAATTAATATCATATATCTTATGACAGCACTTCTAAATATGAATTCAACGGACTTAGGTGGCACTCAACAGATTTGGATGTTACTAAACATATATTTGTTAGCCTAATCATTAATTATTGGTCAAAGATTACAAATGTTGAATATCCTAAATACACCTTTATTTTAGTTTAGTTTATTTGCCATGTGTTCTCTTCATTTAGCTTTCATACTGCCTAAATGAGCAATTTTGATCACAAGGTTTCCACAACTATTTTTATTATTCCATAGCTCATATTCAAAACGTAAAGACAAAGCATCAAATTAAACAAGAAGCAGACTGCATAAGAACATAGTAATGCATTTAGGTGTGCACTTGTTGAATACTAGGCTACATATTTTAAAATGAAATATTACTTTTGACTTTTGACTTTTGTAAAATACTACTCCCTCCATTTAATATTACTTTTGCCTTTTGTAAAGTCAAACTTCTCTGGACTTTAACCAAATTTAAAAATTTGTATATATATTACCATCTATAATATTAAATAAATACACTAGTATTAAGATATATTTAATGTTGGATTTAATAAAATCAATTTGATGTTATAATTATTGATATATCTTTATATAAAATCGGTCAAAGTTAAGGAATTTTAATTTATAAAAAAATCATAAATCAAAAGACATATAATATAGAGCAAGGAGTACAAACCTTGAAGAAATTTTTGATCTTTTGTTAATGGGAACAATTTGTTTTTTGCATACTATGTATCTCACTCTCCTAAAACAGCCAAAGAAAATACCCATCCACTTGCTATTTCCTCATGCCAGCATTTTCGTTTGTTAGTTGTATGGTGACATGTGTTGTTCTAAGAAATGGAAGAAACAGCACACCACGCCCAAAAGTTCTTTTTTGGCCACATAGTTGTTTACTTGCAATATTGGCCACTTGGACTTTCTGAGAGTCAAGATGGAGATGGATATCCAACATCTTGGTCCTTGGAGGGACATGATATGGATAATGGAGTGGATGCAGAAGTACTTCTCCAATTATAAATATCAAGAGATCCAAATAAACACATGTGATGTTCTTAGCCTCAAGGTGTGGATGGAGCTAGGGGATGCATGAATCTAGCAGTACACTGATACAGGAGTACTTAAATAAAGCTATGAAAAATAAGGAATTATATATTTGGTTTTGTTCTAGCTCTAAGATTTAAGTTGAACCTAGAGTTTGTATGATAAAATAAAATAGTTTAAATATTTATTTTTAGTTCAAAACAAAACCAAATATCTCAAGTAAATATCCTCAATCTATCTATAGCTATATGCCCACGATTTCTTATAGCTAGATTTGATTTGTTTTTTTAAATCTTGCATCTACAGCTATGTCAAACATGGCATAAGACTGGTACATCCATCATAGAGGTACCATATTATGCAGACAATGGTGCATGATGAGTGTGCAATACATCCATAGAGGTAAGGTGGGTACCAGTTTAGTAAATGCAGAGAGCAATTTCTTCCATGCAATTAAAGCCAGAAAGTGATATCACAGGTTGGTCACTGTAATTGACAACAACCTAGTAGGGATAAAGATAATGTCAATCATGTTGGAGGGGATATTTTTGTTAGCTTATTTCTATTTTTTGAGATAAAGTCAAAATTAATTTCCATCCATAACTTTGATAACTGTGTTTATGTGTATATAAGCAGCCTTCCAAATTGAGGGAATATTAATGTAGTTTTTGATTTGGTGTATGAGGAGAGATTGAATATGATGGTTCTATTTTTAGTGGATGTGATGGAATGAGATAGCAGTTTTGTAAGAATATTTAGTAGGATCAATAGAATGATTCGATCATGTATTTAGTTTGAGAAATGGAATGATTCAGTCTAATGTTTAGTTCGGGAAATGAGAAGGAATGAAATAGGCAGTTCACTGCCTAGCTGTCGTGTCTTGCTATCATCTAGTTGCCACCTAGGACATCTAGTCGTGCCACCCTGGCCGCCTAGCCACATCACTGGTGACCACCCCTACTGCTATCTAGCCATGTCACCCCTGCCGCCTAACCGTACCATCCTTGTTGCCCACAGGGGCGGATCTAGGGGGTATGCCAGGTGGGCCCTGGCATACCCTAGAATCTGAGATATAAACAACTATCTACTAGTACCAGTTGAGAAACATGTCACCCGTTGTCCTAACGGAGAATGCCTTTCTTTGGAACGGCTTGGCCGAGAGTTCGACGCTTGGTATGCTCAAGCTTATATTTTATTTGGTTTGTTATGTCTGGTGTTAGAGAAGACCACTTTTCTGATTATTTGAAATGCATGCTAGGTTGTATTTTGTGACTAAAGTAAATTAAATTTTTTAAATGCTGTTTGGGACTGTATTATAATGAAAGTAGTATGACTTGCTAATTAGACCTATTAAACGTAAGTTAATTATAAAATTAAGTATATAAATGAGAGTTAATTCGCTACATGAATCTATTAAGCCTAATTAATATATAATTAGCATATTTTACTGTAGCCTAATATTATCAAATTATGAACTAATTAAAGTCATGTTTGGGACAACTCTAGCTCTAGAATTTTTTGTAGTAGATTCAGTCTTTCTTCAAGAAATCTTGGAGCTAGAGCGGATGGATTAAGGGTATTTAGTTAAATAATTTAGTTTTTATTTTATATTAAACATAAAAATTTAAACTATTTTATTATATTATATAAACTTTAGATTAAGCATGAATCTTGGAGTTGGAGCTATACCAAATAGGCTATAAGTTTAATTGATTCGTCTCGCGAATTAGCCCTCATTTACGTACTTAGTTTTATAATTAACCTATGTTTAATACTTATAATTTGTACTCAAACATGACGGGACTAAACTTTGGACTAAAAGAAATAAACACCCCCTTTGTATAATATTTGAACTATTTATATTTATACAAATTTCTAACTTAATCTTTTAATGTAAAACTTATCATATTATTCAGTGCATTAATATTTAATTACAATGTAAATTTAATAATTATTTATTTAATTATAGAAATATTTTTATTGAATTATATTTATACAAATTTCAAACTTAATCTTTTAATTTAGAACTTGTCATATTATTCAGTGTATGCATACTAAATTATAGTATAAATGTAATAATTATTTATTGAATTAAAAAATATTTTTATTAAAATTTCAACATAGCTTATTGGCATACCCAATGATAAAATCCTAGATCCGCCACTGGTTGCCCACCCTACTACCCTAGCTCGTTGCTGCCACCTAGGGTCACCTAGCCCCATTGACCCTAGCCACATGGCGTGCCACCACTAGCCACCTAGTGTCCCAGGCCCCAGCCCTACAACCATTCTATAGGAAATATTTTCTTTTGGGAATTATTTAGTTTTAATTGGCATCATCCCATCCATCAAACCGAACAATTATATCACCTCATATTCAGAAATCATCTCATCTCGTTCCTCCTCGTATAGTGAACCAAACACTACTTAAAAGAGTCACTCAATCTCTTGTTTATGATTTCAGAACATAGAATGCTTATTATGTCAAGGCCAACACTCATATCGGCATAAAAAAAACTTCAGATAGAGAAATTCTACAAAAAAAGGGTTATTCTAATGAAGGCGAGTTTCAAGTTGTGCATTGTCATAGACACCTGTACTTGTTCACAACTTCACATCCTTTGCAAATCAGTAAACTTAAACAAACACCTAGCTAATCAAAACTTCTTTTGCCGTGTTTAATTACTGAAAGTGACATGGAAATAATTAGAGCCGTGAAGCAAGCCACATTCCGTGGTTCAAGATTGATGAACAAACTTTTCAATTTCCAACCAAGATGATAAATATACAATTTTCCTTCAAAACAAGCTTAGAATAATGATCAAGAGGGCCGGGACATTCAAAGAACAAGTAGTCGAGTGTACATTTTTACATTTCATAGACCAGGACAAATTTAATCACCCAAATTGATCATTAATTCTTTCTATCATGCATGCATCCCACCAGTAAACCTTGCATACATATCATAATCGCAATCATCGTCAGAGATGCAAGAATCACCCATCACCACTGTGTTTATCTAAACCACCAAAGGAAAACAAGAGAAAAACAAAAAAAATTGCAAACCTCTCAACCAAAATCCAAAAAAATTCTCACGAAAACAGAGTAGAAAATTAAGTTGCATCCCAATTGGGATGCGTACATTTCACCAACAAAATCCATCCTTGACGGGCAGCAAGAAGTCGGCAGCCATGTCTTGGAAGTAGACGTCCTCCTCCAAGAAGCTCAAGAAGCCTCCCGGAGTCAGATCACTCCATAGCTCGCTGCGATCGAGGTCATAGCCAAAACCTCCTTCCTCCACCTTCACCTCGCACTTGATCTTCTTCTTGCTACTGTTGTCTTGCCCCATGAACTCGCTCATCTCCGGCACCACCGCCGCCTCCGCCGGCCGTTTCTTCTTGATCGCCGTCGCCGCCGTCGTCTTCACCTTCTTCTGTCGCTCCTCCTCCCCGAGGACGACGGGCAGCGGCGGTGCCGCGTCCGCCGAGCTGTCAGCTGCTGCCCCGTTCTTCCCGGTGAGCCGCTGCACGAGCTCGCGGAAGTTGGCCACGTCGGTGTTGATGATCTCCGGCGCGATGATGTGGATGATCTTTATCTTCGGCCTCCCCTTGGGAATCTCACCCGAGGAGTCTTTCTGCGCCGGCCACGGCGTCGACGATGGACTCATGCTGTTGTACTCCCCCATTGGCGTGGTGAAGAGAAAGATAAGGAAGAAGCTAAGAGAGCTAGAGAAACGATATATAGCTAGTGTTAGGAGAAGCTAGATTGTGAGAGATAAGAGATGATGTGATATAAATAGATAGATATTGTCAATTGAGATGATGTGTCGTTGTTCTGGGGTTTGGAGTCTAGCAAAGATTGAGAGAGAGAGAGAGAGAGAGAGAGAGAGAGAGAGAGAGAGAGAGAGGAGGAAATGAGTAGTTACTTGTTTGGAACTTTGAGGGGTATATATATATATATATATATATATATATATACATATGTACATACATATATACACAAGGATAAAGACAGGGATAGCTAGGGCTCTAGTCTCGTGCCTAGTAGTCTCTTACTTTTATTATGTTTTAATCAAATTTGATATAAACTTTTTTAAAAATAAATAATTATATAGGAAAAGTTAGATTAACCCTATGAAGATAATATTTTTAGCTCTGCCTACGTGTATATATATATATATATGTATGTATGGTTGTGGGATGAGATGAGATGAATTGCAAATTGCAAGTAGAAAAACAAGGATGATAGGTTGAAGAAAACTAAACCACATTTTTCAGTTTTGAATGACAAGTGTATAGCTAGCACCAAGAGGATGCATACAAAAAGGACATATATACTACCTTCTAATTTTTTTTTAAAAAAATCAGACTCTCTAGCGTGTCGATAGCGATGTCAATATAATATAATGTTACATGTACAAAAAAAAGTATATAGATGAGCTTCGTATGCTTGGTTTTACAATTATACTATACTTGTCCACGCACAGTAAGCATGTCTAGCGTATTGTTGTTTTTCTAATCTAGCTAGTGTATATATTATATGGAAGTTAAGAGTAGTTTAATCAACAAGATTCTTGATCTGATTTGCACTGGATGGCATATGCTTAAGGGCTTAAGGCAGCTTAATTAGCTCCTAGCGTCTAATATTTGTATAGCCAACTTCAATGTTTATATCGGATAAAATAAACACTTGTTTTTAGTTTTGAAAAATAGATAGCTTAATATAAGTATTAAATACGCATAATGCACTCATAAATCTAAGATTTCTTAAAGTTAGATTTGACCACCTCTAAAATATTAGATCTATAGTTGTGTCAAACATAGAACTTGTTTGGTACAACTGCAAGTCTGCAACCTTCGAGATTAATTCAGACGTAGGATTTGAGGTTTGCATGATATATAATAAAATAGCTTAAAATTTTATTTTTACTCTAAAATAAAAACTGAATTACTCTAACTAAATAGTTCAATCTTTATACAACTCTTTATTCAGAATTTTTAGAGTCGGATTTGACCGGCTTAAAAAATTATATATCTAAAACTGTCTCAAACGGAGCCATATATAGCCTTAATGTATATGCAGTATATGCATGTATGATGTTTGGAACTTTTATTACATATAAACTGCAAGTAGGTACGTGTGTAACTGTGCACCATACACAAGCAAGTGTTGATCACGGGAGATCAGCACATGGACACACAAGTATCTCAACCTGCAGCGCAGCTAGCGAGCGAGGCCGGAATAATTATTTAATTAGAGGTGGCAGTTTTCTCGGCCGATTGGATTTTCGTGAAAACCATTCGATTTTATTAAATATGAAGTCAGATAGTGATAAACTTTATATAAAATTAAAGCTAGCTCTCGAATGAGATATCTTAGATAACATTCGGGGGCGGAGTCAAAGGTTCGGTTGGGGTTTCCTAGACCCCCTTGCAAAAAAAATAGTTATTATGGTTAATTTTTTATCTTTTGTGCACACCCTCAAATTTAATTCGGTGTACCGCTTAAAGCTGTGCACCCCTTCAGTTTTACTCTAGCTCCGCCACTGATAACATTGTAGGAGAATTTTTTTAATTTCATATCACTTAGCATGCCAAATATTCATTTAAACATTTTATGAAAAAACATGTGACATGTGACTGGCTGTATGACAGCCTCAACGGTATTAGAATTTTTTTTAACATGAAAAAAGGTATTTTGGATAGCCAAAATTTACTTTTAATACATTTTCTTAAGAAACCGTTTATAAATGGAAAAAGTCTAGATCACCTCATAAATATTACCATGTAGATGAATATTGCCTCCAACTAAAAAGATGATATTTTTAACCGCTGAATTAATCTATACTAGATAAATAATCCTTCGAGCTAAAGGTGGTTTACTACGACGGTTTTGCTGACGTGACAGTCTACACTGATAATTTTGCTGAAATGGCCATGGCTATGCGATAACATCCAAACAGTAGGACCAACTTATTAGTGATAAAATATTTTCTATCTTTTTTCTTTTATTTTCTTCTTTTCTTTCTTCTTCTGTTCTTCTTTATTTTTTTTATTTTTTTCTTATTTTTTTGATTTTTGGTTTTCTTGCCAATATGTCTCACATCGTCACACCACAACCGACCGCCGCTGCTAGAGCGTGGAAGAGCAGTGGTGCGACGTGGTATGGGGGCGACGAGGCGTGGGGGCACTATGGCATCAGGGCGCAATGAGGTTGGGGCACCACGACACGGGGGCAGCGGCGAGGTGTGGACGCTTAGCATATGGACTAAGGATGGCAACAGGGATGATCCCCATTTAGAAGGCGTCTCCATCCCTGTCTCTGTTAGAATAAAAACTCCTCGTTCCCCGTCCTCTGCTTTGGGGATAGTTTTTTCCCGTCCCCGCTTCCCGTCGGGGATTTGGGTACCCGCCAGGGAGAAAATCTCCATCAAAGTGGCGCGGAGGGGCACGATCGAGAGGAGGGGCGCGGCCGGGCGGAGGGACGCAGTCAGGGCCGGGGCAGAGTCGGAGGTGCACGCTAGGCGGAGGAGCGTGGTCGAGCTGAGGGGCGTGGTCGGTGAAAGAGCGCAGCCAGGTAGAGGGGCGTGGCCAGGCAGAGGGAAAGGGAGCGGTCGAGCCTCGGGCGATGAGGTGACGAGGGCACCAGGCGCTTGGTGGCAACGAGGGAGAAGAAACAGGGGCGGCGGGGAGAAGGATTGGGGATCTAGGGTTTTGATTATATATATCAACAGGGAACGAGGATGAGGAGCAGAGGAATGTCCCCGTCCCCGTTTCATATGACGAGGATATGATTTCTTTCATTTGTACTCCCGTGAATGAGATTTTCCCATTCTCATCCCCTAATGGAGGAAATCTCCGCCAGGGATCGGTGAACAAGACCCATTGCCATCCCTAATATGTACTATGGAGGTAGGGGCGCTATGGCGACGGCAAGACAGGGGCACAACAAGGCAAGGGTATCACGACGAGGGACACGACAGCGAGGCATGCGGTGGGGAGGAGTGAGTTGACTGGCTGGCAAGAGGAGAGGAGTAAGAAGAAGAAAACAGAAAAAAAAGAAAAAAATGTGTTACCGATAAGCGTATAGATGCCGACGCGTAATCACGTGGACAACTACCTCAAAGTTTATTACCACATGACTATCTTATGAGTAAAACTGCCATAATAACTTTTTATGAGTTTATTTATCTAATATTTAATATTTGAGGAGGTTATCTATACTTTTTTCTTTAATTTATAAATATCTAGTTCTATATTCCTGTCAAAACTATCAACGAATTCGACATATCTCATAGCTAGTAGATAGGTCACTAAACAGCTGTGAAGACTGAAGATTACTTTTACTCGAAGGAGCCACGGCGGCTCTCCGACCAAACTGGATGTTTTTTTTTAAAAAAAAAATTGCATAAGGGTCAAACATGCAGAACAGAAAAAGCTGTCGGCTATTTCTTCCATTATTCTACGAACTTCTACCCGCCACTCCGTAGGAGCTTATCCTGACGACCTTGATTAGTTTATTATCTAATTAATCCAATACGTACTCAGCTCTGATAAAATGCCATTGTGACGTGGCCTCCAAATCAAGGCCCCTGCATTCAGAGCATGCTCCGTTACTTCCATTGTTCAAAGCTCCGTAATTTGAAACAATTTGAAAATTTACATAATTTTTGTAACAATTTATTTAATTATTATAAAATTTCTCAAAATTTACTTCATTACAAAAGAGGACTTTTCAGTTGATGATTTGAAATGCATGTAGTTAGATTTTTAAATTTTAAATATTACGACCTCTGTTGTATATATCGTAAATCGTTTAAATTCAAATTTTTTCAATTTTAATAAATTTTATAACATCAAATTAGTTTTACTAAATAGATTCATTTAATATTGTAAATATAATATATTATTATTTAAATATGCTCAAATTATAGATATTTGACTTTAGAAATCGAACGAATCACGACGACGTGAAACAAAAATGGTATCTGTTATATAAAAAAAATACTAAGATTTGACCGGATAAACGTCCGGTGAAAAACACTATCATATGTTCGTGGTTTTAGTACAGAATATATATATATATATACACACACGGGAGCGCTACACTAGAATAACTATTCTATATTGATTACTTTTAATAGTAAATTTTCTCAGTAAATAGCAATCGAGTACTATTTTTTTTCTTAGTAATAGATTTTTTGGTAGAATAGCTATTCTACACCGTGGTGTAGGATAACAATATATATATATATATGTGATTAATTAGAGGCAGGGACGATAAACATGTCATTATGTCAATGTCCTAAGCACACGTACTACTAGAGAATTAGAAGTTTTTGCATGCATGGGACCCAAGTCTTCCGGTTGCCAAATGGGCGTGTACTGGAGAGAGGACTGTACATTATTTTTCCTGGGCGTGTACTTAGCGAACAGTGGATACTGACCAATAATTCTTCGTCGAATGGTCGAATTTTTATTAGCGCCACCTGCAGCATATTAAATTTGTACTGTTCATGCATGCGCGACCTACTGTTTGGATCGATCCCGTCGTGTCAACCCTTCAGAAAAAACGACGCACCCAAAGTGCCTGTGTGTTTAATTATTATGTCTGCTGGTTGAAACCAGATGTGACCCTGAGGATGCATTTTGGTTGGGAGCCCCAACCAAAATACAAATTAAATTCCACCTGAATACAAATATTTAGGTATGTTTCCAATTTATTAAAAATAAATAAATTATTGTGCTTGTGTATTTAACTAGATGTGATGCTAAAGAATGTGTTTGGTTGGAGATAAAAGTGTTCCATTTGTTGACACGAAAACGTGCCCCCCACTTGGGCCGGTTCGACGATCCAAAAACGTCGCGAGATGTTGATGTCGCGTTCCGATAATCCTTAAACAGTGTGTTGGACCGAAAACGGCGACCAGAGGAGGGTGAATGGGAGCTTTTAAAATTTCAGACTAAAACTAGCCTTCTGTTTTAATACAGTCTACTGCGGAACAGGCTTCGAACACAACCTTCGAAGTTCTGTTTCGGAGGTGTTTGACGGCTCCGAACACAGGCTTCACAAGGAGCAAAAGTTCGAAGCCAAGAAGACTTCGCTCCACTCACAACCCTGGAAAATCTACTCTGCTAAGTCAGTGCAGGCTCCGCATACAAGGTGCTTCGAGCAGGCTTCGCACTTCACCCTTCGCACGAGTGGACTACCCTCTGAGGACTTCGACCTAATACTTAGCGACAGCAACTGGTGCTAGGCTTCGTACTACGAAGGTCTAAACGCACACTAACAGACTTCGATAAGGGCTTCGACACGAGAAGCAAAACGGGCTTCGATCAGGGCTTCGCTAGTATGCAACGAGGTCTAGCCTCCTGTTACATAGAGCGAACGCACACTGAAACGCACACTTCGCACAAAACACCCTTCGCCTAGACAGGCTTCGGTGCACTACAACTAGCGAGGTATGCAAACAAGCTCAAGCAGAAAGACAACACAGAAGCAGGGCTTCGCCACTTGAACAAGGAACACAGTAAAAGAACTCACTGGATGAATACAAACAGTGGAGGCTAGTACAGGAGCTCAACATTAAATACTCAAAGTGTTAAATGTTACCTACTCAGCCCCCATATTTATAGCCCACAGTTCACCCAAGTGAAATGACTACTTTACCCCTAGGGTTTACACCAGTTTTGTCTCTACAGAACAGAGGGGTACAAAAGGTAGTCAACTTTATTCTGGAGGCTTCTCTGTCAGCTTTGCAGAGGGGACAGCGTCAGCTTTTTGCAGAGCAGACAGTGTCAGCCTTTGCAGTCTTTGACCTTCCTGAAGCCCCCCTTCGCACGCGAGGGGTGCGGTAGCTTCGGTGAGAAGCCTTGAGCCTGATGGCCTTCGCTTCACCGAAGATGGCCTCCGATACAATGACGGTTTTGAGCCGAAGCCGTCAAAGCCCTTGGGCCTTCGCACCAACACCCTCGGAGTGGACCACCACGGCTTCACAGCTACTCCCAGCTCGAACTCCGTCAGTCCGTGTACCGAAGCCATGCATGGCCGAAGCACCACAAGACAACCTCGCTCCGGAGCTAGCCTCGCTCCGAAGCCTTCCTCACTCCGAAGCCCCACCTTCGGAGTACCACCCTTCGAAGTCCCTCCTTCGTCCAAGGCCTCCGCACGAAGCATTCCATGAGCACTTCGTCGCAGTGTCTCTCCCCGAGCACACTCCTCGACGAGCCTCACCCGGACCATGCCTTCGATGCACCTCGACTTCTGAGACCTTCGTCGGGTACCTTCGAATGTCTCCCTCCGGAGCACACTTCGAACGCCTTGCCTCCGCAGAGGACTTGATCCACCATACTTCGAAGTCACTCCATCCGGAGTACCTTCAAAGTGCCTCACCTCTGAGGACTTTGTCTCGGAGTACCTTCACCCGGAGCCACGCTCCGCACTTACTGCCTTCACCTGGTGCACCTCGACCCGAGGACCGACCTAGACCCCTTCGCAGCCACCGTGACGGAGCTCCCCGCTCCTCTGGCATCAAGCCTCCCGCTTGACCCAGGTTCACCCTGCTACGAACCTGTCCGTCGCCTCCGCAGTCCCCTGCGCACCACAGACAAGCAGACAAGTGTATCCAGTACTCTAGAGACCTCTCCGGGTTAGCAACCTTCGGCACACACTCCGGTGTACCGCCCAAAGTACCAAGACCTTCGGTACAAACCTAGTCATCGTGTACTGTCGGACCCCTCCAACAGGCACACTCCGCTGCAACAGCTGCAGCAACCAAACCACCGAACCCTTCGTTGAAACCACCTCCGAACACCTTCGGAGTTCCAACCTCCGAACCCCCTTCGGAGGTACCCCTTCGAACCAGAGGTTAAACTCTGTCAATCACTCATCACACTCCGAAACCAACCCTTGGTTTCTCACAGTGGTAAGGGAAAAACGGAGTCACCAGACAATCAAATAATATTACTCTAAAATTATTCGATTAACCGAAGTGTTGAAAAATGACTAAAATAATAAAAAAATATAATTAAACCCAACCGGCCAAAACAGGGCCGGTTGGACCGAAGCCTGATAGGCGGTCAGACCAGCCAAATAAGTCCGGTCGGAGCGAAGGCACACGGCCGGTCTGACCGGCAGTGCGAGGTCTCGCCGAAGGGGGGGGGGGGCTTCAGCGCACGGGTGCGAAGGGGTCCTCTACCCTGTGGCTGGTTGGACCGAGGTTGTACCTCCGGTCATACCGTAGATGGCCGAAGGGGTCGGGGTACTCCGACGTGAGGATACCTCCGATGCGAAGGGCCTACCGAAGTATGTCACGAAAGTGATCGAATAGGGTTCGGCCTCTCGGCTGGTCAGACCGACATCCAAAGCCTGGTCGAACCGAAGTGCATAGGTACCCCTCGAACGGTGGCCTTCGGCGTCGATGCAGAACATTCCCGGGGTCCCCTGCGAGGTCCAATCAGATCGTCTCCGTGCCACCGGTCAGACCGCCACGTGTCGGCGCGTTAGATGACGACACGACACATGCCGATCGTACCGACAACCACTGGAAGACGGTTTCCGGGCTCTGACGACCGCCTTCTTGTGGATAGATGGCAACCAAACTTCTTGGAGAAGATGGTTATGATGAAGCACTGTAAAAAAGACAAAGAGATCAAAGTAATTCGGCTAGGAGACCGAATTACCAATAAAAATCAATAAAACCGATAGAAATCCGTTACGTGGATGAAACAGACGATTCACGAGTGAACCGACAAGGACTTACCATGATTACAAAGCGGCGGACGGATGGTTTACAACACAAACCAACAAAGATGTACATGCTAAACTAAACCTAAGTCAAGGAAAGTAAATGCGATTCAAGGTAGATAATAGATTGGATCTATTAGGATTGGGGGGTTCCTTGGTCATGAGTTCATGGGCACTTCTCTGAATTGGACATGGGTTCCAAGTCAGCAATAATTAATTAGAGATAAAATAGATTCAAAATCAGCTAATCTGAATTGTATACAGGGTTGGCCGGTCTGACCAGACCTATGACCGGTCTGACCGAAGTGGTGCTGGTCAGACCACCAGTACAAGGCCGGTCAGACCGACCTATGCCAGGAATTTGACATATTTTCGGCTAAGTTACCAAAATTTGATATTTTGAAAACTTTAACCATTAATGCCATTTTTTGCTATCAACACATACCCTCTGTATTTTGGCAAACTTTAGTGAGACAAAAGCACAACGAGCTAAGGGTGATATTCTTTATATCGGCATTTTGACACTTCAAGCGTTTTGCCACACACTTGGGAAGTTCTTTTTCAGGTATCTACCATTCAAAGCCCTGCGAAATCGCTCTACTTGAAGTGACTCTAACAAATATGCATTGCTTGGAGTGATTTTAGTAACTCTAAAAGGACCTTCCCGACTAGGCGACCATTTACCAAAATTTGGGCTCTTAGTGCCTAAAGGAAAAATCGTCTTCCAAACCAAGTCACCAACTTGAAACAATTTTGCTCTTACCTTCTTGTTGTTAGATCTAGCCACTCTTCTTTTGTCTCTTACTATTGCCTCTAGAGCTCTTAACCTCTTATCAGTCACCTCTTCTAAATTATCCTTCAAAATAGCTTCATACTCATCGACCGATAAGTCATCTTGCTTAAGTAACCTTAAAGAGCCAAGATTCACCTCTATGGGTAAAACAACTTCTTGTCCATATACTAACTCACATGAACTCACTTTGGTGTCACCATGTTTTGTAACTCTACATGCCCATAATGCTTCAGAAAGCACTTCATGCCACCTTTTAGGAAACTTCTCAATCTTTTTCTTAATGAGCTTAATCACAGTTTTATTACTAGACTCGGTCTGACCATTGGTCTGAGCATAATATAGTGAAGTGTTTACCAACTTTATACCATATGATTTAGCAAAATCACATACCTCTTAAGAAACAAATGAAGCACCCTGATCTATAGTAAGAGTCTGAGGGATACCAAATCTATTTATAATGTGCTTCAAGATGAAACCAATTACCTCATTTTGAGTCATGTTCTTGAGAGGTACGACCTCGGTCCACTTGGTGAAGTAATCTGTAGCCATCAACACGAACTGATGGCCTTTTGAAGAGGAAGGATAAATTTGGTCGATGAAATCCAAGGCCCAACCTCGGAACGGCCATGGTTTGGTAATAGGATTAAGTAAAGATGCAGGAGAAAGCTGGATATTACTAAACCTTTGACAAGCTTCACATCCTCTATAGTACTTAAAATAATCCTTAGTCATAGTCGGCCAATAAAACCCCGCTCTTTTGAGCATCAAACTCATTTTCTGGGCCGACTGATGAGTACCACAAAGACCTTCATTTACGTCATCCACAGCAAGTCTAGACTAATCAGCATTCAAACATCTCAAAAGTACTCCATCAACAGTTCGGCGATACAACTCATCGTAGAGTAACACAAATTTAAACGCTTGTCACCAAACTTTCCGATCAACCCGCTTGCTAGGATCTCTCAAATATTGAATAATCAGAGTTCTCCAATCATCCTCGTGGTTTTCTGAAGTACTTGCTAAATCTTCATTCGAATTGGCATTTAAATTACAAACCTCATCTTGCCTCCCGTGCCCTATACTTCCTTGATGCAAGTCGGTCAGACCAGCCATAGGAGGCCGGTCAGACCGACTGTTTTCAGTCAGCCGGCACGGGGCGGTAAGACCGGCCATGTCAGGCCGATCAAACCGATGTGCTCTGACTTGCATGGTAAATTAAAGTCAAGCATCGATTTTTCTTGTACGAAAAATTTACCTCTTCTAATTTGGTAACCAGATGCTTACTGAGCCAAGTCATTTGCTACTGAATTGGCTTCTCCAGATACATGAGAAATCTCAAAATCATCAAGAGTAGCAATTATGTCTAGACATCTATCCAGGTAGCTATTTAGCAAACCATTAAAACACTGATCATGTTTAGCTACTTGTTGAACTACTAATAGTGAATCACCATATGCATGAACATATTTAATACCCATAGAGCTTAAAAATTCAAGTCCTAGCAACAAAGCTTCATATTCGACTTGATTATTAGTACAAGTAAATTCTAATAGAGTCGAGGTCTCGAAACTCATACCACTAGGTGATATGAGCACAACTCCACCACGTTGGCCATTTTTGCAAGCCGAACCATCAAAGTAAAGTTTCCATGGTATTACTTCAATCAAAGCAGTATCACTACGCCAATTGATATCTACATGGTGGTCAACTATAAAATTTACGACGACTTGCCTTTCATGGTTCTTAGAGGTTCATAAGCCAAATCATATTCAATCAATGCATAATCCACTTTCCGATTCTCCCGCTATGAATTGGATTTTGCAACATGTACTTTATGACATCAGTTTGACAAGTAACAACACATGTGCCAAATAAAATATAGTGTCGAAGTTTGGTACATGCATAGTAAAGTAACAAACATAAACATTCTAAAAACACATACCTTGTCTCGACATCCAATAGGCGGCGACTCAAGAATGTGATGATGTACTCTTTTCCCTCCACTTCCTGAGTTAGCACAGCTCCTATCACACTATCTTCTGCAGCAATGTATAACCGAAACAGAATCCCGACTTTTGGTGCTTTTACCACAGGCGGTGATGACAATCACTCTTTAATCTTCTGAAAAGTGTGTTGCTGACTTGCCCCCAAGTGAATTTGGCTTCGTTCTTTAACCGAAGAATGGGGACAAAAACATCAATCTTGCCAAACAAGTTAGATATAAAGCGACACAAATAATTAACTTTTCCTAAAACTTTTGCACATCTCTCTTGCATGCCGGCGCTTCAAAGTTTTTAATCTTCTCAAGCCTCTTAGTATCAATCTCAATACCTATTTCATGGATCATGAATCCTAAGAACTTGCCCGCCAACACGCCAAAAGCACACTTGAACAGGTTTATTTTTAAGCCATACTAACGCATCCTATCAAAAGAAACTCTCAAATCAGCTAAATAGATTCCCATAGCATCTGATTTGACTACAACATCATCTATGTAGACCTCTAGCATAACTCCTAGCAAGTCATGAAATATCAAGTTCATAGCATGTTGATATGTAGCGCCAGCAATCTTTAAACCAAAAGTCATAACAACCCACTCAAACAAGCCGACAAAACCAGAGCATTGAAAGGTTGTCTTGTAGACGTCCTCTTCAGCCATAAAGATTTGATTATAACCAGCGTTGCCATCAAGAAAACTTAGTACCTTGTGTCCTGAAGCATAATTTATTAGCATGTCGACTATTGGCAAGGGATACTCATCCTTCGGAGTGGCCTTGTTCAAGTCCTTGAAATCAATACACACACGAATCTTGTCACTTCATTTCTTCTTACAGGCACAATGTTATCAACCCATTCAGCATACCTGCATGGCCTAAAAAACTCAGCCTTGAGTAATCGTTCTATCTCTTCTTTAACTTGGTCATACACGACCGAATTAAAGTGACGAAGGGGATGTTTATAAGGCCTAAACCCAGGTTTGATAGGCAACCGATGCTCCACAAGCTCATGGCTAAATCCGGGCATCTCGCTATACTCTCATGCGAAATAATCGACATACGACCGGAGAACTTTATTACTTCAGCCTTTTTGTCAGCCTACAAATTTTTGTTTTACAAAAGTCGGCCTTGGAACAGTAGCATCACCTATATCTACTTCTTCTAGAGGGTCGCCCGACGCGAAACGTTGACCTAACATTTCTACTTCGCTAAAATCTTCAATGGCTTCGGCAATACTGTCTTTAGAAGACCGATATTGCTCCACACGAGACTTTAGCCAATCAAGATTACTCTTACTAGACATGACTACTAGTTTAGAAATAGTCGTGCTACACCAGCCGACTTCACAGACACGGGAACAAAATGACCCTCAGACATGCTAACAAAGTCATAATCCGAGAGATCTCTACCTGACAAACACTCTACCTTATCATGGACGACGTCTATAGATACATCGACCAAAGAAACCTGGGCCGAAGTATCAGTTGGTACAATCTCTACATCATCACTGTCCCACTGAATCAAGCACTGGTGCAAAGTAGACGGAATACAACAATTTGCGTGAATACAATCTCGCCCAAGTAGCACACAGTAGTTACCTTGCACATCAACGACGAAGAACGTCGTCAGCAACGTCTTGTTGCCCACCGTCAACTCCAAAGAAAGTATGCCCTTGGCCTCAGAGCTCTCACCGTTGAAGCCATTGAGCGTCAGGTTGGTCCTCATAAAGTCATCTTCACTCTTGTCGAGCTTCTTCAATAGGGAGTACGACAATAAGTTGATGGTGGTGCATCCATCTACTAGCATCCTCGAGATTGGCTTCCTATCGATGTGCCCCTTGACGTAAAGAGGCTTCAGGTGACGAGTCAAATCCTTCGGCTTCTCAAAAATAGCCTCCTGTGGGCCGAGGTTCAACCAAGTGACCTCAGCCACGTCCTATGGAAGAGCAAACTCAACAGGTAACATGACGACATTTATATCCATCGCCTGAGGAGGAGGCCCCTCGAAGACGGGTGTGTAGTTGTCGTACATCAGATCATCCTCGTCGTCGCTCGGAGTAGGAGCTGGGTTGTCTACGGCAACCGGCTTCGGCTTCCATACATGTCTCGCTGCTGGTCAGGGATGGATCTTCTCGAACACGACGTCTCGCTCGTTCTCGGCCTTCTTCTTGTGCATCTCCTGGGCTCTAAGACGTTGTAGTCGCCTCTTCTGGACTTGATCATACTTGGTGGTGCCCACGATGGCTGCGGCTTAGTGCCGGGCACCACAACTTTGTTCTTGGAATTTTTAGCCGAATGGGAGTTTCCCGGATCGACCTCGGCGATTTTGCACTTGGCAGGATTTTGTTCCCGTTCCTTGTCAGTCGGACCATCCTTACTGGGTCAGTTTGACTGGGCTCTATCGGTCGGACCGACCATGGTGGGCCGGTCAGACCGACTGGTGTCGGATGCTTGTATAACATCGATCAGACTGGCCATAATAGTCCGATCAGACCGAAATGGTGAAGGCGGTCTGACCATATCTAGGGCTGCGGTCAGACCGACCGTCTCTTCGGGTGGTCTTGGCGGTTTGCCTTCGCCTTGCTCCATGGAGGCCCCCTTAGGGATTGGGACGTCTTGGGACCCCACCTTGACGATGATAGCTTTGGACACCACCTCCGGACATCCTCATGGTGCGACAAATAGTCTAGAGAAGACATCACCCCTCGGAGCACCCATTTGACCTTGCACGTTATTGAGAAACCAAGGGTTGGTTTTGGAGTGTGATGAGTGATTGACAGAGTTTAACCTCTGGTTCGAAGGGGTACCTCCGAAGGGGGTTCGGAGGTTGGAACTCCGATGGTGTTCGGAGGTGGTTTCAACGAAGGGTTCGGTGGTTTGGTTGCTGCAGCTGTTGCAGCGGAGTGTGCCTGTTGGAGGGGTCCGACAGTACACGATGACTGGGTTGTACCGAAGGTCTCGGTACTTTGGGCGGTACACTGGAGTGTGTGCCAAAGGGTGCTAACCCGGAGAGGTCTCCGGAGTACTGGATACACTTGTCTACTTGTCTGTGGTGCGCAGGGGACTGCGGAGGCGACAGACGGTTCGTAGCAGGTGAACCTGGGTCAAGCGGGAGGCTTGATGCCAGTGGATCGGGGAGCTTCGTCACGAAGGCTGCAAAGGGGTCCAGGTCGGTCCTCGGGTCGAGGTGCACCAGGTGAAGGCAGTAAGTGCGGAGCGTGGCTCCGGGTGAAGGTACCCCAAGATAAAGTCCTCGGAGGCGAGGCACTTCGAAGGTACTGAGGAAGGAGTGACTTCGGAGTTTGGTGGATCAAGTCCTCTGCGGAGGCAAGGCGTTCGAAGTGTGCTCCGGAGGGAGACATTCGAAGGTACCCGACGAAGGTCTCAGAAGTCGAGGCGCATCGAAGGCATGGTCCGGGTGAGGCTCGTCGAGGAGTGTGCTCGGGGAGAGACACTGCGACGAAGTGCTCATGGAATGCTTCGTGCGGAGGCCTTGGACGAAGGAGGGACTTCGAAGGGTGGTACTCCGGAGGTGGGACTTTGGAGTGAGGAAGGCTTCGGAGCGAGGCTAGCTCCGGAGCGAGGTTGACTTGTGGTGCTTCGGCCATGCATGGCTTCGGTACACGGACTGACGGAGTTCGAGATGGGAGTAGCTGCGAAGCCGTGGTGGTCCACTCCGGAGGTGGTGGTGCGAAGGCCCAAGGGCTTTGACGGCATCGGCTCAAAACTGTCACTGTATCGGAGGCTATCTTCGGTGAAGCGAAGGCCGTCAGGCTCAAGGCTTATCACCGAAGCTACCGCACCCCTCGCGTGCGAAAGGGAGGCTCCAGAAGGTCAAAGACTGCAAAGGCTGACATTGTCTGCTCTGCAAAAAGCTGACACTATCCCCTCTACAAAGCTGACAGAGAAGCCTCCAGATTAAAGTTGACTACCTTTTGTACCCCTCAGTTCTGTAGAGACAAAATTGGTGTAAACCCTAGGGGTAAAGTAGTCAATTCACTTGGGTGAACTGTGGGCTATAAATATGGGGGCTCGGTAGGTAACATTTAACACTTTGAGAATTTACTGTTGAGCTCCTGTACTAGCCTCCACTGTTTGTATTCATCCAGTGAGTTCTTTTACTGTGTTCCTTGTTCAAGCGGCGAAGCCCTGCTTCTGTGTTGTCTTTCTGCTTGAGCTTGTCGTGCATACCTCGCTAGTTGTAGTGCACCGAAGCCTGTCTAGGCGAAGGGTGTTTTGTGCGAAGTGTGTATTTCAGTGTGCGTTCGCTCTGTGTAACAGGAGGCCAGACCTCGCTGCTTACTAGCGAAGCCCTGATCGAAGCCCGTTTTTCTTCTCGTGACGAAGCCCTTAGCGAAGTCCACATAGTGTGCTTTTAGACCTTCGCAGTACGAAGCCCAGTACCAGTTGCTGTCGCTAAGTATTAGGTCGAAGTCCTCAGAGGGTAGTCCACTCGTGCAAAGGGTGAAGTGCGAAGCCTGCTCGAAGCACCTTGTGTGCAGAGCCTGCACTGACTTAGCAGAGTAGATTTTCCAGGGTTGTGAGTGAAGCGAAGTCTTCTTGGCTTCGAACTTTTGCTCCTTGCGAAGCCTGTGTTCGGAGCCGTCAAACACCTCCGAACCAGAACTTCGAAGGTTGTGTTCGAAGCCTGTTCCGCAGTAGACTGTTTTAAAATAGTAGGCTATTTTTAGTTTGAAATTTTAAAAGCTCCCATTCACCCCCCCTCTGGTCGCCGTTTTCGGTCCAACAATTGGTATCAGAGCAGGTTAAGATCACCAGTTGACCTTAACCGATTTTGTGATCTGTTGGCGGCATGGACAGAGGTAGTAAAATTCCTCTGTTCGATGGGACTGATTTTACATACTGGAAGGTGCGCATGGAGGCTTACTTGCTAAGCCAAGGAAATGCAATTTGGGAGATTGTGGACTCACAATACTCCATCCCTGAGACTCGCACCTCTCAAACAGAGAAAGATCAGTATAATGCCAACTCCAAGGCTAGGAATATATTGTTCATTGGTTTGAGCCGGAGTGAGTTCGATAAGGTGCAGCACCTTAGGACTGCTAGGGAAATTTGGACCACTCTCACTATTTTTCATGAGGGCTCTACTCAGATCAAGGCCAGGCGCCAAAGCACATACAATCAACAGTATCAGCTGTTTGTGCAGGCACCTGGTGAATCTATAGATGCCATGTTTTCACTCTTTGATGCTATAGTGAGTAACTTGCGGTCCAACGGGACGCTTGCTTATAATGATCATGATAGGGCTATCAAGCTTCTCTATGCTCTTGACCGTAGCATATGGGAAGTAAAGATATCCAGCATTGAGGAGTCTGCAGGTTATGACACATTGACCTGTGATGAGCTCTTCAGCAAACTGAAGTCCACAGAGATTGCCAAGGCATCTCTTGCAGTGCACAAAAACTCTTTTCCACAGCCATTGACATTGGTTTCCAGCACTAGCCGTGGCACCACTGCAGAACCAAGCACATCTGGCACTTGTGTTCTTGCAGATGGTTTTGCTTTGTCCTCCCTGGTCTCCGTCACAAAGGAGCAGGTGGACACTCTGGATGATGATGAGCTTGCTCTCATTGCCAGAAGGTTCACTCGCTTTCATCATGAGAGACGGGATCAGAGGAGAAGTGGTTTTAGTGGTTGTTTTGAGTGTGGCGACACTTCTCACATCAAGGCTAATTGCCCAAAACTCAAGAATAGAGATGAGAGTGAGCGCTCCAAATACCACAAAAAGGAGAGGAAGCCTTTTGTGAAGGGCAAGCGCGGCAAGGTGGCTAAGAGAGTAGCCAAAGCCGCTTCCAGAGCATTTGTTGCTGCTCTCAGCGACATCGACACTTCCTCAACTGAGGAGTCGAGCTCTGAGGAGGAGGAGTCCCCGAGGAAGGAGGACAAGAAGGACAAGAAGGGACGAGACTTCACCGGCCTTTGCTTTATGGCCGACAGCGATCACAGCGGCGATGAGCTTGACTCATCTGAGATACCTCTATCATCTGACCAGCTATTAATTAAATTAGATGAGCTGAATGAAGTAGTTTTCGGTCAGGATAGATTACTTGTGCAAGCCGCTAGAGAAAGAAAAGACCTTAGACTTAGGCTAGAATCTGTTTCTACTGAATATGCCATGCTTAAGTCTAAAGTTAACGATGCTGAATGTGAATCTTGTACTGTAGTCATGAGTGAGCTTGCTCAGTTGCGTTCTGTTCATGCTCAAACTGTTTCTAAGCTTGAGACTGCACAGAAGCAGCTTTTGGTGGTGGATTCTAGACCTCATGATAATATTAAATGCATGAACTATTCTTTATTGTGCGAGAGCATTAATTTACGTGATAAGCATGTTCATGATTTGGAGGCTAGATTGGAGAGGGCCGGTAGTTCTAAGGATGTGCAGCCTGTTTGTGACACGTGCATTATCCTTAAGGACCAGCTAGGTACTGTTAGAGAGCGAGCTGAGAACCTCATGTCTGAAAATGAATACCTTCTATCTGTAGTTAACAAATGCACTGAGGGAAAGGGTAGGATGGATTTGCTCTTGGCCAAGACCAAGATGTGTGCTGACAGAGCAGGGTTAGCTCTAGGCTTGGGTTTTGAGAGGATTCCTTCAAAAAATGGAAACAAAACTGTTTTTACCTCTCCCACTACCCTAGAGAAAGAGAGAGCTCTGTTAGACACCCCATCAGCCAAAAAGCCTACCCGACCACCAAAGAAAACCACCCCTCCTACCAAGAAAAATCCTCCCAAGAAAACCACTCAAAAGATGCCCAAGGAGCCTGTGAGAGTTGCTCTTGTGACCCATGAGAGTGCCCCTAGAAGAATTTTTCACTGTTCCTACTGTCAGCGGGCGGGTCATTTGGTTGGGTTCTGCTTTCGTCGCATCAAGGATGAGCGACGTTCTCAGGCAATGAGTTACCAGGACATGCATTACCCATCTTTAAGTATGCATGAGTCTGAGTTTTACTATCGTCCTGCTTTTGAGGCTCCTCGTGCTTCTCGGAGAGGTTTTGCTCCTCGAGGTGTTCACCATGTTTCATATGGTGGTAGACCCCGAGCGAGTAGCTTTGTACCTCGTCAGAGTAGGAGACCTCGACATGTTGTTCGATCACAGCATGTAGGTAGACCTCGCGCTTTGCGTCATTCAGATTATCATGTGCGCAGACCGTCTACTTTTACTGCACCTACTACTCGTGTCACTCAGTGCTGGATGCCTCGTCATTTTTTCACTCACCCGAGCACTGAGCGATCGAGATATTCTTATCATGTGTAAGCGACAGATCGAGGCTTGGAGGGCACGTGGATAATGGACTCCGGTTGTTCGCGCCACATGACCGGAGATGTAGCATGGTTCTCCAGCCTCACCTCAACCAAGCAAAGGGAACATATCACCTTCGGCAACAATAGAAGGAGTATAGTGAAAGGTAAAGGTGTGGTAAGAATTAATTCGAATTTCACTCTCAAAGATGTTGCTTTGGTTGAAAACCTGGGATACAGTTTGCTGTCTGTATCTCAGTTGCTTGATGAGGGCTTCGAAGTGCGATTCCATCGCAATACTTCGCAAGTGCTTAATTCTGATGGCGTTGTGGTATGTAAGATCTCTAGAGTTGGGAGAGTTTTTGGAGCTGATTTTTCAGAGTCATCTGGTTCTTCTCATTGTCTTGTTGCACATTCGACTTCTGAGCTTTGGAAGTGGCATAGGAGACTAGGGCACATGAGCTTTGAGTTGCTCGCTCGTCTGAGCACCCTAGGTTTGATCCGAGGATTGCCCAAGCTCAAGTTTGAGAAGAATTTAGTTTGTGCTCCTTGTCGACATGGAAAAATGATCGCCGCTTCGCATTCGCCAGTCACCACAGTGATGACCGAACAACCCGGAGAACTTCTCCACATGGACACTGTAGGTCCTTCTCGGGTTAGTTCTTTAGGCGGCAAGTGGTATGTGCTTGTTATTGTCGACGATTTCTCTCGCTACTCTTGGGTCTTATTTCTTGCCAGCAAGGATGAAGTGTTTTCACACTTTCGGAGCTTGGCTTTGAGACTTTTCACTGAACTCCCAGGTGCATTGAAATTCATTCGAAGTGATAATGGCACCGAGTTCAAAAACAGTCTCTTTGTTGACTTTTGCATGGAGCATGGCATAGAACATCAATTCTCTGCTCCGCGGGTTCCTCAACAAAACGGTGTTGTTGAGAGGAAGAACCGCACTTTAGTTGAGATGGCTAGGACGATGCTTGATGAGCATAGGACTCCTAGAAAATTTTGGGCTGAGTCCATGAACACTGCTTGCTACATCTCAAACCGAATATTCTTGCACTCAATTTTAAACTTGACATCTTATGAGCTGCGTTTTGGGAGACAGCCCAAGGTTACTCATCTTCGAGTTTTTGGCTGTCGCTGCTTCATCCTAAAACGTGGTAATTTGGATAAATTTGAGTCGCGTTCTTCTGACGGGATCTTTTTGGGTTATACTACTCATGGTCATTCTTATCGTGTTTATAATTTGGAAACTAACACTGTCATCGAGTCATGTGATGTGACTTTGATGAAACAACCCCCTCTGTTAGTTCTGCTCTTGAATAGGCAAATGAACACGACATGGAACAGACCATCTTCGAAGAAGAAGATCCCGGAGAGTTCGAGGATGAACCCCTACTACCCTCGACATCAACCCCCGAAGCTGACCCCGCTTCAACTACTTCGGCACAAGGTCCCGAAGCGACTACCTCGACATCGGTCATCTTGGACCACTCCAACGCACAAGTTGAGGGGGAGACTGCATCCCGCCGCGAGGCTCCAGATCATGTTCAAAGGATGCACCCTCCCGAGCAGATCATTGGTGAGCTTGATCAAAGGGTAACACGTTCTCATGCTCATTTCATTGATTCAGCTTTTGTTGCTTCTTTCGAGCCCTTAGATGTTAGTCATGCACTTTCTGATTCTAGTTGGATCAATGCCATGCATGAGGAACTTGAAAATTTTGAAAGAAACCAAGTCTGGTCATTAGTTGATCCTCCACCAAATGTTCATTTCATTGGAACAAAATGGATTTTCAAAAACAAACAAGGGGAGGATGGGACTATAGTTAGAAACAAGGCTAGGCTTGTAGCTCAGGGTTATTCTCAACTAGAAGGGATTGATTTTACTGAAACTTTTGCACCTGTTGCTCGCCTTGAGGCCATTAGGATTTTGCTTGCCTTTACGACATCCAGGGGATTCAAACTCTATCAAATGGATGTCAAAAGTGCTTTTCTTAATGGCTTCATAGGTGAAGACGTTTATGTAAAACAACCCCCAGGTTTTGAAAACCCCAAGTACCCACATAAAGTCCTTAAACTTCATAAGGCTCTTTATGGACTCAAGCAGGCCCCTCGGGCTTGGTATGATAGACTTAAGTCCTTTTTGCTTGAGCGGGGGTATTTGATGGGCTCTGTTGATAAAACCCTGTTTACTCTCAAGCATGGCAAAGATTTCCTCCTGGTTCAGATTTATGTGGATGATATCATCTTTGGTGGCTCTTCTCATGCTTTGGTTGTCGAGTTTGCAGATACCATGAGCAGGGAGTTCGAGATGTCCATGATGGGCGAGCTTACATTTTTCCTTGGTTTGCAAATCAAGCAAAGCAAACAAGTTACCTTTGTCCACCAGACGAAGTACACCAAGGACCTGCTTAAGAAGTTTGACATGGCTGATGCGAAGTCCCTCGCTACTCCAATGGCTACATCTGTAGCATTGGATCCTGACGAAGATGGAGAAGTCGTAGATCAGAAGGAGTTCCGAAGCATGATCGGCTCCCTCCTCTACTTGACTGCTACGAGGCCGGACATACACTTCGCTGTGTGTCTGTGCGCTCGTTTTCAGGCTTCACCATGAGCTTCACACCGCCAAGCGGTTAAAGCGCATCCTAAGGTATCTCAAACATACCCTCGAATTTGGCATATGGTATTCAGCATCTTCATCTTTATGTCTTCGAGGTTATTCCGATGCGGATTTTGCTGGGTGTAGAATTGATAGGAAGAGTACCTCTGGTACTTGTCATTTTTTGGGTACTTCACTGGTTTGCTGGTCTTCCCGCAAACAGTCTAGTGTTGCACAATCGACGGCTGAGGCCGAATATGTTGCTGCAGCTAGCTGTTGCTCTCAGATTTTGTGGATGGCTTCCACTTTGCGGGATTTCGGGTTAGATTATAAGTGTGTTCCACTTTTCTGTGATAACACCAGTGCTATTTGTATTGCAAACAACCCGGTTCAGCACTCCAGAACCAAACACATTGATGTGCGATATCATTTTCTCAGAGATCACAATGAGAAGGGTGATATTGAACTTCAATATGTTGATACCCAACACCAGCTAGCCGACATTTTCACAAAACCCCTCGATGCTTCTCGATTTGCCTACTTGCGCGGGGAACTTGGTATTTGTCACCCTTACGGCATTTTGTGAGGGGGAGCTATTCTTAATTGTTGTGCATATGATCATCATGTGTGAAATTGCATTTACATCTCTTGCACTTATATGCCCGATTATAATTCATGAACACGTGTCAGCTCAGCTCTATTTAATATATCTGAAACATTCATGTGCATGATGTTTTCTTTCCAAAATCAAATCGTGCTCACTGCTTAGTCTTGAATCTAGCATGTTTAGGCAGGACTGCTTTAGCTATCTTTTATCTGCTTGATAGCAAGACACCTTTTCTCTGGACGTTAATTTGTGCAACTTGAAAAATTGTTCTACATACTCATGGATATGCATATAGTGCTAAACAATTTGTTCACTTAATCAAATTCAAAAACTCCATGATTTGCATGCTTTAAGTGAAAAGATCCAGGTGGGTTTGTTTGTGGCACTACTCTATTCTAGACTGCTTTCCATTGCACATTGGTCTGAACTGGAATAGTGTAGTGTATGCCAAAATCATTGCCTTAAGCTTCTTATGGTTTTCATGCCTAGGCTTGGCCTGATTGGAAAGTATAAGGTGGACAAACAAATAACCCTGGCATTAAGAAAAGAACAACAAAATTCATTGATCATCAAGTTTGCTTTCATTGCTCCATTTGAACTGGACTTGTCTGTCTAAAGTAGAAACTGACTAGCTTTGCGCAGTCCCTGCTTTTACTAGTCTAGTTTCCTTGACTAAGTGGTGATGCTTTTATTTCAAAACAATGATAAAATCACATGTTGTCATCATGTTTTTAGAGAATGTTAAATTGAGCTGAGCCCCTGATCATTGGTATTACGGTTGGCATATTTTTGCTTTATATGTCTTTGCAATTCTGCTCATTTCCAAGCAATGCATCTTTTACATACTCCTTGATGCTTGCATTGCCAAAGGGGGAGAAATTTTTGAGTTCTCTGTTGCAATGGGGTACAATTAAAATTACTCAGGGGGAGTTTTATCTTGAAAAAGGGGAGATTTGCCGAAGGGGCTTTTACTCTTTTGAAAAGGGGAAGGAAAATTCTTTTGTCAAGTGACATGATTTGGCTCGTTTCTGAGTTTTTATGGTCACTTGTGTGCTGAAAGTCTTTTAATTTTTCTTGAACTTGAATTTGGTTGTCAATGCACTCTTCAAGGGGGATATTGAGAAACCAAGGGTTGGTTTCGGAGTGTGATGAGTGATTGACAGAGTTTAACCTCTGGTTCGAAGGGGTACCTCCGAAGGGGGTTCGGAGGTTGGAACTCCGAAGGTGTTCGGAGGTGGTTTCAACGAAGGGTTCGGTGGTTTGGTTGCTGCAGCTGTTGCAGCGGAGTGTGCATGTCGGAGGGGTCCGACAGTACACGATGACTGGGTTGTACCAAAGGTCTCGGTACTTTGGGCGGTACACCGGAGTGTGTGCCGAAGGGTGCTAACCCGGAGAGGTCTCCGGAGTACTGGATACACTTGTCTACTTGTCCGTGGTGCGCAGGGGACTGCGGAGGCGACGAACGGTTCGTAGCAGGTGAACCTGGGTCAAGCGGAGGCTTGATGCCAGTGGAGTGGGGAGCTCCGTCACGAAGGCTGCAAAGGGGTCCAAGTCGGTCCTCGGGTCGAGGTGCACCAGGTGAAGGCAGTAAGTGCGGAGCGTGGCTCCGGGTGAAGGTACCCCGAGACAAAGTCCTCGGAGGCGAGGCACTTTGAAGGTACTGCGGAAGGAGTGACTTCGGAGTTTGGTGGATCAAGTCCTCTGCGGAGGCAAGGCGTTCGAAGTGTGCTCCGGAGGGAGACATTCGAAGGTACCCGACGAAGGTCTCAGAAGTCGAGGCGCATCGAAGGCATGGTCCGGGTGAGGCTCGTCGAGGAGTGTGCTCGGGGAGAGACACTGCGACGAAGTGCTCTTGGAATGCTTCGTGCGGAGGCCTTGGACGAAGGAGGGACTTCGAAGGGTGGTACTCCGGAGGTGGGACATCGGAGTGAGGAAGGCTTCGGAGCGAGGCTAGCTCCGGAGCGAGGTTGACTTGTGGTGCTTCGGCCATGCATGGCTTCGGTACACGGACTGACGGAGTTCGAGCTGGGAGTAGCTGCGAAGCCGTGGTGGTCCACTCCGGAGGTGGTGGTGCGAAGGCCCAAGGGATTTGACGGCTTCGGCTCATAACCGTCACTGTATCAGAGGCTATCTTCGGTGAAGCGAAGGCCGTCAGGCTCAAGGCTTATCACTGAAGCTACCGCACCCCTCGCGTGCGAAGGGAGGCTCCAGAAGGTCAAAGACTACAAAGGCTGACATTGTCTGCTCTGCAAAAAGCTGACATTGTCCCCTCTGCAAAGCTGACAGAGAATCCTCCAGAATAAAGTTGACTATCTTTTGTACCCCTCAGTTCTGTAGAGACAAAATTGGTGTAAACCCTAGGGGTAAAGTAGTCAATTCACTTGGGTGAACTGTGGGCTATAAATATGGGGACTCGGTAGGTAACATTTAACACTTTGAGCATTTACTGTTGAGCTCCTGTACTAGCCTCCACTGTTTGTATTCATCCAGTGAGTTCTTTTACTATGTTCCTTGTTCAAGCGGCGAAGCCCTGCTTCTGTGTTGTCTTTCTGCTTGAGCTTGTCGTGCATACCTCGCTAGTTGTAGTGCACCGAAGCCTGTCTAGGCGAAGGGTGTTTTGTGCGAAGTGTGTATTTCAGTGTGCGTTCGCTCTGTGTAACAGGAGGCCAGACCTCGCTGCTTACTAGCGAAGCCCTGATCGAAGCCCGTTTTTCTTCTCGTGACGAAGCCCTTAGCGAAGTCCACATAGTGTGCTTTTAGACCTTCGCAGTACGAAGCCCAGTACCAGTTGTCGCTAAGTATTAGGTCGAAGTCCTCAGAGGGTAGTCCACTCGTGCAAAGGGTGAAGTGCGATGCCTGCTTGAAGCACCTTGTGTGCAGAGCCTGCACTGACTTAGCAGAGTAGATTTTCCAGGGTTGTGAGTGAAGCGAAGTCTTCTTGGCTTCAAACTTTTGCTCCTTGCGAAGCCTGTGTTCGGAGCCATCAAACACCTCCGAACCAGAACTTCGAAGGTTGTGTTCGAAGTCTGTTCCGCAGTAGACTGTTTTAAACAGAAGGCTATTTTTAGTCTGAAATTTTAAAAGCTCCCATTCACCCCCCCTCTGGTCGCCGTTTTCGGTCCAATAGTTTTAAAATACGGGTGGCACGAATGGAGCAATGTAATATAGTGTACGGTACCCGGGAGGTGGAAAGTAAAAGGGGGGCCACTACGCCATTGGCAGATGATACAGCGGCGGAGGGAAAGCTGGTTCCAATGGTCTCGGCCATCGTGGGTTGAACTCACTCTTTCGAGGAGGGCCTAGCCTCGCTGGGGTCCTGGCTGAGAGTTCACCTTATATGCCCTCTTCTGGTGCTTCTAGAGCAGCATGTCATATGTCACCTTCGGCTTCTTGCGATTCGCAGTCGAAGATGATGTGTTAGTGTTCACTTTCCACACTCCTACCTCAGGGTTCTTCGGCACGAGTGTGTGTGGGCGTGGTTCCCCAAACATGACCTCCTTCCCCATAGCGGAATCGGCCTACTCGGGCCGAATCAGCACATTCTTCCTGTCGAGATCAATAGTGTTCACGGGGAAAGGGTCCTAGTCAAGCTTCATCTTGGGACTTGTATCGAATTTCAACCGTCCTTCTTCTATGGCCGATTGAACCTGCCAACGAAAAACATTGCAATCGTTAGTAGAATGGGAATGAGAATCATGCCACTTACAATAGGCCCGCTTCTTCAAGTCATCGACAGTTGGAATGATGTCACCCTTTGGTAGCCTGATAAGGTTGTTCTTCAACAAAAAATCAAATATCTTATCGCACTTGGTCACATCAAAGAATACTTCACCTCGCTGGGCCGACTCTTGGTGGGAGACAGCCATAACTCAGTGCAAGTGATGGGCTTGGCCTTACTAGACCAAGTCCACTCCGCGGTGTACATATCGGCCGAGTCATCCTCGTTTTTCGATGATTCCTCATCGGAGTGCTCCATGACATGCACCTCAGCCTTAATCTTGTTAAATGTCTTGACGAATTTTCTACTTTTGGCTCGACTTTCCTAAACCAGAGCCTTCTTTAGCGCCTACCTAACATCGAAGAAATCCTGGTCATCTAGTTTCTCTTTAAGTTCGAAGTGAAGACAGTTAAAAGCTAGGTCAGCCAAGTCTCTATCGAAAATGTTCAAAGTAAAACATCAGTTTCTAGTGTCCCTAAAACACTTAATGTACCCAGAGACACTCTCGTTAGCCTTTTGTCTAACCGATGTCAAGTGTGAAAGTCTAAGCTCGGTCTCCCCAGTATAAAAATAGTCGTGGAACTTTTGCTCCAACTAGGCCCAAGACTAAATGGAGTTCGGTGGTAACACCGAAAACCAAGTGAAAGCAGTGCCAGAAAGCGATAGAGAAAACAATCTAAGCTTCAAAGCATCCAACCCACTAGCTTCGCCACACTGTGCTAAGAACTGACCTATGTGCTCTAGGGTGGTTTTACTACATTCGCCGTCAAATTTTGTAAATTCGGGCACCCTAAAGCCATACGGGTATGGGATGGTGTCAAAGTAATCAGAGTATGGTTTTTTATAAACCCTACCCCGTCCTCTAGGTGTCCAACCCACAACCTCTCTAAACAGTGCGCGAATCCTCTCGTCGAGTTATTCTACGCCTAATGCCTACACACGTCTCTCATGTGGGGGCGCGACATGTGGTGGTATATCATGGTGTCGGCCATGCGGCTCCTCCTCTCATGGTGGCTCGCGATACGGGACGTGATCAGGCCTATGTGGGTGTGCGGGCAGCATGGGGAGAGGTAGTGCAGGCACGGGCGGCGGCGGTGGCGCATAATATGCGGCAGGAGCGGTCTAACCGACCGTTGTTGTCTGAGCAATTCGGCACATGTCGGTCTGACCGGCCCAAGGGCCGATCTGATCAACAAGGTCATGCAGGACCTCATCCATGGATGGCGTGGCCGAGGACGCGACAACTTTTCTAGTACTCCCATCGATTCTACACTATACGCGGTGAACAGGGGTACACTAGCTATTGAAGTGGGGGAAACATTCTCGGAAAAGTTGAATCTCCTAAACATCGCCTCCATCTTTGTATCCAACTTCGAGTCAATCATGGCTTCTATGCGGTTTGTAATGGTAGCACTAACGGCCTGGTCAACGGTGCTAGCTATCGTTTGCTCAAGGTCCTAGGAGGACATTCAAGGAGACGATGGTGTTACCTTAGCCCTGGAGAGATCGGGGATGTTACTGTCGCACTTGACGAAGCCCCCTGTGGGTCTTGGTGAAGTGGCCAAGAAAAAGAGTGTGAAGCTCCCTTGTCCTGGCCTCAAGATCTGCTCTATCCTCCTCGGATAGGTCATCGAGGGTGGGGACGATGATGTTATAATCATCGATCTCTGAGCACCCCACCGGATTCATCGGCGTCGAGGGTCCCATTGACGTAGAGGTAGTAGTTGTACTTGTCGCCGATGTAGAAGTGCTTGGCATGTTTTTCTCCAGTGGAGTCGCCAAAAAGTGTGTTGACACGAAAACGTGCCCCCGCACTGGGCCGGTTCAACAATCCAAAAACGTCATGAGACGTTGACGCCGCACTTCGACAATCCTTAAACAGTGGTAAGGGGAAAATGAAGTCGCCAGACAATCAAATAATATTACTCTAAAATTATTCGATTAACCGAAGTGTTGAAAAATAACTAAATTATAAAAAACTAATTAACCCACCGGCCAGAACAGGGCTGGTTGAACCAAAGTCAGATAGGTGGTCAGACTGGCCAAAGAAGTCTAGTCAGACCGAAGGCACATGGCTGGTATGACTGGCAGTGCGAGGTCTCGCCGAAGGGGGGCTTCGGCGCATGGGTGCGAAGGGGTCCTCTACCCTTCGACTGGTCGGACCGAGGTTGTACCTCCGGTCAGACCGTAGATGGCTGAAGGGGTCAGGGTACTCTAGCGCGAGGATACCTCCGATGCGAAGGGCCTGCCGAAGTATGTCGCGGAGGTGACCGAACAGGGTTTGGCCTCTCGGCTGGTCAGACCGACGTCCAATGCCCGGTCGAACCGAAGTGCATGGGTACCCCTCGAAGGGTGCCCTCTAGCGTCGATGCAGAATGTTCCCGGGGTCCCCTGCGAGGTCCGGTCAGACCAGCTTCGTGCGGCCAGTCAGACCGCCGCATGCTGGCATGTTAGATGACGGCGCGGCACAGGCTGGTCGGACTGAGGGATGACCTCCGTTCGGACTGACAACCCTTGGAAGACAGTTTCTGTGATCCGGCGACCGTCGTCCCATGGATAGATGGCAACCAAACTTCTTGGAGAAGGTGGTTATGATGAAGCACTGTAAAAACGACAAAGAGATCAAAGTAATTCGGCCAGGAGACCGAATTACCAATATAAACAGATAGAAATCCGTTACGTGGATGAAACGAACGATTCACGAGCGAACCGACAAGGACTTACCATGATTACGATGCAGAGGAAGGATGGTTTACAGCGCAAACCAACAAAGATGTACGAGCTAAATAAACCTAGGGCAAGGAAATTAAATGTGATTCAAGGTAGATAATAGATTGGATCTATTAGGATTTGGGTGGGTTTCCTTGAATCGGCCTTGCCTCTATTTATAGAGATTGGTCATTAGTTCCTGGGCTCTTCTCTGAGTTAGACACGGGTTCTAAGTCATCAATAATTAATTAGAGATAAAATAGATTCGGAATCAGATAATCTGAATCAGATAAAGGGTTGGCCGATCTGACCGGACCTATGACCGGTCTAACCGAAGTGGAGCCGGTTAGACCGGCCTGTGCCAGGAATTTGGCATATTTTTGACTAAGTTACCAAATTTTGATATTTTTGACAACTTTAACCATTAATGCCATTTTTTTGCTATCAACACCATTCTATCTTACTCTCTTGTTTAGTTCGAGAGCAAAATGATAGTGTCATTCTACTTAAAAAGTAGTTTTTAGATTCGGGACGGTTCCATCCTAAAAATAGATAGAACACAATGTCCCATTTCCTCTCGGTAACATGGAAGAACAGAGAGGAGGGAAAGTGGCGGAGGCTAACAACACAAAGGAGCAATGGGGGCGACAGCACAGAAGAGCAAAGAAGAGAGAAGCGGTGGGATACATTGGCATGAAGGAGTAGCGGGGAGGAAAGCAATGGGGCCAGTGGCACAAAAGAGCGTCTAGAAGGGAAATAAACAATGGAGCCAATAGCATGGGGGTAGAAGGGAGAGGAGTGGCGGAAAACAAGACCCGAGGGAGCATCGAGGAGGGAAATGGTGGAAAGGGCGGAAACAGTAGGGAAGGGAGCGATGACGTGGGAATAGGGAGAGAAGTGGCAAGGAGGGGTGCGATATGAGGCGACAGTGTGGGGAGTGACGAGAGTGATTGTGAGCAATGATGGGGAGCTATGAGGGAGCAGACTCCTTCACATTCAACCGCGAGGATTGAGCGACAGATGACGGTGTGGTAGAGCGGCTAGCGACACTTTGAAGGCAGGTGAGAGAAGATGAGCAAGTGCTATGATGGGAATAAAATTGTTCTATCCTCAAACCAAACAAAAATAAGAATATTTCATCCTCACACCAAATAACCGTCAAATATAAAATAGAATCATTCTATCCAAAAAAATAGAATGTAATCGTTCCGTGAACCAAACGTACCTTAAGATCTCGATTAAAATTGGAATATAGAAAATTTACGTAAATTTTATCGGAATCTATTTAAAAATTCTAAATTTCTTTTCTATCAAAAAGAGGCTTAAATCGTAGGATTTGACAAAAATAATTTTACAGTAGTTAAACTAATTTCTATAAAATTTATATGTTCCGAAAGAGCCTTGAATTGAAACACGGCTAGGTTGCAAGCTATTTAGGCTACCCGCAACTCGAATATGTCATATGTGTACGAGCTGGGATGAAAATAGAGAGGAAAGTCTTTTTCATACTTCTGAAAAAACGGAAACAGAGAGTTATACAGAAACCGGATACGGAATATCCCAAGCAAAAATGGAAATGAATTTTTCAGCGGAAATGGAATGATGATTTACGACAGAAATAGATCGGAATATTTCACGTAACAAAAACGAAAAGTTTTTGTTTTCACTGTTTTTACTACACTATACATAATGTTAGCTTTTACTTTTTTTCACATTATATAAAACTTTAAACTATCTCCTATTCATAAAATATTAAACAATTTAATTTAAATTAATATATAATTATTTGCTAAAATAAATAATATATTCATTACAACTAAAATAAAACTTATTTTTACTTTATTATATGTATTTATTTTTATTAGTATGCGTGTTAATTGAATTTATTTATTAGTTTATCATACTTTTTTATATATTAAGAGTTTTTTTTAATTTTGATAGATATTCGGTTCCATATTAGTATCCACTCCTTGCTCCTTGATTACATTATTCTACCATTCTAATATAATAGAAGCTTTTATCAACTAAGGTTACTGATAGGCGATGACCATACATTTCTAAAAATATAGGACATGCACTGGAATTAAGCAGATCTCTCAGGCCAGGCCACACATATGTTAAAGTGTTACAAAAAACGCAACAACAATTTATCTATATATGTGGCATGATCTAAACGCTTGTCATAATTTTTGTCGCATTTGTGTCAAAGAACCAAACGACAGTCATAGAAATTTTGCGGCATCTTACTTAACAATCAAATAGCTTAT
This sequence comes from Zizania palustris, assembly GCA_019279435.1. Classification (NCBI taxonomy): domain Eukaryota; kingdom Viridiplantae; phylum Streptophyta; class Magnoliopsida; order Poales; family Poaceae; genus Zizania; species Zizania palustris. The sequence continues at coordinate 36,458,000 of JAAALK010000080.1, forward strand.
TTTTACTGCATAGTTTTGCAAGCCACAAGTGTAAGAGATTCTTAAGTTGAGGTATGCCAAATTGTTGTCGGGAACCAAAGATCCTATATTGAAGCATAGTTGTTGCAGAAATAATTGCACACTTTACATTTTTACATGTCCTTTAGTTCTCATTGCCTGTGACTCTGTGAGGATCGATACGTCGTGCACGCAGATGTTTCTTTAATTTATCAAGCAACTTGAGGTTTATAATTGTGATGGTTTAGATCCAAGTTCGTCACTTCTTGCCCCTTGGGTTGCTTCATGAGTTATTGGAAAAGCGACGCCCAGATTGCATGGGGATGGGAGCGACAATGCATGAGATGAGCAAGATCATCTCCCAAATGAAACATATTTTCTAAACAGAAGAGAAAATTAAAGATTTAGGCTCGACGTCACCGCTTTACATCTAAAATTTATTAGAACTGGTGAAGATGCTGGAGGGCGGCGTGGCCGTCCGCGACGCCGAGGCGCTGCCTGACCCGCCGGAGTGCTACTGCTACATGGACTCGATCGTCGCCGGCTCGCCGCTGATTAATTCCATCGGCTAACACATTTCGATTTAGAAGGACATCAGCAGCGACACTTTTCTGAGCTTAAGTTAAGGCGAATCAATCTAAATGTTGATTAATACTCCTCTTTCCGGTTTATAAAAAAATTGTTTTAGACATAATTTTAAATATCAAGGAATGATTAATTTGTGTATATTTTTATTGTTTGTCATTATTAAATATAATACATTAGTAAAGATAATATAAAAAATGAGAAGAAAGTAGTATTACTTCATAGGCATAAATATTCAAAATGTACAATAAAATAAAAAATGATTTTTTAAAAATAACTTTTGATACAAGCATAAAACGACTTTTAAAGAAACTTAGGAGTAAATGTTTAAAATGCACAATAAAATACAAAAGAACTTCTTTTAAACAACTTTTGATGTAAGCTTAAAACTTTTTTTTAAGAAACTTAGGTGTACGGAGAATTAAAAATTTGACTCTTGAACGCTGGGATCAGAAAATTCACAACTTTGTAGGAAGGCAATAAACTTGAGGATAATCAGGTCCATGGCACGGTATTGATTGACAGCGGAACTGTAACACCCCAAATTTTCAATACAATAAAAATATTATTAATTCAATTTCTTGGATTATATATTTCTGAAAATACTTTAAATACCTCTTTATACCGAATTGAACTACAGCATAGTGTAGATGGCCAAATTAGGAGGTGAAATTTTTTGTATATGATCCTAAGGCCAAGATATATTTTTGAGAATTTTTATAAATTTTTACCAAGCAGGGAAGTAGCCCTATTATTTTAAATCAATTTCTGCAATTATTTTTAATCAGAAAATAGTTTCAAACAGTATTGGGCCCTCTCCCTCCTTTCTCTCTCTCCCGGCCGGCCCAGCCCGTTACCTCGCGCCCCTTAGGCTGACAAGCCGACCCCACCTCGCGCGCGCACTTGACAGCCCGGCCCCACCCGTCAGCTGCCTCCCTCGCTCGTCCGCGCTCGCTGGCCAGTGGACCCCACTCGTCAGGCCCGTCGTCAACCTCGCGCCACCGCCCCCAAATCGCGCCGGCCGACGACCTCGCCCTCGGATCTGCCTCGCCGGCCCGTCCCCCATTAAATTGCCGCCATTACTCGGTCCCCCGCGTCGCGCCGACCGTTTCCCCCGTTAAAACGCGCCTTTAAGCCACGGGATCACCGCTACGCGTGCATGGCCGAGCCCTCGCCGGCGAAGTTAATCCTCCCCTCCCCTTTCCTTGCATTCGTCGCCCGCCGACGACCCTATTTAAACCCCTGCCCTCCACCGCGTTCGGTTCACGCGTTCAATTGCACCCAGACCAAATAGAGCGCCCTCCATTCGGTTCTTAGCGCAACACCGCCGCCCGACCTCCGGCCTTCGATCGCCATCGCCTCGGACCGCCCCGGCCCGCGCCACCACCACCGTCGTGACCGCAAGGACGACCTCGACCTCGGCCACCCCTCCGCCGACGTCGAACCCCGCCGGAACACCATCGCCGACGAGGAGCCCGAAGTACTTCGTCATCTACCCTCGCCGCCGACCGCTTCCCGTCGACCCCTCGCCTCGCCTAAGGTACCGTCGCGACCGCCGTGGTGCCCTCTTTCCATTTCTAGGCTTAGCTAGGGCCGCCGTCGCTCGCCGTGGCCGCTGGCCCGCTCGACGTCGTCGGAGAAGACGACCGGCACGGGTCGAGTACCCGTGCCGTGTCGGATCTGATCCCGACCGTGCGATCGCGATCGGGCGACGCATGTGAGCCCACGTACGCAATCTAATCCGCACCGTCGGATCTGGTCAGAGCGTTACGTTTTAATCTCGCGCGTCCATTTCCATTTAAAACCCGCGTTCGATCTCGTGCGTCCACGTAGCACCCTTTCGCACGTTTTAATCCTGGCCGTCCGTTGTCACTTAAAGCGCCCCGCCTCTCCTGCACGCGTTGGATCTGGATCCAACGGTCCAGATCGACCCGGTGCACGCGCACAGTGCGCGGGTTCACCATGGGCCTGGCTCACCGTGGACCCGAGGGGTTTAAAAATTGAGAATGAATTTCAGAAATACTTTTAAACTTGTAAAATTCATATCTGGCGCATTTGAACTCTAAAACTTGCCATTCCAATTTCAGAAATTTCATAATATTATTCTCTACATGTTTATGCAATAAAAATAGTAGGTTTACTTTGGACATTTCATGTTTATTTAAATGGACATTCAAATACCCTTAGTTTAAAAATGTAAATTTAAATTATTTAAAAATCTAGTAACTTTTGTTTATTTATTTCCTGTTAATATGAACAAACCACTAAGTTTCCTATGGAACTTTCATTTAAAATTTATTAGATAACTTAAAAATAAGAATAACCACTTTTAAAACCCTTTTTCAAGGGACAACACTTTAGTTTAATTTCTTTTAAAAATTATCTATAAACTGAATTTCAGAACCCTAACAACTTGATTTATTTTTAATCAAACCAACATAACCCTATGTGATTATTATGTGATGTTATATTGTTTGGTTGAATGTTGTATTCATTTTATTTTTCTTTATTATATTAAAAAGACTACGACGTCGCCGAGGAGCCGGAGTACTTCCCCGAAGTCCATCCCTCTCCTTTTGCTGAACAAGGCAAGTCACCAAACCAATCTTTTGAGCATATTGAACCCATGTTTGATTAAACTATCGCTAAAACACATAGGTTATATATGCATTAGTCAAATGAACCCTTACAATATATTTATTTAGGATCCCCCGACCTTGATGTGCAACCCAAGCCATGCTCTCTAGCCTAAACTCCTTGTCACCATATGATTAATGTTATTAGCTAGTGTCCAATGTATCGACACAATCGCTATAGGATAAAAATGAGTCGTAGTACATGGTTCTACTATATGATCCCCATTGTTTCTTATCTATGGAATTCTGTCGGTGTTGGAGTTGTGGTTGTGAGTGAATGCATGGTGGGTTCCGAGTGCAAGCTAGGGCATTGGTCGGTAGCACCCGGGGCACTATAAGGACCGGTCTGAGGGATCCGTTGCAATACACTTACGTACTAACCACAAGTCTAGTGGGTAAGTCCTAACTAAGGTATGGGCTGTTCCAAACCGAGGCCACCATTTGGAGATGGGTCAAGTTGCACCTGCGGGTGACTTGTACCAATGTGGCGCAAAAGGGGGTGCGACGTTAGCCGGGATGCGGCCCGGCGCGCCGTCGAAACCTAGAGTGGGTGGTTATCGCTTGGAACATTTCATGCTGAGGTTTTGGCACGAGTTCCCGTGGTATGGGTCATCTCATTTGGGATGAGTGCGTGCCTTGTGGGTACAGTAGTACATCTCTGATCAGAGTCTTAAATCTTTTCGAAAAGCCGAGCCCGCGGTCAAGGGCGGGTTGCGTGACATCCCCGGTTAGTTTACTTTGAATATGTATGTGCATGATGGATTGACATGTAAGGACCGTTGAGCGAGGTGGGGCTGACTGTACCCCTCGAGTTAGTTGATGTTGATGATGTTCATGTTTACTTTCCGCATGATTAAAATATGATTACATTAAATGCAATGACTGAAACCGTACTTTTCCGCAATGTTAGCCATTACCCTTCCTTGTTTATTATCCTGCATTATTACTTGCATTTGCGGTGGCTTGTTGAGTACTTTTTGTACTCATACCCGTTGGACCCCACAGAGGATGCTTACTATGAGGACGGTCTGGAGTAGCGACCCAGTCGAGAAGAAAAATCCTGAAGAAGATGTTCGTCATGCCGTTTTCTAATTATTTTCATTTACTGTTTTTATTAAAACATTGATGTAATAAATATGGTCTGCGTACCATGGATATTGTCGTATGTACGTTGTCGCATGATGAACCTCTTGTATTATTGTTTTTCTATGGAAATTCAATAATGTCTCGATTTGATAAATCGGTGCGCTACAAGATGGTATCAGAGCCGACTCGACTGTAGGAAGCCAAACGGACCCGCCTAGCCATTAGCCACATGAAATTATTTCTCGAAAATCTACTTTATAAACTTTGTTCCTCTCCTCACTTTATTCAACTTGCTGTTTTGTAGATGCCAGTCTACCAAGTCCATAGCTACTGCCGCCACTACGAGGGCTTCGTCCGGGAGCTCCGTATGATGCTCACCTTCCTCGGGTTCCTCTTCGAACCCGAATTCCAAGGAGTGTATCCCGACGAGTTCGCCGGGCCTTGCGACGTCTCTCTCACCGTCCACGGCTCCGGGGAACACCTGCCGCCCTACACCACAGCACTTGGAGGCCCGACTTTCGACGTCGCGTGCCAACGAGTCGCCCTCCAGGCCCTCATGGAGCTGAGGATGATCTACGACGATCGTCTTCAGAACTCGTCCTTCCGGCTCGTGCCGAAGCGTACTCCCGGAGCCCACCGTAGCATCTACCTCGGAGTTCACTCCGTGCGTGATCCGGTCATGGCCCGGCAGTCGCGTCTTCTTCAGGCCATGGACGATATCCATACTGAGGCAGTGCTCGACGCCGACGAGCACCATGAGGCGGTTGAGTTCCTTCGTGAAGAAACGAAGAACTTGATCCAACAAAACGGCGAACTGCAGCGCAAGATCATGCAGCTGCAGAAGGATATTGCGGAGATGGTTCCTCTTCTCCCAAGGAAGAAGAAGCCCATCCGTGATCCCCTCCCTCGCCCCAAGAGGATCCCGCCACGACCCTCTCCCTCCAGACCCTCCACCAGCGCCCCTGCACCACGCCCCGGCCTCGTCTCCGACTCCATCATCGAGAACTTTCTCGAGCCCCACATCCCTTCGGAGCCGCGTACTCGTGGTTCCGAGAGCACGGAGACCGCCTCCGGTGACGAGTAGGCGTTAGAGGCCGCTATGTTTAAAATAATACGGAATTTTGTATGTGGTGCTATCCACGACGAGTGTGTTGTGGGTAGAATAAAAACTTGATTGTAATGAACAATTCCTACCACTCCATTTATGTGCTTGAATCTTATATGATATTTTTGGTTGTATTATTGTTTCGTCATCTTTTACCTTACCACTATGTGTATTTAGAAGATGGCCGACCACCAGAACACTGGCTCCAACAACGGAGCAGGAGGAAGCCGTGATGCGCCCGAGGGTGTTGTACCCAACTGGGGTGCAACGGGCCCGCGTCAGTCTGGGTCGCCCTCCGCCAAACACCCCACCTTGGCGGAGATGATGGCGAATCAGAACCAACTGATCACCGCCCTCCTCACTCAGATGCAGAACCAACAGGCTCAGTTGGACCGTCTGCAGAACGGGGAACCCGCCCCTCGCGCACCAGCACCCGCACCCGCCCCACAACTCTCGGAATTTCTGCGCGTGCGCCCGCCCATCTTCTCAAGCACCACCAACCCGATGGAGGCTGGAGATTGACTTCGCACCATCGGAAAGAAGCTCGACCTCCTCCCATGCACCGACCGGGAGCGAGTGGCCTTCGCCACTCACCAGCTCCAGGGTCCCGCCGCTGAATGGTGGGACAACTATCGTGAGTCCCAGCCAGAGGACCACGTGGTGACTTGGGCGGAGTTCACCATCGCCTTCCGTGCCGCCCACGTCCCCGCCGGTGTCATCGCGGTAAAACAACAGGAGTTTCGCGACCTGCAGCAAGGCAACTGGACCGTCATGGAGTACCTCCATGAGTTCAACCGCCTCGCCCGCTACGCACCGGAGGAAGTGCGCACCGACGCCCTCCGCCAAGCCAAGTTCCTCCGGGGACTTAAGGATGAGCTGTCCATCCAACTCGTCTCCACTGACTATGCCGACTTCCAACGGCTAGTCAACAAAGCGCTCATTCAAGAGACTGAGCAGAACAAGCTGGACCTCAAGAAGAGGAAGATGATCGCCTTCAAGCATCAGCAGGCGAACTCTCAGAGGCCCCGCTTCGTCCCTCCACCACCAGCGCCCGCCTACCATCCTCGGCCCGCCTACAGGCCACCTCACGCCGCCGGTGGACCCAACGCCGGGCATCCTCGCCCCGCTCCACCAGCTCCGGCCGCTCAGCCGACACCAGCCGCCAAGGCCCCGATCTTGAAGGATCGCCAAGGGAGGCTGGTCGTCTGCTTCAACTACCGCAAGGAAGGGCACTACGCACACCAGTGTCCTCACCCCAAGCAGGCTCAAGGCGCGGCACCCAACCAGGCGGTTCGTGCCCGCATCAACCACATCAGCGTGGAGGAAGCTCAAGAGGCTCCTGAAGTCGTGCTCGGTACGTTTACTGCGAATTCCGTACCAGCCATAATATTATTTGACTCTGGAGCAACCCACTCCTTCATCTCGGAAGATTTTGTGAAAACAAACGAACTGGACGTGCTCCCTCTACCCATTCCCATGGTGATTGCCACTCCTGGCAACAGGACCTTAGCCCGCTTATACAGCCCTAAGGTTCAAATTGACATCCAAGGAGTACTGTTTCGGGCCGAGCCAGTCCTCATCCAATGCACCGGACTCGACCTCATACTAGGGATGGATTGGTTGATGAAGCACAAGGGAGTGATCGACTGTGCCAACAAATCCGTCACAGTGACCAACCCTGAAGGCGCAACTGTCACCTTTCGGATGACCAGTCGCAAGCCACTCGGAGCATCCCTTCGCTCGATAGCTCTTGAAGAGGTACCTATAGTCAAGAAGTTTGCGGATGTTTTCCCTGAAGACTTACCCGGAATGCCTCCCAAGCGGGACATCGAATTCAGAATTGAACTTGTCCCCGGGACCACTCCAATCTCCAAGCGCCCGTACCGGATGGCCGCTAATGAACTAGCCGAAGTCAAGAGCAACATCGAAGACCTAGAGCAAAAAGGGTATATTCGACCGAGTACCTCACCCTGGGGTGCACCGGTTATATTTGCCATGAAGAAGGACAAGACCAAGAGGATGTGCGTGGACTATAGAGCCTTGAACGACGTAACCATCAAGAACAAGTACCCATTGCCTCGGATCGACGACCTGTTCGATCAGCTTAAAGGATCCTCGGTGTTTTCCAAGATTGACCTCAGGTCAGGTTATCACCAGTTGAGGATTAGAGAAGAAGACATACCCAAGACTGCCTTCACCTCTCGCTATGGACTTTATGAGTACACCGTGATGTCGTTCGGACTCACGAATGCCCCGGCATTTTTCATGAACATGATGAACAATGTATTCATGGAGTTCTTGGATAAGTTCATCGTGGTATTCATCGACGATATCCTCGTTTACTCCAAGACCAAGGAAGAACACGAGACTCACCTCCGTCTGACCCTCGGAAAGCTAAGGGAGCAGCAACTGTACGCCAAATATAGCAAATGCGAATTTTGGTCGTCTGAGGTGAAGTTCCTCGGCCATGTTATATCTGTCGGAGGAATAGCAGTGGACCCAACCACCGTGGAAGCGGTAACCAACTGGCTCCAGCCCACAACCGTGACCGAGATCCGGAGTTTTCTCGGATTGGCCGGATACTACCGCCGGTTCATCGAGAATTTTTCCAAGATCGCCAAGCCTATGACCAGACTTCTGCAGAAGGAAGTGAAGTTTGAATGGACCCCCGACTGCGAAGAGAGCTTCCAGACCCTCAAGAAGAAGCTAGTGTCAGCTCCTATTCTAACTCTGCCGGACATCCGGAAAGACTTCCACGTCTACTGTGATGCCTCTCGTCAAGGATTGGGATGCGTCTTAATGCAAGAAGGGAAAGTGATATCCTACGCCTCCCGGCAACTGAGACCGCATGAGCTGAACTACCCAACCCACGACCTGGAACTAGCAGTCGTGGTTCATGCCTTGAAGATATGGAGACATTACCTTGTGGGGAATCGGTGTGAGGTCTTTACCGACCACAAGAGCCTCAAGTACATATTCACCCAACCAGATCTGAATCTCAGGCAAAGGAGATGGTTGGAACTGATCAAGGATTACGACTTGGGCATCCATTATCATCCGGGCAAAGCGAATGTGGTGGCAGACGCCCTTAGTCGAAAAGGGTACTGCAATGCCATCATGATTCAAGACCAAGCTCCTTTACTCTACAAGGAGATGGAAAGGCTAAACCTAGGGATCACCACTCGAGCGTACCTCGCTGCCTTGGAATCTCGGCCTGTCTTAATAGACCAGATCCGAGAAAAGCAGAAGGAAGACCCGGACATCCTAGAGATCCAGCAGAACATGAGGAAGGGTAAAGCCCCCGGATTTTCCGAGGACGAGCATGGTACCATCTGGTTCGGAAACCGGATCTGCGTACCCGACAAACCTGAATTGAAGACCATCATCCTTCATGAGGCCCACGATACGTTATACTCCATCCATCCCGGGAGTACGAAGATGTATCAAGACCTAAAGGAAAAATATTGGTGGGTCAGCATGAAGAGAGAAATAGCAGAGTATGTGGCCAAGTGCGACACATGCCGGCGAGTCAAGGCAGAGCATCAGAGGCCTGCCGGACTTCTTCAACCTCTCAAGGTCCCTGAATGGAAGTGGGAAGAAATAGGAATGGACTTCATCACGGGACTGCCCAGGACCCAAGCTGGTCATGATTCTATCTGGGTGATCGTCGATCGACTCACCAAGGTAGCTCACTTCGTTCCGGTCAAGACAACATACACCGTCGCCAAGCTGGCTGAGTTGTATATGACCCGGATCGTGTGCCTTCACGGAGTTCCGAAGAAGATTATATCTGACCGCGGGAGTCAGTTCACCTCCAAGTTTTGGAAGAACCTTCAAGAGGAACTCGGCACCCGACTGAACTTTAGCACCGCCTATCATCCACAGACCGATGGTCAAACCGAAAGGGTCAACCAGATATTGGAGGATATGCTTAGAGCTTGTGCTCTAGACTTTGGTGGAATGTGGGACAAGAACTTACCGTATGCAGAGTTCTCCTACAACAACAGCTATCAAGACAGCATGCAAATGTCCCCGTTCGAAGCACTCTATGGACGTAAGTGCAGAACGTCGTTGCTCTGGGATCAAACCGGAGAGTCGCAACTGTTTGGGACTGATTTGTTAAGAGAAGCGGAAGAGAAGGTTAAGATCATAAGAGACCGATTGAAGGCAGCCCAATCCAGGCAAAAGAGCTATGCCGACAACCGTCAAAGAGACCTAGCCTTTGAGGAGGGCGATTATGTCTATCTCCGAGTCACTCCCCTCCGCGGCACTCAAAGGTTCAACATGAAAGGCAAACTAGCGCCCCGCTACGTCGGACCTTTCCAGATCCTCCGACGACAAGGAGAAGTGGCATATCAACTTGAACTGCCTCCATCCTTGGCAGGAGTTCATGATGTGTTCCATGTCTCTCAGCTGAAGAAGTGCCTCCGTGTACCCACCGAGCAAGCCGACCTTCAGCAGCTTAATGTCCAAGAAGACTTGACCTACATAGAAAGACCCGTCAAGATCTTGGAAACCAAGGAGAGAGTAACCAGAAGTCGCGTTGTTCGCTTCTGCAAGGTTCAATGGAACAACCATCCCGCCGAAGAAGCAACTTGGGAAAAGGAAGACGAACTAAAAGCCCAATACCCCGAGTTATTCGAGTAGCGTTCCAATCTCGAGGACGAGATTCTTGTAAGGGGGATAGGTTTGTAACACCCCAAATTTTCAATACAATAAAAATATTATTAATTCAATTTCTTGGATTATATATTTCTGAAAATACTTTAAATACCTCTTTATACCAAATTGAACTACAGCATAGAGTAGATGGCCAAATTAGGAGGTGAAATTTTTTGTATATGATCCTAAGGCCAAGATATATTTTTGAGAATTTTTATAAATTTTTACCAAGCAGGGAAGTAGCCCTATTATTTTAAATCAATTTCTGCAATTATTTTTAATCAGAAAATAGTTTCAAACAGTATTGGGCCCTCTCCCTCCTTTCTCTCTCTCCCGGCCGGCCCAGCCCGTTACCTCGCGCCCCTTAGGCTGACAAGCCGACCCCACCTGTCGGCGCCGATTTCCTCCCCTCGCGCGCGCACCCGACAGCCCGGCCCCACCCGTCAACTGCCTCCCTCGCTCGTCCGCGCTCGCTGGCAAGTGGACCCCACTCGTCAGGCCCGTCGTCAACCTCGTGCCACCGCCCCCAAATCGCGCCGGCCGACGACCTCGCCCTCGGATCCGCCTCGCCGGCCCGTCCCCCATTAAATTGCCGCCATTACTCGGTCCCCCGCGTCGCGCCGACCGTTTGCCCCCGTTAAAACGCGCCTTTAAGCCACGGGATCACCGCTACGCGTGCATGGTCGAGCCCTCGCCGGCGAAGTTAATCCTCCCCTCCCCTTTCCTTGCATTCGTCGCCCGCCGACGACCCTATTTAAACCCCTGCCCTCCACCGCGTTCGGTTCACGCGTTCAATTGCACCCAGACCAAATAGAGCGCCCTCCATTCGGTTCTTAGCACAACACCGCCGCCCGACCTCCGGCCTTCGATCGCCGTCGCCTCGGACCGCCCTGGCCCGCGCCACCACCACCGTCGTGACCGCAAGGATGACCTCGACCTCGGCCACCCCTCCGCCGACGTCGAACCCCGCCGGAACACCATCGCCGACGAGGAGCCCGAAGTACTTCGTCATCTACCCTCGCCGCCGACCGCTTCCCGTCGACCCCTCGCCTCGCCTAAGGTACCGTCGCGACCGCCGTGGTGCCCTCTTTCCATTTCTAGGCTTAGCTAGGGCCGTCGTCGCTCGTCGTGGCCGCTGGCCCGCTCACCGTCGTCGGAGAAGACGACCGGCACGGGTCGAGTACCCGTGCCGTGTCGGATCTGATCCCGACCGTGCGATCGCGATCGGGCGACGCATGTGAGCCCACGTACGCGATCTAATCCGCACCGTCGGATCTGGTCAGAGCGTTACGTTTTAATCTCGCGCGTCCATTTCCATTTAAAACTTGCGTTCGATCTCGTGCGTCCACGTAGCACCCTTTCGCATGTTTTAATCCTGGCCGTCCGTTGTCACTTAAAGCACCCCGCCTCTCCTGCACGCGTTGGATCTGGATCCAACGGTCCAGATCGACCCGGTGCACGCGCACAGTGTGCGGGTTCACCGTGGGCCTGGCTCACCGTGGACCCGAGGGGTTTAAAAATTGAGAATGAATTTCAGAAATACTTTTAAACTTGTAAAATTCATATCTGGCGCATTTGAACTCTAAAAATTGCCATTCCAATTTCAGAAAATTCATAATATTATTCTCTACATGTTTATGCAATAAAAACAGTAGGTTTACTTTGGACATTTCATGTTTATTTAAATGTACATTCAAATACCCTTAGTTTAAAAATGTAAATTTGAATTATTTAAAAATCCAGTAACTTTTGTTATTTATTTCCTGTTAATATGAACAAACCACTAAGTTTCCTATGGAACTTTCATTTAAAATTTATTAGATAACTTAAAAATAAGAATAACCACTTTTAAAACCCTTTTTCAAGGGACAACACTTTAGTTTAATTTCTTTTAAAAATTATCTATAAACTGAATTTCAGAACCCTAACAACTTGATTTATTTTTAATCAAACCAACATAACCCTATGTGATTATTATGTGATGTTATATTGTTTGGTTGAATGTTGTATTCATTTTATTTTGCTTTATTATATTAAAAGACTACGACGTCGCCGAGGAGCCGGAGTACTTCCCCGAAGTCCCTCCCTCTCCTTTGCTGAACAAGGCAAGTCACCAAACCAATCTTTTGAGCATATTGAACCCATGTTTGATTAAACTATCGCTAAAACACATAGGTTATATATGCATTAGTCAAATGAACCCTTACAATATATTTATTTAGGATCCCCCGACCTTGATGTGCAACCCAAGCCATGCTCTCTAGCCTAAACTCCTTGTCACCATATGATTAATGTTATTAGCTAGTGTCCAATGTATCGACACAATCGCTATAGGATAAAAATGAGTCGTAGTACATGGTTCTACTATATGACCCCCATTGTTTCTTATCTATGGAATTCTGTCGGTGTTGGAGTTGTGGTTGTGAGTGAATGCATGGTGGGTTCCGAGTGCAAGCTAGGGCATTGGTCGGTAGCACCCGGGGCACTATAAGGACCGGTCTGAGGGATCCGTTGCAATACACTTACGTACTAACCACAAGTCTAGTGGGTAAGTCCTAACTAAGGTATGGGCTGTTCCAAACCGAGGCCACCATTTGGAGATGGGTCAAGTTGCACCTGCGGGTGACTTGTACCAATGTGGCGCAAAGGGGGTGCGATGTTAGCCGGGATGCGGCCCGGCGCGCCGGCGAAACCTAGAGTGGGTGGTTATCGCTTGGAACATTTCATGCTGAGGTTTTAGCACGAGTTCCCGTGTTATGGGTCATCTCGTTTGGGATGAGTGCGTGCCTTGTGGGTACAGTAGTACATCTCTGATCAGAGTCTTAAATCTTTTCGAAAAGCCGAGCCCGCGGTCAAGGGCGGGTTGCGTGACATCCCCGGTTAGTTTACTTTGAATATGTATGTGCATGATGGATTGACATGTAAGGACCGTTGAGCGAGGTGGGGCTGACTGTACCCCTCGAGTTAGTTGATGTTGATGATGTTCATGTTTACTTTCCGCATGATTAAAATATGATTACATTAAATGCAATGACTGAAACCGTACTTTTCCGCAATGTTAGCCATTACCCTTCCTTGTTTATTATCCTGCATTATTACTTGCATTTGCGGTGGCTTGTTGAGTACTTTTTGTACTCATACCCGTTGGACCCCACAGAGGATGCTTACTATGAGGACGGTCTGGAGTAGTGACCCAGTCGAGAAGAAAAATCCTGAAGAAGATGTTCGTCATGCCATTTTCTAATTATTTTCATTTACTGTTTTTATTCAAACATTGATGTAATAAATATGGTCTGCGTACCATGGATATTGTCGTATGTACGTTGTCGCATGATGAACCTCTTGTATTATTGTTTTTCTATGGAAATTCAATAATGTCTCGATTTGATAAATCGGGGCGCTACAGGAACTAAGGTAGTGTTTGGTTCTATGTATGAGAAGGAATGAAACGGAATGGTTTCTGATATGGGTGATACTGATGTTTGATTCAAGAGATGAGGTAGAATCAAGTGGAACTAAATCACCCCAAAAACATAATATTCCCTATAGATGTTGAACCACGTGGTACTGAATTTTTTGATGAACGAGATGATTCCGAACCATCTCATTCTATTCCTCGTCGTACACCAAACCAAACACTACCTAAGTTGTGCGAGGTGGACGATGGCGGGAATGATGGAGTATAATTGGAATATCTTTTTTCAATCCCTAGACCATCTACTTAGTTTTATAATTTTTTCTAACTTTAATTAATTTTATAGGAAAAATATACTATAACATTTTTTATGAAATTCACAACGAAATACTTCTTAAGCCCCTTGGGCACAACTCCACTCCTCCAGATTTTTTTTTTTGGAGTTGGTCCAACACAGTTCCAAGAAATGCACTTATGTTTTACTTATGTCACACTTATGTTTCAATTTATAACAAAAGTACAGTATGAAAAAGATCCAATCTGGAGAAGCATTAAAACAAATTTTGATGAACAAATAAAAATGGAAAACAATACGAACTGAAAGCTGCAGAAACGTTTTACTACGGTTGTAAATTTATGTATCACGTAAGGTTACACAGTTGAGCTGGTTGAATGATTGACAATGACAAATAAGAAATTTTCGAACAACTGATAAATAGAGAAAATTGAATGAAAATTCACAGGAAGGAAAGCCATTATCATATTTTATACATACATATCATGTCCTAACTCTTTATTCCATTACTTATACTAAAAGCGAAAAAATGGTACTGGCTAGAAAAATTTGGTACTAATCAGTGTGCTGTAGCCTGTAGCTCACCCGCTGAACAAGTGTATCTGAAATAACATGTAAACAAAATGTCAAACGCCTTGTGTAATTTCAGCACAAGAACTAAAAGAACTTCAAATCCAAGGACGCCAGGTGTTGTGTGAGACGAATTCTCCAAAAGTATCACATCCAGTCTTATGGGTTCAACCAACACACCAACGTTATAACAAAAAAATACCTTCTTATATTTTTCAAGAATTGTCTACATATCATTGTCAATAACTGTGGTGATCTTCATTTGTCAGTGACACACCAATAATATATTAGTAAAATATGAAATTTGTAATGATAAAAAATTAACCCTTTCAACACAAGAACTAAAAAAGAATTCTAAATTCAAGGAGGCCAGGTGACTAATTCTCCGAAAGCATCATATCCAATCTTTTGGGTTCAGCCCCCTATAGCCGGAGCAGGGCTTCCACGCCGGCCCAACCCGTGGCAGCGCAACCAGTTAAAGATGGCAATGGGTCTATACCCATCGGGTTTGATCATCTCAAACCCATACCCGTTAGAAAAATATCCTCATCGGATAACCCATATATATATATATGCGGGTACTATTTCTCTCCCAAACTCATACCCATGCGGGTAAAATATACTCATCGGGTACCCATACCCATCAATAAGCACCACACATAAAATAGCCTAATAAATAACAACAGTGTATCTATTCCCACAAAAACAGTGTTTTATCTAATTAGATTAATCACTCATTTAGTCATAAAATCAAAATTACATATATAAATAAACTCTCAAACATAATACATAAAGATTTAACCTATAACGATAGCAACAGTGATTTAAACTCCGAAAAATATAGTTTACTGGGTGATGGGTACCCATCGGATAACGGGTATGGATATTAAGAAACCATACCCATACCCCCGTACCCATCGGGTACTATTTTTTTTCCATTAATAGACCCATGGATAAACAATTTTACCCGTATATCTACCCTAATAGAGTAAAAACCCATCAAGTTTTGGGTTTCGGGTACCCATTACCATCTTTACAGCCAGTTGTGCCACCCCCATCATGAGCCGGCCAATTAGTTATGCCAAGATAGAGTTAGATTAGTTTATTTTTTTATCTATTCGTTGTTAATTATAATTGTTCCTAAAATAAACAGATCTGTATCCAATATATAGAGGCCGGTAGTTTATAATTAAGACAGTCAAGTTTACTACCCAATATATAAAGGCCAGTAGTTTATAATTAAGACAATCAAGAAATAAACTAGATTGGCCATCAAAGCCTAGTCTTACTGCATAACTCCTGACGTCTGTCCTTGCCTGCGCCATATGCTGCTGCGAACGTCTACTCTATCCTTCGCGCAACCATCACATCACCGAGAAATGAGGGACAATATGCCCTCCCGTCAGCTATGGTTATGTCCTCTACTCTTTACCTCATGTTCCCTTACATATCGCTCGTGATAACTTGGAACTAACGCAATTGTTCCAACAGTTGGCGCCGTCCGTGGGGAACTTAGTCCTAGAAGCTAAGTTCTCTACCACTGCCTGCAACCCGAAGTGCGCCCGAGGGGGGAGCATCGAGGCTTTCTCGCTTCGCGCACCCTCCGGCAAGGGGCTTCGAGGGCAGATCGAAGGCCACCTTCGCCTTCCTCCATCCTTCGCATACCGGAGCCCACTCTCCGGCAAGGGGCTCCGCTCCACGTTTCAAAGGTCATCGAAGCCCGAGGGCTACAAGGTAAGTACCGCCCGAAGCCTTACTCCGATGCACCAATCTGCAGTTACATTAACATAAGCCCGAAGCCATGCTTCGCTTTACTTAAAAACCGAAGCCATGCTTCGCTTTACTTATAAACCGAAGCCATGCTTCGCCTTATTTAAACCCGAAGCCACGCTTCGTCTTATTTAAAACCGAAGCCTTGCTTCGCTTTATAAAACCCGGAGTACCCCTCCGAAGGCTACACAGTGCCCCCGGGCCCGTAGCAGTGGGCTAAAAGGACTCCGAGCCACTGGCCCGACGCGTCCAGGGATTCTGGGCTCCGCGCCCGAAGCATCCCAGGGATTCCGGGTTCCGCACCTGAAGCATCCCAGGGTCGAAGGTGACCCAGAGTCGAAGGTGGCTCAGAGTCGAAGGTGGCTCACACTATCACAGGTTCGGTGAATCCACACCAAATATCCTTCTCATTACAGGACCAAGTTCTGAAGCCTTGCTTCATTATCTAAACACGCTCCGAAGCCTGGCTTCGCGTGCTCATATACTATACGCCTAAGCGTCTCGAAGCCATACTTCGCCATAGTCTAAGTGCGTTTCAGAGCCCCGCTCACGCACAGCATCCAAACCCCGGCATGCCGAAGCATGCTTCGCTCAAATTGGGTATGCGGAAGCCTTGCTTCGCACCAAATTGATGCGTTCGGAGCCCGTAAGAGGCCTTCGCTCGGTACAAATCCAAGTATCCGAAGCCGCCAAAAAGGCGCACCCCTTCGCATGTTTATTTTTTGCCCGCACCAGCAACGGTTAAGTCCCTAACTGCCACGAGCAAAAGGGGGGAAGAATGTATGCGAGGTGTGCGAGTGTAATGCGCAGTACGAGCGTGACAAGCTGAGCGTTCGAAGCCAAACAATGCGAAGCATACAAACGAAGTATGCAGATATAATAAACTCCGTTCATTAAGAGACAATTGAGAAGTATGTTACAAGCATGCTTCGGAAACAAACTACGAGTAATCTGTGTCTAAGCCTAAAAAGAACCGAGTGCGAGGCCCCAACCCTCGCTTGCCTCTCCTTCGGCGGGGGCCCCCTCGGCTGGATGTTGCCCTCGTCGGAGCCCGCTCTCCCTCGACCGGCCCGTCCAGGCTCCGAAGCCCACAGGCTTCGGCTTCCGCTTTGCAGGTTGCTCCAGGTTCGCGAAGCAGGCGGAGCCGTGTCGAAGGCAGAAAAGTCTAGGGCTTCGTCGCTCGCTAAGGCCGCTCGCGAAGGCAAAGGTAAAGGGCTCTGAAGGGGCTCCGCCTTCACAGCGGCTAGCAAATCCTGAGCTATTTCGGAGATGGCTTCGCCCCTAGGCCCCCTCGGAAGCTTAAACCGGGGGGGGCCTTCGGACCTAGCTACTTCAAGAATCGCCCACAGTTGTCGAAGCCCTTCAGAGTCCTCGAGGACTTCGAGGTCTATGCTCGAAGGCTGAGCCTGGGCAGGTATAAAAAAACCCCCGCATTTATATTAATAAACTGATAAGTTTTTACAAAGCCTACAGCTAGGTATTACAAGGAAGCCTAAGGAGATCTACACCTTCGGAGGCGGAGTCGTCGAGGTCGAAGGCTTGTCCGAGTCAACGGGTCCCTTGAACCGGCGTTGTCGAAGGGCCTTCATGAGGTCGAGGACTGCCTCGCAGCCTTGCTCCTTCCAAGGCTCCTGCAGCCGCCGCCAGGCCCCGCGGACTTCGCCCGGAGGCGTCACCAAGTGCGGACCCCCGAAGGCCACGGGAGCCACGGAGGTTGCCGCCCGAAGGTGGTCGCACCCTGCGGCATGAAGCATATGCAACACCCCTTGACCGGCGACGCGACCGGCCATAAGAGCGAAGCCCGTCAGCGCTTCGTCCGCTACCGAAGCCGCAGTCTTCAAGAAATCGGCGCGGTCCCCAATCGGGTCCTGATCGCCAAATTCCGGAGTCCGGCACTCGGTCCCTATCTTTTCAAGGACCTCAGTCAGGCTCTGGGTGGCCTCGCCAAGATTAGCCACGACAAAGCTTTCAAGATCCCGAGCTCGCTGACGGAGCTCCTCGTTCTCCTTCGCCTGACGGGCCTCGGCGTCCTTCGAAGCTTGGAGCTCCGCGCGGAGCCGAGCCGTCTCCAAGGCCAAGGCTTCCTTCGCCTCAGCAGCCGAAGCCTCGGCCCGCCTCCGCTTCTCGGCCTCCTCCAAGACCTCGCGGCGAAGGGCCTCCTTCTCTTCTGCGAGGCGCTCCATCCGCCGGTCAGCAGCAGTCGAAGCTGCCGCGTTCAGTGCGAGGGCCTGCAGGAATTCAAGAAACCTTAAGTATTAACCAAGAGACAAAGTATAGTTCGAAGCTGCAAGGGGCTCCGCTCACACGCATGAGGACTTCGTTCGAGCTAACGAAGAGCTCCGTGGATCTCGGTGGCTAAGCTGGGCCACCAAGTCCCCCTCCTCCGCAGAAGCGCAGGCCGCGCGGAAGCGAGGATCGCGCGCCATCACGCCCCCC
>JAAALK010000080.1:36476656-36577938 GCA_019279435.1 Zizania palustris
CCTCCAATCCAGACCATCCTAGCCTTTGCATGTTTTTGGTTTCAGTGTTTGTAGTATTGAGTTTTGTGTCCTTGGTCAAGTTCAGTTGCTGGTTAGTATTGTGATTCCTTTTTATAAATCCCTTATACTAGCCACCACCCATAAATCCCTTTGTTTTGCAATCCGCGTTCGAACTAGAACCTCAAACCCTGATTCAGACTGCTCTAACAAAACAGTCATATCTTTGCATAAGAACTCGGAATAAGGAAATAAATACATTTTAGAAATCTAAAGAAAACGTTATGTCTAAGTTTTCCTAGTGTCTAGGTTCGATGATTTAGTTTTTCCAACTTCGGCTGAAAAGATCGATTTTTTCTAGCCCGAAGTTTCTTGCGCGGATTTTTTTAACTCATCTTTATTTACCTACATAACACTTCTTTGCAGCAAAATTGTGTCTCATCTTCTTGGTTTGTCTTATTTGTGTTCCTAGGTAAACAAAAAAGTGTCGAAAACATAGTTCAAGAAAAAAGAGTTAAAAATATCGAAAAAAAGAAAAATATCGAAAAATGGGAGCACTTAGGGATACACTTAGAAGATATTAGTGTTGTGGTACTGTTTTTGGTATTGCTTTGTGATGATTTTATCAATCCATAAGCCCTCCTTTGAGTCTCAACCCACTCTCTCATATAAGCTTATTCTAATAGGGATCACATTCAGACCAATAATTAGTACAAGTACTCTGAACACTTATTTAATATTACTATCTGTTTCTTTCTGAATCGTGTTCCACTATGTGGATTACTCTTATTTAACCACCTAGACTCACATATATACTTCTGATCAGTGCAGCTTGAGTCTTTGCAATCATATACCACTCTCTTTGGAAGTCACCAACCATTCAAGAATTGTGCCACGACCAAGATTGTGCCATCCACTGCCTTGCGATGGTAAGAACCTTGTAAGATTGTGGTAAGACACTTGAGTGTGAGTGAGAGCACCTTTCACTACCTAATAGTTGATAGGGCTAATATTTTTTTCCTAGTGTTTTTTTCCTTTTCTACTAACCATGGTAGGTATGGAAGGTACAACAAATCATAATCATAGTAACAATGTTTCTTCTATCAAAAGTAAGTTTTTTATGGTGATTATGATGTTAAAGAATACCTAGATTGGGAGATGACCATGGAGCATAAATTTAACTTATATCTAGTTCCTGAACAACATAGAGTTTAACAAGCAACTAGTATATTTAAAATCGTTCTTTAATCTGGTGAGAAGATATAAGTGAACTTCAATTACAACCTGATACATGGAGTCATTTGAAAAGAGCTATGCGTAGGAAATTTGTTTCTCCTCTTATCATCATGAATTGTGTAAGAAACTACAATGCTTAGTTCAAGGTACATGTCTGTGAGAGAGTATTATGCCAAGCTTCGAGAGAGCATGACCCGTTGTGGTGTTATGGAGCACTCAGAGGACACGATGTGGTGCTTCTATGATAGATTGAGACATGAGATTCAAGACGTCGTTTATTATAAAGAATTAATACTCTTAGTCATTTGTTCCATCTTGCTATCATTACAGAGAAAGAATTGCAGGAACGACAATACAAGCAAGAAACTCCTATCCACCACGAGTGACGAGCACACTGACACTGACCAAGCCTTTCTCCTCTTCAAGTATTCGTCATGTGCCTACCATATACCTACATCAACATCAATGAGCATATGGCCTTCCATCTCTACATGAGTTGAGGTGTTAGGTAAAAAATCCTTACAGGTACCCGTTGATGTTGCTTCATTAGTTGAAATCATGGAACATCTTTGCAATTTGATAATGATGCCCTTCACCATGATAGGACTAATAACTATACCATTGTGCTTGAGGATGTGAAAGCTACTTTGTACTTTCAATTTCTGATGAAGTTGTTAAAGATGATATCGAGACGTCAGCTAATGAGAGTAAACAACTTGATGAATTGATAAAGATGGTATCAAGATGGCTTATAATGAGACCAAACAACTTGACATTACATCTAAAATTCAGCATGAAATCAAATTAAAAGATTATGCTATTCTTGCACATAAAATTGATCATGCTAAAACTAATAATCCAGATGTGTGTTGTGTTGTGATTTGTGAAACTGCTTATTATTCTCTTACTAATATAGTTTATACTCTACCTCATGTATCACTAAGTATTTATCTCATATTGAGCTACATGACTGTAAATTTGATATGCCTACCGAGTTTTTATCTTCTGTTGAGCTACACAACTATAACTTATCTTGTCTCCCAAGTTTTGGGATAGTTCCACATTTAACGTTATAGAATTGAAATCAACCATAAGAGCAACAAGATGAGTATGAGTCGAGGACGACTCTATTTGAAGAGGGGAGAATGATGAGAACATCACCAGTTGGGATAGGATCATGATTGTGAGGAAACAAGTTAAGGTTCATGTGTCACGCCCAGATTTAATAAAACCTAGACTTTATTGAAATTCCATAGAAAACAATAAAACAAGACGTTTATCACACGACCGCGTACAATACGCCAATCAATCATGGTTCGTAGACCATATTATTACAAAAGAGTTAAATCAAAGAGAAACTAATAAAATAAATCTCCTAGATGAACGCCTCCTTCCAGTCTCATGCCTTGACTGGGTCACTACTCCAGACCTTCATCCTCCTCGTAGTAGACGGCCTCTGGTGGTGTAAATCAACGGGGGTGAGTACAATCGTACTCAGCAAGCCATTGAATGCAATTATAATGCAAGGTAATAACAAGGAAGGTAGTGGCTCAAGTTTACGGAAAAGTACATTTGTAAAGTGTTTAAATGAAGTCAAGTTATTAATACAGAATGTAAACATGTGTGATGCATCATCTTCTAACTCGAGGGGTACAGTCAGCCCGCCCCTCGCTCAACAGTCCTTACATGCCATGAATCACACGATCATTCAAACAAAGTAAACTAACTGCGGTGAACATTGCCCAACCCGCCCTTGGCCGTGGGCACGGCTTTTCGAAAAGATTATACTCTGATCAGAGACGTACTACTGTACCCACAAGGCACTTGTTTCCCGCACACCGCAGTGTGTTAAATGACCCATGTCACGGGAAATTCGTGCCAAAACCTTTAGCATGGAACACATCAATTCGATAACACCCTCTTGTAGGTTTCATACGGTGCCCCGACGCGTCAGGCCAACACCATACCCCCCTTGAGCCTCGTCGGTACAAGTCACCCGCAGGTTGCCCCTTGCCCCCTCCACTATGGTGCTTCAAGTTGGTACGATCCATACCTCTAGTTAGGACTTACCCACTAGACTTGTGGTTAGTACGAGTTTATTTTGCAACAGATCCCGCAGACCGGTCCTTATAGTGCCCCGGGTACGACCAACTAATGCCCTAGCTTGCACCCGGAACCCACCATCCTTATAACATAGCTAACTCCAACAAAATCCAGAGACAAGAATAACAGGGAATTCATATAGTAGAATCCAACTATCTACGACTCGTTCTTTTATCCTATAGCAGTTGTGTCGATACCTTGGACCACTAGCTAATATAATATTTAAAAGGTGACAAGGAGTTTAGGCTCAATAAGCATGGCTTGGGTTTACACACAAGGACGGGGATCTAATAAATATAATTTAGGGCTTGTGATTAAAATAATGCAATATTTAATTCATATGTGTTATAGCGGTAATTATGAAAAACTAGGCTCAAATATGATCAAATTGGGGTTTGTGACTTGCCTTGATTAGTGAATGGAGATGGTGGAACCTCAAGAAAATATTACGGCTCTTCGACGGCGTCGTACTCTTCTCGGTACGTGAAACGAGAACAATAAACAATTAAAATAAATAAAATAAACATTACAAACATTTTAGTTAAATTGGTTAAAGTTGTATATAATTAAAGGAGGGATTTTCTAGATTTTGAATGATGAAATTTCGAGTTCAAATGGAAAAGATATGAATTTTAGAAGTCCAGATTCATTCACATGAATTGATAGAACACTAAAAAGAAAGGAAATAATCTCAAGATTATTCCTTCAGATTAAATGAGAGGGTCGACATGTGATCAACACATTCACTTAGGTAGAATGAAATAGAATGATTAAATTTGAGTTGAGACAAGGGTAGATCGATCGGTTATGATTCAATTGAAAACAAGGATGGGTTGAATTGAATGTGTTGATTGATTAGAAACAAAAGGTTACAAATGGATTTATTCGAAGGATTTGAATAGGTTGCGACCGTTGGACAACCTAGTCCATTCGATTTAGGATAAAGAGACGATCGACTTAAGGTACACGTAAAAGCTTAACCAATTGAGCCTTAGCGACCATGCCGATGGGTT
This sequence comes from Zizania palustris, assembly GCA_019279435.1. Taxonomy (NCBI): domain Eukaryota; kingdom Viridiplantae; phylum Streptophyta; class Magnoliopsida; order Poales; family Poaceae; genus Zizania; species Zizania palustris. The sequence goes on from JAAALK010000080.1 coordinate 36,481,006, forward strand.
TAGATTAAATCGATGAAACTCGATAATGGATGGTAATGAACGACTACGAACGATCGACAATCGGCGATGACCATCGATGATCGTCACAAATCCAATTACCGAACATCAATCAGTTCATAATCGATGGATTAGATCAAGGGGACATGTCAGGCGGGGGTCGACGGTGAACAACGAGTATTATCTTCGGTTTAAGAAACAGAGTGACTATGAAGAACGCCTCATGACAAATATGTCCTTTGGGATGGAACATAGGGATAACGTCGGGGCAATAGGTCGGAATTGATGAACGATAAATCAATAAAATAGCTCAACATGAATTTAGATCATGAATAACGATGGGATAAATTAGATCAGAATGGAACCACCAGGTTAAATAATTTGGAATGGGGTCGCCGGATTTATGGATTGGAATGAAATTAATTATCACAATACATGGGTACGATAAATCGAGATAATAATTATTCAATTGATGATGATTGATCTATCTCGATGAAGTAACAAATGGATTTAAATAAATGGATATAACAATACGATGATGAACGTACCAGAATAAAATTATATAACAAATTAATTAAACGACGATGGATGACCGAGATTTAATGAAAAATCCTATGGCTAAGATTAAAATAGATCAAAGCGGGATCATTGGGGTTTTGATAATGATATTTTAGGATCAATATTAATTAATAGTTGAAACGTATCGATGAATAAGATGACATAGCAGAATAGAAATAATTATGATGCGATAATTAGACATGGAACAATTTAATTGATAGGAGCAAGTGAATCAAAAGAAAATATGTCCTCACCGGGAGTGAACAAGAGACGATGATGCGGAGTATCGGCTTAGCGCTGTACAACGAATGGCGGCTTGTCGAAGGAGCGGTGTGGCGTGGCGGCGATGACACCAGTGGAGGTAGCAAGGAAGAGGAGAGGGGTTGCGATGGAGGAAGTGAGAGAGGTGTGGGTTTGTGGAGGAGAATAGGGAGGAGGGCATGGTTTTTATAGAGGGAGGAGGCGCCTAGATAAATGGAAGCTGCGGATATAAGATGGAAAGGCATGTGTAGAAGGAAAGAGAGGAAGAATAAAGGAAAGAGGAAGAAAGGAAATAGAGGGAGAAGAAGGAGGAGGGTGCGGGAGTGAGAAGGAAAGAGAAAAGAAAGGAAGAAAGAGAAGAAAAGGAAAGGAAGAAAGAGAAGACAAAGAGAAAAAAAGGAAAGAGAAGAAGAAGTGTGCGTTGCACATGCACTCAGCCAGGAAAAAAGAAAGGGAGATGGAAGGAAGAGAGAGAAGGGGAAAGGGAAAAGGAGGAAAGAGAAAAGGGAAAAAAGGAAAGAAAAGAAGAGGAAAGGAGGAAAACAAATATGAAAGTATTTTTTTCTGAAAATTCAAATTTGAATTTTTAAGAAAAGTGAAAAGTTTTTGGAAAGTTTGAAATTTAAAATAAATTTATAAATTTTGGATTAAAAAGAATAGCGCGCGAATAAACGGTAGTTTGGAAAATATATAAATTTTGCATTCGCGTCAAAATTAGAAATTTCGAACATGAACACAAAACTAATGTTTTTAATTCATTTTTGGGAATTTAAAAATAATTTTTAAAGTGATTTTAATGGAAATTAAACACGCAGTTAAAATGAGATTGTAATTTCGCGAACGAAAATAGAATGTTGATTCCTCCGGATTTTTGATTGGGAAAAGATATAGATAGTCAAAATGACGATTCAAATTCGATTGGACAGAGAGTGATTTAATTAATTTTGTTAATTAAAGTTATTTATTGAAATATAATGGATTACTATTCAAATTACAAAATCCTTAATAAAAATCTAAATTGATTTGAGGTAGAATAAATTTACTTGAAATTCCTCTAGCCGAATTTTATTTGGTCTTATATTATTTTTAATTGAAATGATTATCATATATTTTATTCACACAACATTCTTGTTGAAATATATTTTATTAATTAGAGTTACAATTTTACGATGAAATGATATTGATTATACTTAATTCCATTGCGCCAAAAATTCCGTAAAATTTTTGGGACACAATTTAAGGTTAAGAGAATTTTGGGAAAAATACGCTAGCTATGATTTATTTTAAAATGAAATTTTTAAGATCGTATTTTAGCTTTCCTATTTATTAATTTATACTGAATCCTTTTCTTGAAATTTATTTATAATTACTTTATTTTATTTTTAATGCGTGACGAAAATCAGCGCGTTACAACATGCTTTCTATGTTAGATTTAATTTTTATATATTTGAACCTCAGATGTTACACCATGAGATGCGTTCATTGTCAATTTTAGAAATACTTTCTTGGATAAATGGAAGAGATGCATGTATATGAAACTCTTGTATTATCATGGAAGTTGATTGTGACCAATAGACGTTGAGTTGAGGATGACTCTAAATCAAATAGGGGAGGATGATGAGGACATCCCTACCAATAATACAACCATACATGAATATCAAGATCTAATTATTCAAGTTCGAGCACGACGATTAAATCTCCAGGTCAACTCGTTTCTAAGTACCTTATTATATTATCTTAGGAATAAATAACTACCTGATATTATTATTATTGTTAGTAACCATGGAGATGATAAAAATCACTTGGAGATAAGAAAAGAATTGGAGAAACACCAGGAAGGACGTCCAAGCCAATTTGTGAGTCCAATCCAACTGCAATTCTTGTCCAACTCGGATTTCAGGAGCAGCGTGCACTAAAATCGTCGCCTAGGCCACATACGAACTCGTTTTCAATGTTCCACTCGGCCATAGGAAGATAACTTCAGAACCTTTCCAATACCGCTAGTTTCACCTAAAAATTCTTTCTATATCAACAGGAATCGTCAAAACAATCTAGAGTGCAGAATCTGTCAGCATGCTGTTTTCTGCGTTATTGGACCTTTGGGCCGTGTATCTAGTTGAGCCCATTAGGGGTGCATCCTTAACTACTATAAGGTGTTTCTACAGCCATCTAGGGTTTTGGATTTAGTTTACTTGCTTTGATATCCACCGCTTCGCCATATTTGTTAGTGAACCCCAATTCACAGATTCCAATAGAATTTTTAGTTCGATTGCGTTTACTGCGATCTTGCTTGTGTTTTTCAATTCGCAGGCAAGGATTAGCCTTCTTGGTGAGGTCAATCAGGTTGTGCTTGGTTGATAACCAATGGAGCAGTGGTGTAGCAATTGAAAGGGCCGATTTCATGGATCGGAAGCCGGATCATCAACGTTGAGTTCTCCACAAATCGTTGTTTATCCCCCACCTGATGGAAGATCGGCCCCCCCTCCATAATGAAGATCACAGAATAGAGGTGTAGAAGCATGTGGATGATTTCCAGAAGTTACGCCTGCAAGCCTATGACATGACTCGGTCGGGTCCTATCCAGAGGGATCCATTGCTGAGACCGGCTCCTGCCATAGGGACTAGGCAACTGTTAAAAAGCCTTCACGTCAGTTTTCAAGAGATCATGGATAGTGCCCTTCATAAAGCACTCATTAATTAATCCAGAACAGTCGTCAACACCCTCCATGGTTTGATCAAGAAGATTGTTGATGGCATTATAGCCCACGAGCCACCACAAGGGTCGGTGTACCTCCTTGATGGCCAGACAAGATTACTGCAGAATCCATAGCATACTCGACCGGCACCACAGCCACAAAGACCGATGAGGCTAGAGCAGTCAGGCCCCTCATTCAGACATGAAGGAAACCAGATGACCCAGTCACTAGTGCCCACATAGGGTCCACTGCAGGGCACGCCGTACAACCTCAAAAGGGGTGTACCGGTGCCACTTCAGGCATATGACCCAAGACTACCAAGACAAGAGATGCCTTAGGTGACATATGGCATCGCAAGGAACATACTTCCGAACCTCGTGCCTCTAACGGGGGCACCCGATGGTATTCCTCTGGGTTATCATCGAACTGCATACCATGGAGCATCGCCATATGGTAATGAGGGACAATACAAGCATAATGTTGCTCGGTCGGACCAAAATCAGCAGGTCTTAATGCCTGATCGACACCCTATGCCAGGACAACACGAAGATGACTAGGTGAATCAAATAATAGAGGTTATTCGAGACCAATTTGGGTTGAAACCCAAAGAACATATGTACATAAATTGGCGGTCGTACCCAGAATGGCTTGATCGAGTACCACTGCCAGGCAGATAAAAGGTGCCAGACTTCACTAAATTCTTGGGACAGGACTCGGTCTCCACGATCGAGCACATTATCCATTTCCTTGCCTAGTATGGGAAGGAATCGGCCAACAAAGCGCTAAGGGTCTGATTCTTCCTGCTTTCTCTATCGGGATCAGCCTTCGCATGGTTTTCTTCACTGCCGACGGATTCCATCAAAGGATGGGTGGATTTAGAGAAAAAGTTTCACAAATATTTCTTCGCCGACATTCATGAGATGAAGCTCACCAACTCGACAGTTGTGAGGCAGAGGATGGACAAGTCGGTACAAGATTATGTCTAGAGGTTTTGAGACGTACGGAGCAGATGCTACAGCCTGAACCTCAGTGACACCTAGTTGGCGGAATTGACATTTCAAGGACTCCTGAACCCAATTAAGGAGAGATTTTCATCACATGAGTTCAAAAGCCTCTCACAACTAGTGCAAAGGGTATCAGTACACAAGAGCCAATTCCAAGAAGCAAGGAATGATAGGCATCAAAAAAAGGTGGCATATACTGAGGCCTATTATTCAGACTCCGACGAGGGTAGTGACTCTGATGCAGAGGTCGGTTTGGCCGAATAGTCCAAGAACAAGAAACAGGTTGCATGCCCTTGGGTGAAGCCGACCGATCAAGAAGAAAAATATGACTTCGATGTCAATAAGGCCGATGAGATATTTGAACTATTGCTCAAGGAGAAGCAGATCCACTTATCACCTAACCACGTGATACCACCTACCGATAAGCTGAAGAAGAGGAAATACTGTAAGTGGCACAACTCTCCATCGCACCACACCAATGAATGCAAGGTGTTCAGGTAGCAGATCCAATCGGCCGTAGAGCAAGGATGAATCAAGTTTGATAATGGGAAGAAGCCAATGAACATCGACGGACATCCTGTTCCCAGTCAACATGGTGCACGCGCACCACGCTGACAATCAGCATGTGAAGAAGAATGGGCGAGCCAACACTAGCATCACTTCCTCAGACCTCATCGGGAAGTATAAAAGGAAGTTGAAGAAGAGGATGGATAGCGAAAACAACCACGGCTACTCAAGATTCAACCCCTATTAGAATTATGAGTTCTTTAGGCTTTGCTAGAATGAGGGGCTACATCTACCATCAATGGACGATTGCCCGGGGTGTGGTACCAAAGACACGACACGAGATGATCATCGGTCACATAACATCAAGCTAAGGCCGTGTGATCAAGAAGTCATTCACCAGAGGTTGTCACCACCAAGGGTATCAGCGCTCGAGAGGCTCGGTCCTGCAAATTCCAAGGAAATTGGCCAGACGACCGATGATGACAAACTCGCACTAGATAACCTACGATGGTTCCCCAGTGGGATTTTCCCAAAGAACTAAAAGGGAAGGGTGCAACGTTTATGGCAGAGAGAACCGAAGGCACAAAGGTGCGATGAGGAAGCTGATCAGCCCCGTGGGATCAAAAGTGAATTGCGGGTGAAAGATGAGGCTGATCATGAGGATAAGAAATACGCAGGAGTAAATATGGTTTTCTTCCTCAACACAGAGTATAGAGCCGTCTAAGAAGGTGATGCAGAATATGCCGATACAATGGCCCAACTAATGTTGGCTCCGCGGCCAGCAGTTTTTGACAAACCGGAAGATCCTAGGCATCGACACCTTAGACCTCGTTATATCAAGATCTGGTCAACAGAAAGCTGATGTCCAAAATGATGATAGACGGAGGGGCGGTTGTCAACTTGATGCCTTATGCCACCTTTCGTAAGGTGGGGAAAACGTCGAAGGATCTCATTAGAACTAATATGGTATTAAGGGACTTTGGCAACAACTCGTCAGATACAATGGGAGTGCTAAACGCAGAACTGACAGTTGGAAGCAAGACCGTGTCGATTACTTTTTTCGTCATAAAGGAAAAAGGATCTTATAGTCTGCTATTGGGGCGTGATTGGATACATGTGAATTGTTGCGTCCCCTTGACAATGCACTAGATCCTGGTTCAATGGATTGGCGAACAGGTGGAAATCATTCATGCTGATAGATCAGTTAACATAACAACAATAGATCTCTCAGTATGGGAGATGAAAGGAGTCTTCTGTCTGTCAGGGAAGGCTTGGGATGATAATTTTCTTGAAATATCATATGATGGGGTCAACCCGATCAAAGAAGAGCTACCTAAGCTCACCATGTAAAGACGACATCGACAAAATAAAGGAAGGACTCGGTCAAGGCTTCGCCATAACCAACTACAAGAGTAAAGCATTGGGCCTAGTGACAGACTGAGGCTAACCTTCGTGAGTACCCAAATTCCCCAATGAAACAAAAATAGATTGAAGACAACTACGTCAGATATATGGGAAGAGGCCGAACAAGAAATACTTAAGGACATATCTTTCGATCATTCGTACGAAGCTTAAAATATCTACACACAAAATAGCTGATGCCAATGGTATCACCTCAAGATGGACAATGCGAAGGCATTGCCCTTAGACAAAACACAAAAAGCTCAAAACTGATTCATATGGAAATAACAATATATTCAGTCTTTCAGATTACAAGGCAAGTGTGCTATGCAAATCTAGGCTAACGCCAGACATACTTCATTTAGCTTCGCCTCCCAAGTCAGTCTTCCCAAAATGCAACCGATCAGGACCGCTTTCCACTTATCCACGCCGAGGGAGTAGAGGCATCGACACCCAAATTTTTAGTGGCTGATACTATTCTATATCATATCAGCTGACCATTGGAGCTCACTTGGGGGCATCACGGTAGTCTTCCTGCAAGAGGTAAAGACAAATCAGAAAAAGAAAGGTGGTGGAAGCAAGTGAAAGGGTGAGTCAAAGTGTTTACTACGGGTCACGTATCAGCATCACCTTAGTGAAGCCGCTCCTAGTAAATAGATGAAGCGCGGTTGAAAATATGTTACTTTAATTCACCCCCACCATCGATGGAAAGTGACGAAGGTCGCCCGATAGGTCGTCTAGGAAACAAGATCTCTAGCAGGGATCCCATCGGTCATATGGAAAAGACGATCCCACTCCAAGGCATTCATGACTCTCCCATGAGTTCGGATCTGATCGACAAAAAAGAGATGGGGCAGGAGCTGACCAAAGCATAGCTACATTGAGAAGACCGATGGATGGTAAAACTCATAAGAGCACTGCCGAGGATGCTTATCGGCAAAGTTAATAGGGATCAAGCAAGGAAAAGTTATGGCTAAATAGATACGAAGGGATTCTTTGTCCTGGGTCACATCGGGCAGAACTAGCCGATGAGAGCATTCATACTACGAGTAATATCCAAAGGGAAACCAGGTGGTCCGATCAAAGAACCCGAGGTAGAAGCTCTTGAATAAAGCGGCCAAAGCCACGGGGGACAAAGAATACGATTGAGTAAGAGGAGTCCCTCAAATAACATCGGTTGTGTATACAGTAAGCCAAAGCTGGAGGAACCACCGAGGACCTTTAGGTCGGCTGATGAAATTGCCGGCCGGTAGGTTGGTCGATACAAGATGAAGGAGGCGATAAGTATCCCCTAAGAGGAAATGACCAAGGGGAATCCGCATGTGGGCGGCAATCTGTTCGGCTCAAAACTTAAATTGAAAGGTTAGGGCCAGAGCCGATACGCAAAAGACAAACTCCTTTAGCGAGAGGTTGAGGAAAGCAATGTCTTCGCAAGTATTTACGGGGCCAATTTCTTGTTGTGCCTCATGATATATCGGCCCCAGCTATCGGCTGACTCGATGCTAAGACAGTGAGATGGTTGGAAACAAAAGGAAAAGGGATTGGCCGGTGGATCAATGTTAAGACAAGTTAAAAAGAAAATAGCAAGTAAAGTGGGACTCATCGGCCCATGACTGAAAATTAGAGAATTCAAGGCATCGGACCAGAAGTAACAAGATGCGGCCAACATCGGCTCGTTCAGATATGGCTCAGCAAGGGAAAGGTCGATGCAATGACCGATGTCAATCTCAGCCCAAAAGGCGCGGTAGGTGACTGACACCCTAAGATACCAGTCACGTCAGCCAGGGATGGAAGAAGGAAAGGAATCAAAACCATAGTCCCAATTAGAAGAATGCATGGGGGAATATTTAAAAGGGATTCTGCAAGTTTCGGCGTTTATTAAATCCGTAGGGTCCGGATTGCCCAAAGGGCCCAAGAAGAAGCTAGAAGGATGAGCGGCTATAGGGATTAGAGTCTGATCCTGAAGGTTCTACAGTGAAGGAAGAGGAAAATAAAATATAGTAAGGTAAAACGAAGCTATAAAGACGAAAGCAGCGGAAGAACCGAGAAAAAACAAAGAACCACAAGAATACCAAAAACTTAACTCAAGAATCATGTTGAGAGTGGCCATCCTAGCATTGCTGGGGTACAAAATGAGTGGAAAAGAAAATACAGCAAGTCGTACTCGCAGCAAACAATGGTCAACTCGGAGACTAATAGCAAGCGTAAAATGCAAAAACAGAAAATGCTTGGTACTTATAGAGTAGGAGTGACTCTTTGGTAGCCGAGTCAAAATCAATCCTGTCGGATTTGGTAAGGCCATTCGCAGCGCGTGGTAAAAAGTAATCATGAGTACGGTTATCGAAATGCCGGAATGCTTATAGGCCCGGGACCGGGGGAATAGAATCTTCCGTTCAAAGAGTACCGATACAAAACTATGTGGGATGAAGCTTGGTCCGATGCCGCTACAAAGAGAAGTAAATGCGTCGGTCCAAGAAACATCCATCACAGGTGTGAACGGCTGAAGAAGAAGAAGAGGCAGGCAGGAAGGAAAAGTGATATGGTGCCGAGACCTAGTGTGAATTTATGAAGTATTAGAAGTTGAAGGATTTCAACTGCAATTAATAACTATGAAAAGAAGAGACAGAAAATAGGAAGATGAAGTGAAGCCCATTCCCTACATGTTATAATATTAATTGAAAGGGTTCAGCTGCTAGTAGTAAATTTGAGAAGACATTACGGAGAAAACTTCGAAATGACGTAATGGCAGATGGGTGATGATGATCGATAATTTTGAAGCATCGATTACCCCTTAATGCTCTGAAATTGGGGGGCATGTGTTGACACCAAGATTTGGTGAAAACCTAGGCCCACAGAAGATGCCACGCAGTCAACATAAGTCAAAGAGGTCTGGTCAAAGTTGATCAAAGAAGCTTGTCCATGCTATTACAACGTGATCGGATGCAAAGGAGCCGATGGAGATAAAAATGAGAAGATAAGGTGATCTAGAATTGGTTAAGATAGATTTCTTGGACGACAAGTCTCCGGACTATAAAAATGTATCCCTTAGTTAGATTAAACACACAACTCTGTCAAACACCTCTTCGGCGCATCGTCACCCTTAGCTTCCCAAGGTTAATCCCAACGAGATTCGGCACTCGGAGCTGGGATGCATCGTTCCAATCTCCAGCAAAGAGGTGAGTCCCACCATCCCCGATGATCGTATCGACTAGGTCACTGTCCTCATGGCTAGATGTCACGCCCAGATTTAATAAATCCGGACTTTTATTGAGATTCCATAGAAAATCAATAAACCAAGACGTTCATCATGCGACCACGTACAATACGAGCAATCATTCACAGTTCATAGACCGTATTAGTACAAAAGTGAATAAAGGTGAAGAGAAACTAATAAAACAAAGGTCCTAGATGAACGCCTCCTTCTAGTCTCGCCTTGACTGGGTCGGTACTCCAGACCTTCATCCTCCTCGTAGTAGACAGGCTCTAGTGGTGTAAGTCAACGGGGGTGAGTACAAACGTACTCAGCAAGCCACTGGATGCAAATATAATGCAGAGTAATAACAAGGGAGATAGTGGCTAATTTTGCGGAAGAGCATAATTTGTAAAGAAATTAAATGTGATCAATTTATTAGTACTGAAATGTAAACATATGTATGCACTAACATCTTCTAACTCGAGGGGTACAGTCAGCCCACCCTCGCTCAACAGTCCTTATATGCCATGAATAACTCAACCATTCAAACAATTGTAAACTAACTGCGAGAAGTCACGCAACCCGCCCTTGACCGTGGGCTTGGATTTTTGAAAAGATTAAATATTCTGATCAGAGGTGTACCACTGTACCCACAAGGCACACACTCATCACTTACACCACAGTGTAACGAGATGACCCATACCACGGGAACTCATGCCAAAACCTTCAATATGGTCCGCCTCGACCCGACATCACCCTCTTATGGGTTTCATATGGTGCCCCGACGCGTCGAGCCAACACCATACCCCCCCTTGAGCCACGTCGATACAAGTCACCCGCAGGTTGCCCCTTGCCCCCTCCACTATGGTGCATCGAGTCGGTTTGTCCCATACTTCCAGTTAGGACTTACCCATTAGACTTGTGGTTAGTACGGAAGTGCTTTGCAACAGATCCCGCAGACCGGTTCTTATAGTGCCCCGGGTGCGACCAACCAATGTCCTAGCTTGCACCTAGAACCCACCATACTTATAACATAGCCAACTCCAACAGAATCCAGAGACGAGAATAACAGGGTAAATCATATAGCAGAATCCATCTATCTACGACTCGTTCTTTTATCCTATAGCAGTTGTGTCGGTACATTGGACACTAGCTAATATAATATTGTAGAGTGATAAGGAGTGTAGGCTCAATAAGCATGGCTTGGGTTTGTACACAAGGACGGGGATCTAATAAATATAGTGTAGGGCTTGATATTTGACTAATGCAATATTATCCTATGTGTTATAGCGATAATTTATTAAAACATGGGCTCAATGATGATCAAAATGGGGGTTGTGACTTGCCTTGTTCAGCAAATGGTGAATGTGGAACCTCGGGGTAAAACTCCGGCTCCTCGACGAACTCGTAGTCTTCTCGATACGGAAAAAGTAAACATACATTTAATAAACAAACAAAATATCACAAACAATAAGCATACAAGTATTAGGGGTTTTAATATGTGAAATAAAGCTTTATTATTCTGAAGCTATGTTGAAAAACATTAAAGATTAGGCTTTAAGGTTTTTCTTAATTTTATTTTATGAATTAATAATTTATTCCCTAAGGGTTTTTATTTGTTTAATTTATAAGAATACTTTGGGCAACAGGGACATACTGTTTTTATGGCATTAATGTGTATGGAATAAAATGCTGAATTTAACAAAATTTGAATGGTGAAATTTGGAGTTAAAATGAGCAAGTTATGAATTTTCAAAGTTTAAACAATTTTCTGGAATTTTATTTAAACAGAAAATGAGCTTTAGTCCACGGTGAGCCAGGCCCACGGTGAACCAGGTTACTATGCGCGTGGACCCGATCAACCAGGACCGTTGAATCTTTATCCGGCGATTTGGCGCGAGGCGGGCGGGTTCAAGTGATCACGGACGGCCCAGATGGCCCCGTACCGTTTTGACCAGATCAAGGGCCAGGATTAAATCCCAAAGGGATTTAATCTGGGCCCTCCGATCGGGATCGCACGGTCAGGGTGTCGTCCGGCACGGCACGGGCGTAAGGGGCTCATACCCCCCTTCGTCTCCGGCTCCGGTGGGCTCGGGTGCGACGGCGATGGCGACGGCGAGGGCGAGGGCCTAGGGGCCTAGATCTCGGCTGAAACAGAAAGAGGGGAGTGAGAGGAGTGCGATGGTACCGGAGATGGCGACGGCAGGCGACGGACGATGACCGGCGGCGAGGGTAGACGGTGAGGGCGTCTCGGGTGGTTGGCGGCGACGGTGATCCGGCGGCCCTTACGGCCAACCGAGGGGTGGCCGGTGACGGGCGGTCGATGAGGATCTCGACGGTGGCGACGACGTGTACGACGGGGGCCTGAGTCGACGGTGAACGGCGACCGGAGGTGAAGCAGAGGCGGCGGTCGTTTTGGGCGCTGCAGGGCTTCGGTAAAGCGTGGCTAAGGCTAGGGATGAGTGGCCGGAGTGTGGTGAGGGCGAGGGGTTCTTATAGGGGGGGTTGCCGGCATCCAAATGGAAGGAAACCGAGGGTTTCCCTTTTCTCCTCCGGCGAGTTTCCATGCGCGCGTGTGCTTGCCATCTAAGCCAAAAACGTGTGGGGTAATCGGGGAAGGCGATCACCGGTGGATGGTAGGCTTCGTCGTGGGCTCAATTGGGTGTATGGCAATCGGCGGGGGCAAATTTGGCAGGGGCATCACCGGCGATGGAAAGGGGGGATCCCTTTCCATCGGGGAAGAAGGTCCCGACAGGTGGCCCCCACTTGTCGACGGGCGAATAAAAAGGAAGGGCCGACAGGCGGGCCCCGTCGACCAGAGAGATAGGGACGGGCGCGTGTGACTGACATGTGGGGCTAAGGCGGGGCGCGGGCGGGAGAGAGAGGAGGAAGGCGGCGCCGACAGGTCGGTCCCACCTGTCAGTGACGCGCGGCTGGGTTGGGCTGGGCTGGAGGCGAATTGAGGGTTGAGGCCCATTAGAATTTAAAATTGTTTTCTGATTTAAAATAAATTCAGTAATTCATTTATTTATTTAAGAGTTGAATCACTATTTTTAAAAAATTTGTAAAAATTCCTAAAATTATATCTTGGCCTCTAGATTCTATCATAAAATTTTCAAGTTGAAATTTTGAATATTTCTCCCTGTTTAGCTTCAATAGGGCTCTTTTAGGGTTTTCTTTAATTAAATAATTCCTGAAATTCTCTGAAAAATATATTTCCTTTATTTTATTTATTTTTAAATTTTGGGATGTTACACTAGATCAAGTTGATTTCTTGAGGCATCAGCTGAAACAGTACGATCGCCCGTTTATCTCAGTGTATTGGCTAGGTCTAAGGCTACATCAGTTTGATCTCTTAGATTGATGTGATTTTTGTATGGTAGTCTGAGGCTTCATCGGTTAAGTTTGGTATCTCTTTCTATTATATATTTTTTATGTTGTATATCGTTCATCTAAATAAAGTGTGCCCAATATTTTGATGTATTGTTATGTTCATCGTGACTAGCTACTATCTTGGTTAAGTCTAATCTTATTATTGTGATGATTTTGATGATACCAACATGTTCTCTGGCATGTTTTATTTATTTCTATCGGAGTACAAGCCGATAGGTTATATTCAATTCAACATTATATCTTATCTACTATCGAGGAATGCTCATCGGCCCATATGCATGAACTGCCTATCTCATCGGCCGATGGCGCATTCGTTTCGATCGCTCTGCCCTGGTCATCGGTCTTGTGGCCGATCGGCGCTATCCACTCACAATTGTTCTATCCTCACCGCAATCATCGACTTGGCAATCGATCGGCTTTGCTACTAATGATATTTCCTCTATTTTCTTATCAATTGCAGGGTCAAACTGATTGGCATGCCTTGAACTTTTTTTCTAAGATTGTAGTACCTACACTAGAGTTAAGCATATCTCCCAAGACATGTGTGTGTCAAAGTATGAACAAAAAAGACACCAACACATTTTTTTTTGCTTTGGATGTCTCAAACCTCAATAGCTTGATTACATCATATTATAAGATCCACCATCATATTAGACACTAAAATACTAGATATATTGCTATTATCGTTCGGGAGGCATTAAGCAGTATAAACTTTGGCACTTGTGTTCTAGAGTCGACCATCAAATTCGAAGACATTGTCTTTCCCTTACACACATCTATTCATCACCTCAGGTACCCCTCAAATAACTGGCCGGTGATTCACGGGCAATTAGCTTCCCACTACAGAGAGTTTCCACTGCCGACGACTTTACTTTTAATATAGTGTTAATAAATTAGTATTGAGAGTAGAAGATTAAATTATCGTTTATTAATAAAAAATTATTGTGAGGTGATATTTAAGTAATAAAACTTTTCAATTAATGAACGAGCATATATAAAAAGATAACAATAAAGTATTTTTAAAAAAAGATAAAAGACTTAAAGTAAAATCTTTTTAAGATGTAGGAACACCGTCTGTTCCACATTTCCACAACCATAAAAGCGTCCACATATTAACTTTTGATTTTTTATTAATATCTAATAATTAAGTATTTTATATTACAATAGGAAAGGAGTGAACCGCAATAGACAACCGATTAGGATATGGTGTTTGTATAATATCCTCAACATAATATGGGCCATACGCCCGTACATCCATTTATCCAACAATTATATTCATTTGTAGAAAGAAGAAAGTCTATAGCATACATAGAAATGACAATAAATCTTGTTTTTTTCCCTGGAAAGATTTCTCTCGTTAAAAAATATTCTCCTCGTGAAAAGAGAAGCAAGAAAAAAAAAGCTCACTCACTCACGACCCACAGGCCACAGTCCAGCTCCAGTATGCTAGAATCTGAATAGTTGGTAGGATATGACAGCTCCGTTTTCCTTGGCCTGGGCCAAAGAGAACTCGGTGACTGTGTGCTGACTTTGCTGACACATGAAAAACTTGCGTTTCTCGAGAGTGCTCGTGGGTTGCTACGAAGTAAAATATATTAGTAATATTTAAAAAATATATACGTGATCAAATCTAATTACAAAATAGGCATTGTTGGTGCTGGGCAGTGTGGAGGGAGTGATGGTCTGGCCATACTAGATGCCTAGGTAAGATGTGTGAGAAATTTTGATGCGAGACTCGCAAAACAGTAGATTTGTGACCCCAATGGTCAGTGAAAAAAATATAAGATTGACCTTCATGGATTCCCAATGAAGTGAAGTGGTTCTTTTAAGAATTAAGGAGTAGAAGTAGTTCCATATGGTGAAATGGGGGAATTACTCATGAGAATTTTGTGGCAGAAAAAAGGATTCTTTTGACAGGTAAATGCCAATTATCAATCAAGAGGAGATGGCATTAGCATCTGAATGAAGTTATATGAGAATCTCTAACATAATCTGTTATGAATAGAAGTCAATTCATTGCTTGAGGCTAAGTTTTGAATCAATGTACTCAAAGATTAGTGAATAGTGAAAAGAAAGGTCCAATACTGTCTTACTGATTAAGTTAAAAGAGAAGTTAATGTTGATTTTGTCAGCAACAACAAACGCTAGTCACTTAGATTCATAAAAGTCAAAAACAAGAAAGAAGAGTTCAAAGTACGAAGTGGCAATTCATACACATAATTAATCACCTCTGTACAAATTTGCAACAGATAAAACAAAGAAATACAATCTGACTTGAAGCTACATATGAAATACAAATTTGGCAAGTACAATGGCAATTGTCGAAGTTAAGTACGAGAAATATATAGGATTTAAGCACAGCAACTAAATCACAGTATCATGTTGTGTATTTTGCATCAACGGGTAGAATCGTGCGGCTGTAGAGCAAGATAATCTTATTACACAAATGCTGACACCATGTATCAGTGTATGGTAGCTTCATCACAGCAGTAACCTTGTTAACAGTTATAATTACCATCAAGTTATCTATATATCGATGCAATTGCAAACATCGCATAGAGAACCTGTAGATCAAGCAGCTCGGTGGCATAGGAGCGAGGTGTAGGAATACCATTCTCTTCTCCCCGTTGCGGTGGTATCTAACTCCCCTAGTGAGGGTCCTAGCCAAACCTCCAGGGGAGAACACATGGGCGTCCAGGATCCGATTGGCGAGGTGAGCGGTACCCCTGCCGCTCGCGAAGCTAGCGGTGTCGACGCTTGGGCAGCGTGGCGGCTCGCCAGGCTAGCTAAATTCTGAGGGGTGGGGGCACCGAGGCTAGGTGGTGGCGGTGCCAGGGGTGGGCATAGGGGCAACGTGCGGAAGGGAAGACCAGAAAAGAGGAGCAACGACGAGGCTAAGTGCAGGTGGTTGGCGCTGGGTAGGCGAGGTTGTGCGTCCGTGCGTCGGATGCACGATCACCATCAACCGTTTCTTTTAGGAGTAGAAGATGCATCTGCCAACCATCTAGTGAAACGACCCCCGTCGTCTATTTGCAGCCATGGCACATCTGATTAACCCGGCTTGTCCATCGTCTGGCCACAAATTTGAAGGCGCTTTAACCACAAACACACGGTCCATTCCCAAAATGGTAAAAGTCAACACCAAGCAGTGGAGACAGATAGGAGGCTGAGTTTATAAGGGTATCGATACAATTCGATTCTTTAGTACAGTAGCTAATTAACTTTTATTCAATACTTGTTTTTAATTCATAAAGTTTTCAACTTCATTCTTATATTATTGTGAGAACAAGACCCATTCGTGTTACTTGAAAAACGAGCAGTATTCTTTTATTTATGTTGTTAACCTGAGATTCTAAAAAACAATAATCCAATAAACAATAAAGCAAAATTATAATTATTGTAATTATTAACTATACCAATTAAATGATACAACAAATAACTGTGAGCTGTCTCTTTGTTAGGGTTTTTCTGCTTCTTGGACTGCTTGCTTGTTTCAATCGCTGCATAAGGGCTTCTGAAAAAGTTTGAACTAATGGGCATACGATACGGGGTTGGCCCGAGTTGTAGGAGGCGTGCGTCATCAAGTCCCCTCATTTTTTTTGCCCCTAACGATGAGACAATTGTAGTTGATATTATTATATTAATAAAATATTTGGTAGTCAAAGTCTAGTCATGATAAAAAAATTACACAAAGAAAACATTATTTAACTCCATACGTGCCAACACATGTACCTAGCTTATCATGTCCAGTAAAAAAACAAACTTAAAAATTATTGCTTTCGTCTCTTCTTTCTTTTTCTTCACCCTATTTTTTGAGTGCAGATAAGCATAGAGCAATTATGGCTTAAGCCTTAGGCTTATCTTCTTAATTACTATTAAAATTCTAATAATGCAATTTAAATCGTATTGTTGAGTTTTAGACATGTCTCTCTAGACTATTTGATGTTCTATCAGATTAAAAAAGCGAAATGTCAGAATAGTACTTATAGTAATTTTATATACTATTTTATTAATTACCACCAACCACTGTTAACCACAGTAATTAGATATAACATTATTATTGGTGGGGTTACCGCTGACCGCGGTGAGAAGGCCCGGTTTTTTTATTAACCCAATGTCCCAATCGATAGCCTTCGTCTTGCTCCGTTGTGGCGACGAAACGAGCGCGCAGAGCACAGGTCGACGCCGACGGCCGACCTCTACAAATACCACTACTATTCTTACCCCTTTCGCCTCCCTCCTCGCCCCATTTCACCTCGTGCCGAAAGCCACCGCCGCCGCTTCCCACGCCAATGCGCCACCCCTCTTCGCCCCCTGAGGTCCCTGGTGCCGGAGGCGAGATTCAGGCACTTGTCCCCGTTGCGTCCGCTTCTGGCTCCGCTGCGCGGTCCTCCTCCGGCTGCGGACGTAGCGGCGGCTCCTTCACCGAGCTCCTGGGGCTCCCGACCTCGCAGGCGATGGAGCTCCTGCTGCCCGCCGCGGCGCCCGCGTTCCCCACCGACCCGGACCTCGTCGACCGCGCCGCGCGCTTCTCCGCATTCGCCTCCCCCTCGCCCTCCTCCCCGTCCCCCACCCCGCCTCCTCCCCCTTCCTCCTCCGCCGCCGCCAAGCGCAAGGCCGACCTCGCCAACTGCGTCTCCAAGGTATCGTATTCGCCACACTCCTCCACTCCTTCGATGCGCTCGCCCCGCCTCCCGGCTTCGTCGGAGATTGACTCGAGCCGTTTCTCTCGATTGCTCGGTGGGTGGCTACAGAGTAAGGCTGCGAAGAAGGGGAAGACGGCGGTGGCCAGTGGCGAGGACAAGGACGGGGGCGGCGACTGCGACGACGACGACGAGAAGCCGGCGTACGTGCACGTGAGGGCCCGGAGGGGGCAGGCCACGGACAGCCACAGCCTCGCCGAGCGGGTGAGTTCGCCGCTCGCCGCTCGCCGCTAATTCCGTACTTAATCGTTAAACCTTAAACCAATCCCCTTTCCTGATTTGATTTGGTGTTTAACGAGCTCCTTAGACAATGATTAGGTGATTAAGACATGGTGACGTTGCTCTTAGTGCCTTTTCGGAGGTTGCTTTCCTCGTTAATTACTTAATTATTCGTTTCCTCTCGGCCTTTTTTGTTGTTATTATTATTATTATTATTATTATTATTATTATTATTTTTACAAACAGGCGAGACGCGAAAAGATCAACGCGAGGATGGAGCTCCTCAAGGAGCTGGTCCCTGGATGCAGCAAGGTCAGCAATATTTCGACTCTTCCTTTATTTCACAAATTTTCTCTTTAGTTTGGAAGAACAAAATTGCCGCGGAGTTTTGTGCAAACTTTGGTGCCTAAGTGGAAAGTACACTTGTTTCTTGTGCTTTCGGTGGTCTTTTTACTGCTTTTGATGGCATCTTGAAATTGTCCACTCTTAGCTGTTCGCTCCAAGGCACTACGCGTCCAAAGAGTCAGACCAAGCGTTCGGGTGCAGAATGGAGCATGGTCAGTCAGTCAGTCTGCTTGGTTCACTTCTTGCAAACGCGTAGGCGACTAGGCGTAGCATGGCTTTGACGAAAGGGCTTGAGTCGAAAGCAACGCGTTCTTAAACGTGGCGGTGGCCAGTTATCCTTGCAGTGGCATGGAGCCACGTCCATACGGGTGTGTTGCACCTTGCACGACGGAGGTGGGCGTGGGATAATGTCTCCTTGGTTCCTTTGTGGATGATAAGGGAGACATCTTGATCCGGTGCACCTAACTTTGTGGGGGAGAGTATGGGGTTTGGCCTTGGTGGTGGTTGTCTGGGCAGAATATGGCAGCCACTTTAAAAGACATCGGAGGACGGTAGCTTAATGGAGGAGCTTGTTTGGTTTCTGTAATGGCATGACCCCCTCAGCCCCTCTCCTTTGGAATGTTGCTATCCCTGTGAACACGCAATAATGTGCTTATGGGTCGGCATCTTTGGGTGCTTGGATGTGGAAGCAAGCCTGTGATGGTGAGGTGCTCGGGTAGCTTGCCAGCAGGGAGTATTGGTTAGTCTTCATTAATGTATGGATTTATGGAAAGTGACTGGCCTGTAGTATTGGTGCGATAGTTTGACTATTAGTTTCACTGCAAGGACAGCAGCTTTTGGGCTGGAGGTGTCAATCACTGAAAGATTGTATAGGTGAATCTGCTGTGGGATTTATGAGGACTATCTCTTCTTGTCTTAATGACATTGCATTACTGCCATTATAAGCTCCGATCTTGGATTCTACATTCAAAATTGTGCTTCTGCTATTTTCTCCCAAGTTCTTGTGTAGTAGTGTTAGCCCCAATCTTTTGTATCCAAAACTGAGTTCAAACTTTAAGTGGTTTGCCACATTGTTTTACAATATTTCTTTGTCATGCGATTTGTTGTGTTGCTGGAATAACTCAGGGAAGGTAATTACTTTATTAACAATGGTCATTTGATCTGTGGTTTGTAGCAGGTATCAGGAACAGCACTGGTGCTGGATGAGATCATCAATCATGTCCAATCTCTTCAAAGGCAGGTTGAGGTAACTGTCATTTTTGCTTATAATACCTTAATTCTTAAATATTCACTCACCTTTTATCCCCATTAACGAGCAAGATTATAAGATGTTTGCTTATGTTACTATTGTTTGGTAACTGTGGTTGGTTCAGTACTTGTCAATGAGGCTCGCAGCTGTAAATCCGAGAGTCGACTTTGGTGGGCTAGATAACTTTTTGACTACAGAGGTACCATTATGACTACCCTTTTTCTTGAAGATTTCTGCAACTGCATGGATATACAGAAACAGTTTCTTGTTTCTCAGACAATCTTTATTCCAGACTACCACAGCTGATCAATCTAAATGGGGATTGATTTGTCTGGACTAGAGTTCTTTTAATTCTTTTCTATTTGAATAAGCCCAGTTTCTGCAGAACAACAGAAACTCTTCCCATCATTTAGGCGCTTCTTTTGCATTATTTTCTTTTAAGGGAATCAACAGTAGGAAAGTATGCTACTTCATCCATGCACCAAAATTGAAATATGCTGTTGCCCTAGCTTAGTGTGGTTAAAAATGCATTTTTTTGCGCTAAACCTGGTCATTGTGAGGATCCTTACAACTATGATACATGCCAGATATTTATTGCCCTCCAACCAGATATACTACATGCAACAGATTGGAAAGTTGGCATTTCAATCAATAATGATGCCACTTGTCACTGCTTCCTGAGCTTCATTATTTTGATTGATTATTGACAATTTTTGTTGGAAGAGTGTGCAACTGTGCATTTCTGTGAAATTTAACACATACTTGTGACTCTGCCTTGACATCCTGTCAGTTTACTGTTATTCCATACTCGTACAATTAGTAACTGGATGGTTGAAACTTGAAACAATTGTCAACTGAGAATGCCTAAAAGTAAATACTTTTATCATTGAGGATGGAATTATGGATAATGATTAATGTATTGCTCTTGGCGATATATGATGATTAGAACATTGCAGCTGGACCACATGTTTTCTGCAGAATGCTACACTTCCAAAATATAATGTAAAAGTTCTAATATGCATGTTTTCTAATTTGGAAGCCTCTTGGAAATACAGAATTCAATTAAAGGTTGATCCATGGCCCATTTCTGAAATGCATTAATTATGCTAGTGGGGAAGTTTGATAGTATGCTTCCTACTATGTTTATAGTGTGGAAACATAACAGGCATGAACTATAAGAATGTAATGGACTTGGAGCAGGTCACCTGGCCAGACATGGGCGTCAATGGAGCAAGGCATCTCATGCAACTACAGCAGCACTTCTGGCACGGTGATTTAGCCCATCCACTCCAGCCGCCATCACAGTGGGAAAAGCGTGCGGATACTCACCCTCCTGTCTTTAGCAACTCAAGTTCCTCTCTCTTCGGCTACGATCTAGCAAGCTCTGGTAAAACTGGGAAGCATACCTATCATTGAATTTAGTAGTTTGTCATTTACTTCCCAAATTTATCTGCTTTGTTTGGACCATGACTTTTGCCTCTTGCGTTGTTCCAGAGTGTTTAGAAAGTAGATAGGTAAATGTTAAATGTGTAGCATAAAATATGCAAAAAGGACATTTTCTTCCAGGGAAAACAACATTTTTGGGCAAAATAAGCATGAATTATAACCTATCCCATGCACATGCTAATAAATACACGTATTATATAGATTCTAAAGAAATACGTTGTACTTACCTTTGGGTGAATGGAGATGGCTAACTTATTTGGGCCCTCTTCTTCTTTGTTAGTGAATGTTTATTAGCCAGTATGGGCTTACTCAAGGAAGCAGGAACTTATGACTTTCTAGAAAAAATAGAGGATGTATTTGTTTGTTCTTCCACCCTTTAATCCTTTATTTGTTCACTCAATCATTATTGCCATCATCGCCACCATTTTTGATGGCAAGGGGCCATAGATGTGTTCTTAGTGGATCTGTTCTCTCTGGCACCAGCAGACCCAACCGGTTGGTGTGGCTGGGGGCCCGAATCAATAAATGTATGTCTAGAAACCATATCACTCCTGGCTTTCCGTTTGGGCTTGGCTGCATAAGGCCTGTAGATGCAGATCTGGTCCCTTTGGTCCTTCTGATCACTCGTACAACTGTGAAGGTCCCACTTTCTCTGTAAGTTGTCCACTGCCTGTCTAGGGATCCCCTTTCTTGTGTTGGAGATAACCAGCTAAAGCAATTCTCAGTGCTATTATTTGTACCATGTACAGCAGTATTGTTTTTTCTTCAGCTATAAACATCGGATTTTAAAAGAATACACAAACAAATCTAATGGTTTGAATCTGAACCTGTTAAGTCTACGACCAAAATTGCATTAATTCTGGCAATTCATGTAGGCTAGAGTTTGCCTGCTTTTGCATGCCATTTGACTGTCCTTGTTGCTAGAGATATAATTGTATCACTGGGTAGATGGGAACTTAATTTTGCAGTGCTGTTTGTATCTTTATCAAGTGCACAGTAACACATGGGCGAGTTTAAGAGACCGATTATATACTGCGTTTGGTAACTACTGCAGCTATCCTTAGCCAAGGGAGCTAAAGCTCCATTGTTTATTTAAGAATTATATGTTGTAGCACCATCACCAAGTGTACAAGCTATACTGTCTCTCGCACTTGCTAATGAGTGAGAAGCAAGAAAAGGTGTGTAATAGCCTTAGCGATCTGCCGTTTGGATCTGGGTAACTGGTCTGCGGCTCTGGATCCAAGATGAGCACATCTTGGAGGGACAAGTGCTATCGGAGGTACAGACCCAATCTTCAAGGATCAATAAAAACCTTAGGGCCCTCTCCTTCCTACATGATATCTGTACTGCATTACGGCTGGCAGAATCTATTTTTTTCCAGAAATTATTGCAGCGTCTACCTGTGCCGGTGTCTGCTCAAAGCTGAGTGGCATACAGCAAGCTTTGCCCAGTCCACCCCAGCCATTATCTTTAGAGGAATTTTACTATCCTCGAGAGAGGAGAGCTACCAATTCCGAGTCATCCATTATATTCATCTAATAGTTGAGATTAATGTAATACCTCTTGGTAGTTGGTTGGGATAAAATGATATCTCTTGAACTGAAAATGTATTTTTATATTTTTGTGTGTTGAGATTAATGGGTAGGGACTAAGGCATCCGGGTAGGTGGACAGCAAGTCACCGGAGCGGCGTGGTCGCCGGCGCGACGTGGTCGCCGGCGCGACGTGGTCGCCGGCGCGACGTGGTCGCCGGCGCGACGTGGTCGCCGGCGCGACGTGGTCGCCGGCGCGACGTGGTCGCCGGCGCGACGTGGTCGCCGGCACGACCGTGGGTGGCGCAGGCGATGGGGTGGCAGCGGTGGCGGGATTCGCAAGGAGGCGCGTGAGGGGGCAGCGGGATTCACGAATCGTAAGGAGGCGAGGGGGCGGCAGGGCTACGGGACGGTCGGCATGTCTGGTGGGGCGGCTACAGGTCGCTGGCTGCGGGCAGGGTGATGGTGGGAGGACGGGTCACTGGCGGGCCGGTGGTAGGGTGGTGGAGATGGCATGCTCATTTTTTTTCAATCATGCCTTTGTGAAATTAACGGCCAGATTTGATTTGGTACCTTGTACCTGCTGGTACTTCTGTTAAGGATGGTAAAAGTTCTCTTATCTTTATCATTCGCTTTACTTGGCTATGTGCATCTATCATGCATGGTTATATCCTCCATTATCTGAAAAGAAACGGTGATGGCCTTGCTGACCTCCCCATTATAATCAGTGCAGTGGTCAAGAACTTACTCTTGTGCAAAGAGATGCTAGTTCGATCCATTGCAATAGAATTTTTTGTTTTTTGTATTTAGCTATTTGATTATTTTTTCTCTATTATTTTTTCTCTATGGTTTTTGGATGTTCGAGGAGCAAACCTCTCTAGATTTATTTTTCTATACAACCATAGTGTTTGTGTCTGATCTCTTACTATTTTATTATTTTTAATGGACGATCACAGTGTTTTTCTTTGGTTTTGGATGTTTGAGCCCCTCAAATATTAGGTATGTTTTGTCAATGATATTTGAACTATTTATATTTATGGAAATTTTTAACATAATCATTTAATTTAAAACTTAATATATTACTTAGTATACGTATACTAAATTATAGTATAAATTTAATAAGTATTTACCCAATTAGAATATTGTTTTTATCGAATTGTATATATAAATTTAATGTGACATACCTATTGATAAAATCTTAGATCTGCTACTACATATAAATTTAACGCGACATACCCATTGAAAAAGTTACGATGCAAATTTAATAATTATATACTCAATTATAAAAATTTTGACGTGACATACTCATCGGTAAATCCTAGATTTGCCTCTCTTTGTAGGCTCGCACAAATTGTTACCTCGGGAACGATAGAAGAAAAATTTGAAATGTGTACAAATTACTCTATATAGATATTATTTTTAGATGTATTTTGATTGTGTATCGGTAATATTTCATATATATATACACATATAATTTTAGTACTTTATTATTATTATTATTATTATTATATAATTATAAGGCCTATAAATTTCAGTTTGCCCTGCCCCCCTGAAATCTCAGGGACCGGCTCTGGTTATAATGTGCATGCTTTTGCGCTTTTCTTGGCTTTGCTGAGCATATTTTTTAATAATCAATTAAATATACCCAGTTTTACTTGTGCAAGGCAAAAGTCGGAAACTTGACTGATTTTAGTCCCTTTACCTATTTACCACAGGTCACCACACTGGTCCTCCTATCTACTGTCCTTCCCTCTCGAAATGATTGAAACCCTACCACCAACTTTGACCTTGTACTTTTCGCGTCCTTCTGCAGGAGCGCAACCCCAGACAGGCAAGCTAAAGACGGAGCTGTGGCCTGTGAGCCTGTGACCAACGGTGCCCTGGTCGATAGCAAGTCAGCTGAGCAAGCCAAACATGAGCTGTGGCCTGTGGGCAATGGCGGCAGAATGCCAGGAGAGCAAGCTACTAGTTGTGAGCTGTGTGCGACGTACGGCCGTTGTTCCTGCGGATGATGGCAATTGGCAACGTCGGGTGCAGAGCATGGGACGGTTAATTTGCGGCTGATTTCTGAGACGAATAGACGATGTACATATGGATGCAAGATATAGAGAAACTTTTGCTGTTGTTGGAGACCTGGAGCTGAAGGGGATGGATATCAGCTTTCCTGCTGCTATCTCTGTAGAGACGAACGAGCGATACGTATATAACTCTGGTTTATTTTCTTGTGGATGTATTTTTGGCGTTGGCTTAAATCTTAAGTTTATATAAGCAGTCATTGTGGCTTTGTGTCCTTGGTCTTGACTGTGTTAACCAAACCAAACATCTGTTACTTATCAGTTAACTCCGCTAGTCAGACAGTGATAGTCAGAGCATCTCCAACATTACTTCTAAATTTTATTTTCTAAATCTTATATAAGGATTATACTAAACTTTATATTTTTCTAAAAATTAATTGATTTATAACAATTTTTCTATAACATCGATCCTTATTTTTTAAAATCCTATAAATATGGTCGGTAATCTGTAATGATTTATGATTTTGTGTAAATTTGAGATACATTCAAATAAGTGTATAGTTTAGTCCATAGCAATAAGTGGGGAAGAAAATAATGTACACATAAGAGAAAAAATATGTACGAATAGAAATATGGACTTGTCAAGTTAATCCTATATTTAAAAGAGATAAATAGTGATTTGTGGAATAAATTAGAAAAGAGACTCGTTTAGGAGTCTATTGGAGCTTCATTTTTTACTAAAATATCTAAATTCAAATTTAAATAAACATATATATATATATATAATCTTTCGGAGATACTCTTAGAGTGACAATTGATCTGTATTTGTAGTAACTGAGTTGGTTCATTCGGTTAGTTTGAAACAGTGATTACCAGAATGGAAACTGCCATTTTGTTACCCAATCTTGTACCCGTGAATATCTACGTGACCTACTGAAAAGCTGATGGAAATTGCAGCTTTGTGCAGATTTCAGTTTTGGATAAGGATAGGAACAGTAGACATGGACCATGAACCTAATAAGGCCCTTTTCGGTTCACAGGGATTATATCCCCAATAGAATTCAATCCCAGGAGAGATTGAGTGGATCCCTCTCATATCACTCAATCCCCACTAGGATTAATTCTCTTTGGGGATTAAATCCCTCAGTTCAATTATGTATTCTTTTGGCTAGGATTAAATCCCTTTGGGTTTACAATATCTAAGCATCATGCTCAACTACAAATTTAATTATAATCAACAAAGTGATTACAGAAAAATATTAACCAAAAAGATAAACTAATCACACAATAACACCACGATTTGTCCAAATTATATAAGATTAAAGAAAAATTTTCAATAGTCCACATCCAAAGACAAACACAAGATAAGGTTCACATTTCATCTGTTCTTTCATATAGGCCAATGGAACACATAAAAAACATGATGACATAATACAAAATAAAGTTCACATTTCATTTATTCTTCCATGCATGCTTGGCACCATCAAGTTCCTTCCATAATTCTTCATAGCGGTCTGAAAAATAGGAGACAACGATAATATAAGGCATTTTTACAACACAAATCACACCAAACTACAAACACCAACTATCAAAAGACATTAATTTTTCCTTGCTTACAAAATTTGGCATTGCAACAACAGAAAATATTATAATCTTGACACGCAGAAGCTGAAGCTGGTTGGCTACTGACCAAAAGCACTGTTGCTATTTCAGATACATATATTATGTACAAATGAACAATGTATGAGCAACAATACAGGCATAACGCCTCCACAAGATCATTCTGAATAACTGGTAATTCCAAAAAAGACGTCTCCACACAATCATTATAAATAACTGGTAATACTGAGAAAAACAAGTGAAAGGACAATTCTGACATCCATTACCTTGTTTTGAATTACATCTTTCAAAATAGCAGTGATTCTAGCCAAAGATTCACACTTTTTCTCCATTTCACTAACGTGAGTCAAATGAGCAATATTTTTATCATCCTGTGGAAATCCAACCTTCATCAGTATGATCAACAATAATAACACATTAACATATTCAGATCAGCAGCTCTATAAACTGCAAAGAGATAAATATGCCAGCATTCAGAAATGGTATGCACCAATAGCAAAGTTTATGAGTATACAGTAGATTCAATTCCAGGGGTATAAACATTATAAGGTTTCATGCATCAACCAGTTAAAAGCTTTAGTCATAAGCTTTCAAGAGAGTGGAACATTTGTGCGTTTTCAAGAATCCAGAACTACAGTAAGCATAAATACCTACCAACACTCAAAGTGATATGTTGCATAAACATGATCTGAAAAGCTAAAAAAATGAAGTATGTATAATTGTATATTATAGATGCATTAGCATGGTGGGTAAGGTGTTGAATTCTGGTATAAATTTGTAGAGCGTAAGGACTAGATATCAACAAATCAAAGTCATTTCTTAATTGTTACCTGCTATGCCATTTCTTAATTTTTGATATCTAGTCCTTACGCTCTACAAATTTATACCAGAATTCAACACCTTACCCACCATGCTAATGCATCTATAATATACAATTATACATACTTCATTTTTTTAGCTTTTCAGATCCTGTTTATGCAACATATCACTTTGAGTGTTGGTAGGTATTTATGCTTACTGTAGTTCTGGATTCTTGAAAAACGCACAAATGTTCCACTCTCTTGAAAGCTTATGACTAAAGCTTTTAACTAGTTGATGCATGAAACCTTAGAATGTTTATACCCCTGGAATTGAATCTACTGTATACTCATAAACTTTGCTATTGGTACATACCATTTCTGAATGCTGGCATATTTATCTCTTTGCAGTTTATAGAGCTGCTGATCTGAATATGCTAATGTGTTATTATTGTTGATCATACTGATGAAGGTTGGATTTCCACAGGATGATAAAAATATTGCTCATTTGACTCACGTTAGTGAAATGGAGAAAAAGTGTGAATCTTTGGCTAGAATCACTGCTATTTTGAAAGATGTAATTCAAAACAAGGTAATGGATGTCAGAATTATCCTTTCACTTGTTTTTCTCAGTATTACCAGTTATTTATAATGATTGTGTGGAGACGTCTTTTTTGGAATTACCAGTTATTCAGAATGATCTTGTGGAGGCGTTATGCCTGTATTGTTGCTCATACATTGTTCATTTGTACATAATATATGTATCTGAAATAGCAACAGTGCTTTTGGTCAGTAGCCAACCAGCTTCAGCTTATGTGTGTCAAGATTATAATATTTTCTCTTGTTGCAATGCCAAATTTTGTAAGCAAGGAAAAAGTAATGTCTTTTGATAGTTGGTGTTTGTAGTTTGGTGTGATTTGTGTTGTAAAAATGCCTTATATTATCGTTGTCTCTTATTTTTCAGACCGCTATGAGGAATTATGGAAGGAACTTGATGGTGCCAAGCATGCATGGAAGAATAAATGAAATGTGAACTTTATTTTGTATTATGTCATCATGTTTTTTTATGTGTTCCATTGGTCTATATGGAAGAACAGATGAAATGTGAACCTTATCTTGTGTTTGTCTTTGGATGTGGACTATTGAAAATTTTTCTTTAATCTTATATAATTTGGACAAATCGTGGTGTTATTGTGTGATTAGTTTTATCTTTTTGGTTAATATTTTTATTTAATCACTTTGTTGATTATAATTAAATTTGTAGTTGAGCATGATGCTTAGATATTGTAAACCCAAAGGGATTTAATCCTAGCCAAAAGAATACATAATTGAAGGGAGGGATTTAATTCCCAAGGGAATTAATCCTAGTGGGGAT
Source organism: Zizania palustris (assembly GCA_019279435.1). Lineage (NCBI taxonomy): Eukaryota > Viridiplantae > Streptophyta > Magnoliopsida > Poales > Poaceae > Zizania > Zizania palustris. Next base: position 36,509,316 of record JAAALK010000080.1, read on the forward strand.
TGAGTGATATGAGAGAGATCCACTCAATCCCTCCTGGGATTGAATCCTCTTGGGGATATAATCCCTGTGAACTGAACAGGGCCTGAGGGATTTTTTTCCCTTCGGCAACTTTCACGGAGGAAGGGACTTGGGAGTTGGGACGCCGTTCGTTTCTAGATGTACTGCTGAGATGGGAGAACAGCAAACTTTGCTTTCCACCCGTGAAGGAAGATGATGCATGTATATGTTCACCTCTTTAAGAACATCTCAAGAGACTCTTTATATATGTTCTTAAATTTAAATTTTAAAATTTTGAAAAAAACTTGGCTCCAATAAAATACCTAAACTAATTCCTTTTCTAAATCATTTCCTAAATTCCCTTCCATCTGTCTCAAAAGTAAGATTACTCTCTGGTTCCTTATTTTTTTGGCGCTACTTTGCTGGTAGCGCGCACCTATTTTTCACAAGAAATTTGCAAATATAGCACTTCCTTCGGTGGGTTTCGCAAGAATGGCACTTCAACATTGGCAATTGCAAATATGACATTATAATAGTGAAGAGTTTGAACATTTGGCATTGGACTCCACTAAACTGGTTTTTTGGGGTGTTCTACCGGTTTTGCCCTTGCAGCTCGAGACAGCTCCCGCAAGCCCTTCTCTCCCAGTCCTCCCGACCGGAGCTCACCCTTTCTCTTCTCTCCCAGCTTCTACAACGCACGGTCCACCGCCGCACTCTGCCCCCGCGCGCTCCGCCGCTGCCCTCCGCCTGCCCTTAGCCCCCGCGCCCTCCTCCGCCCCCGCGCCTCCGGCCCAGCCCAAGATCTCGCCTCCGCCCCCACGCCTCTGGCCCCGGCCTCCACCCCCGGCCACCGCCCTCTGCCCCCCTCCGCTAGCTCGTTGTTCGATGAGGCCTCTGCATTTACTTCGTAAGTTCTGTACTCCCAGCAATCTCTCGTTTTTGTTCAAGTGTTAACTGAGCATTAGTTAAGTTCTGTGCTAAGGGAGCACTCGGGAGTGGAAGTCTGTTATATGTGATAATTTTTTCTTGGTGAATTCTGAATTGCAGTAATGGAAGCACCACACTTGTTTATTTAGTTACTCTGCGTGGTGATTGGTAATTGTGAGCAAGGTCTAGGACGTAGTAATTGGTATGCAGTATAGTACTGGATGGTTGACTCACTGGAAATTGCTGGACACTGGAAATCTTTTTGCTAGCAGATAGTTTCACAGATGCTTCTTCTAGCAGATAGGTTCAGCTAGATTTGATTGCCTCCGCCCCTGCCATCCGCCCCTCAATTATGCTCACATTTGTCTGCTCAATTATGATATTACCCAAATATTTCTGTGTTTGTGTAAATTAGGCTCACATTTGTCTACTAAATGGATGAAGAGGCATGCAATGTGGAAGGTCATGAGTGGGCATTGACTTGCGTTGGAGATGATGGTAAGACAAACACTGTTAGTGGCCATGAAATCGATTGGGATTCGATTATTGTGGAGGAAAGGTCGAGTGAAGAAGGAAGACATGATGTTACTAGTGAACAAGCACTGTACATTCAACTTGGTTTGGGCACTGAAGTTGAAGAAGCATTTATTCAAAGGGAAGATGATGTTAGTGGTCCAAGTCATGGCAATACCAGGAATGGAGATCCTAGGAATCATTGTGAAGATGGAATGGGAGCAGCCATTCCGTGTTCAGATGTACTGTTTGATGAGACGAGGACCATATTTGACATTGTAAATGCCCAGTTGAGGGAATGCTCATGCAAAGAGTGGTAGCATACTGGAAAACCTTGTCACCATGCCCTATGCTTGATAATAGCTCAGGAATTTAGGGATGTCCGGATGGATGATTTTGTGGATGAGTACTACTCGGTAGCTATGTTCACAACAGCGTACTCTAGGGTGGTGGAGCCGATAGGTGACAAATCTTTTTGGCCAGTAGTCCCTTTTGCAAAAGAAGTCGGTGCTCCAATTGGAAAACGCCTTGTGGGTCGACAAAGGAAACAAAGGATCAAAGGGTGCCTTGAGGGAGGCAGTGGAACAAAGACAAGCAACAACGACAATGGGAAGAAAAGAATCGGTGGAAAGTTCAAATGTCCAAATTGTGCGGAATTGGGTCACAGAAAAGTAAGCTACAAATGTCCTTTGAATGGCACAAAGAAAAGATAGAGTGTCATAATTGTTAACGTTTTTGTTGTCATAATTGGATCATTTATGTTTTTGCATGTAATAGGATGAGACGACCCCAAAATAATTCAACTAAAGGGTGGTTCCCAAAGGATGTGCCTACTACATCCCAACCCAAAGTCAAAGACTGATGTTGTTGAAATGTGTTATGAACTGTTATGTTGTTTGCAATGTGTTATGTGTTAATTACATGTGTTATGAACTGTTGAAATGTGTTATGAACTGTTGAAATGTGTTATGAACTGTTGAACTGCAATGACTCAATTTATTTTTTGCCTCAATTGGAGCTGGGAGCGCGTTGTATTTTGGATGCCAACTAATTAGTCACCGTTAACTTGTGTATTTCTTATCTGTCACCGTCCCAGTAATTCACCGTCCCAGTTTCCTTTTACTACATAGCTAACAGAAGTAATACAGAAGTTCATCGTCCTAGTAATTCCTGGCTCACTATCGTAATACAGAAGTTCAAAACCAAATAGCTAACAGCAGAGTCACATTGGACAGTTCATGTGTAACCCACGAAATGTCAGCACATCAATAGGTGTCCATCATGCCACATTCACCCTCAAGTACATAAAAAAAACACACCACATACCACACCAGTATTACATAGCTCTATCCCACATCTCTTCAAAGTCGAGGTCATACATAACACAGTGCTCCCCAAGTGTTTGTGCTTCAAACATTGTATCCAGTTCTTCATCAAGGGATACATCTGCCCACACCGCACTGTCCTCACTCCTGTAACCTGATTCGAGTAGCGAGTTAGGGTCCATAAGCTCCACTTGGTAATTCAGGGATGTCTGATTCAGAATTTTAGCTAATTCATCTACCCTGCGAGCCACCCCTGTCATCAGCAAACCATCCGCATGGTCTTCATCCGTGTAGCAAAAAGACGCAATCTCTTGAAGCTTCTTACATATATCTTGCATCTGAGAAATAGCATACTTGAGTGTTTTTGCCAATTTTTTGTTAATCTGAAAAATTAAATAGCATCTCAATTAGCATCCACGGTATTCGATACTTGCAAGTCATTGTTTACAATGCAAACCTGACGGGAGGAAGCCAATGAGTCCTCGGCGCAAACAGCGGCGGCACGAACCTGATTCAATGCACATACAACCTTCTTTTGGACATTGACCACAGATTCAACAACATTGTTACCTAAAGATTGTGTGGCGCAGAGGTCACCAGTGTCACGGGCAGCACTTACGGTGTCATGGGCAGCATCAACAGCTGCGGAGCACTTCATGGCACAGAGCTGCGCCACCTCTTCCATGTCATAGAGCTACAAACAATTTGACGGATCATCTCAGGCTACAAACAATCGTACTAGCATCACATATAACAGACTTCCACTCCCGAGTGCTCCCTTAGCACAGAACTTAACTAATGCTCAGTTCAACACTTGAACAGAAACGAGAGATCGCTGGGAGTACAGAACTTACGAAGTAAATGCAGAGGCCCCGTCGAACAACGAGCTAGCGGAGGGGGGGGGGGGGGCAGAGGGCGGTGGCCGGGGACGGAGGCCGGGGCCAGAGGCGCGGGGGTGGAGGCGAGATCTCAGGCTGGGCTGGAGGCGCGGGGGCGGAGGGCGCGGGGGTGGAGGGCAGCGGCAGAGCGCGCGGGGGCGGAGGAGGGCGCGGGGGCTAAGGGCGGGCGGAGGGCGCAGGGGCTAAGGGCGGGCGGAGGGCGGCGGCGGAGCGCGCGGGGGCGGAGGGCGGCGGCGGACCGCACGATGTAGAAGCTGGGAGAGAAGAGAAAAGGTGAGCTCCGGTCGGGAGGAATGGGAGAGAAGGGCTTGCGGGAGCTGTCTCGAGCTGCAAGGGCAAAACCGGTAGAACACCTCAAACCAGTTTAGTGGAATCCAATGCCAAATGTTTAAACCCTTCACTATTATAATGTCATATTTGCAATTGGCAATGTTGAGGTGCGGTTCTTACGAAGCCCACCGAATGGAGTGCTATATTTGCAAATTTCTCTATTTTTCACATGGTAGCGTCAGATCTGAGAGCACCGGCAGTGGATCGCGGCAAGCTCACAGTCGCCCAAGAGCAGGACCGTGCCGTCGGATGGAAGTAGTGATACGCCATCGACCAGAGTAGGAACGCGTCGTCGGCGGGGAGCAGGAGCGCATCTTCCCAATGAGTCCGTGACCTCATGAACCTAGAGATGGCAACGATAGCTATCGACGAGGCGTGGTACCGAGAGACGATTCCCCGAGTGATGGGGCTAGTTAGCCCGTGCCTTCCTCACTGCGACGACTGTGCCTTGCTTATCATCAGTACCTGGTGCCACCGTGCCCTCATCGCCAACCCCATGCTCTGGGAGGTGTGTATCTCGCGCCACACGCTCCCTCCTTTCTCCCACGTCTCTTGCTCTCAGTCTTGGTGTGTTGCCACCAGAGATTAAGCTTTCCCGATCAGTGTTTAGCTCATGTACCTCATAATCATGGTTTGTCGCTGCGAATTTGTGCTCAAGATTTCTAATTCGTTGATCCGTACAATAGCAAATGGTTCTTGGATTCATCCATTTTGTTTGTTTTATTGATGATATAAGGAGATGATATGCTTTTCTTATGACTTAGCATACTGTGTTTTTTTTCCATTTTGAAGGAAAAAAGGCAATTTTTCCTAACTAGAGTTGAAATCAAATTATGGGACTCTTGCTAACCGGGTTATTAGTTTCTGCCAACAGACAATTGGAAGCATTTAACTATTTAAAACACTGTTACACTTTAGTCGTTCTCGTCTTTATGCTAGGTGAACATTTATTTATTCGTGCCTTTAATTCCCTATGAATTGAGCTGCCTTGTACAATATACTTTGGTCTTCATATCTTCTTCTGATTCATGAACAAAATGCCTCCTCAACATTTATTGTAGGTGCTTGATCTGCGTGAAATGAAGAAAAATGGTGACCCACTAATTTTAGTGGTTTCACTAGCCTTTTGATGTCTTCTGAATGATGACTCAAACTGTTTTTTTTGGTTTCTCTATGTTTTTTCCGGCTTCACAGAGGTTCAGTGGGATCAGACCAATCTGATGGCGCTGCATTGACTTACAGGCAGCCACAGAGCCGTAGCACAGTCTCTGTAGATTATTTTCCTATGTGCAGAGTACACATCAGTTTGCTTTGGATTAATAATAAAGGGAAACTGTTGTATATTCTTTTATTTTTAGGAATCAATTTTGTTTAAGATAGTTTCTATATGAGATTTAGGAATTAGAGTTTTCTTAGAAATGCTCTAAGACCAATCTCACGTGGGTGTAAAACCGCAATCCGAATACAGTTGCAAATGCGGAAGATAATAGGATGGAAGAAAGTTCTCGAACTTACCGTCTGCTAACGTGTCACGGACTATTCTCTACTAAAAAATTTTGCACAATGGATGATCCAAAGCTACTAATTCCTCCCACAAATACTTTAGTCTAAGATAAAATTAGTAAATTAGGGATGATAATAAAATATCAAAACATTACTTATTAATAACAAAATAATATTGTGCTGTAACGTGTAAGAGTATAAAGGAATAAAAGTTATTGATTTACGAACTAAGCGTATGTAAAGAATAAAAACATTTTTAGATAAAACTAGAGTGCTAAAAAGTATTTTTGGACGGGAGTAGTAGAGTACTGTCATTCGGATAAGCTTTCAAATCATTTAACTTAACCAAGTCCACTCTTGGAACAGTTTTTTTCAAAATAATATTTTTATTCAAACTTTCAAAAATGAGTATGCCTTTTAAAAATCCCAATCCATCCCATATCGACTTAGTCTATCAATCCTATTGTTGTCGATAGACCAACTATCGATAGGAGACTAGATGTGATTGTTGCCCTCCCATTGACCGATGGTCAGCTTACGAGAACACCTCATCAATTTCTTATCCCCTAAAAAATCACCATATATCTTTCTCTCTCAAATTTTCTCGACCCAACCAAAAATCCCCATTCGACTTGCCGAGCTTCAAGATCTACATCTACACGTTTGGATTCAAGATGATGTTGGTCATCAAGGAGTTTGGCCTATCGTTGCCAGCAATGGTGGCATCTCACCGAATGGCACTGGCTATGGTTGCGTCCTGGGTTTTGCTCCGTCGTGGCTAGAGTAGTATAGTACTGATTTTTTTTTCAATTTTTCATCGTGATTTTACCAACGTGTCATCTAGATAAGCTTTCAAAGCATATACAACTTCACCACGATCTACTACTTATCACTTATTAGGCTTTTGCTGGTTAACAACCTAAACAAATGAACAAAACAATCACCTTGGAGGGGATTTTTTAAATAATATTTTTATTTAAAATTTCAAAAATGGGCCTGCCTTTAAAAAAATCATAACCTAGCTCCCTATCAACCGTTGGTCCATTAATCCCGCTCATGTAGATAGACCAACAATGATATGAGGCTAGATGTGATCGTTTCCCTCCTATTGACTGGTGGTTGGTCGATAGGAGCAATATCCATTCTTCCTCATCAATTTCTCCTCCCCAAATCCCCATCTCTTTTTCTCTCTTAAATTTCCAGCCCAACCAAAAATCTCCCTCCAACTTGTCAAGCATCAAGGTTTGTGTCTACATGTTCGAATTTGAGATGATGTTGGTCATCGAGGAGTTTAGCCTATCACTGCTAACAGTGGTGGCATCTCGTCAGAGGAGGAGATAAGGGGAGGAGGAGGCACACCGATGTCATCGATGACTTTGGGAGCTACAACCACAAGAGTGACATAGATTTTGGGGAGAGAGGGCAAGAAATTGATGAGATCTCATGAGGACAAGGGAGGGAGGATAAGAGCAACTCCAATAGTTTTCATAAAATTCATTCCCTACATCTCTCGTATAGGGGATGACTGTAGCACACGGATTTAATAAAACCTATACTTTATTGAAATTCCAGGGAAAATCAATAATCACAAGATGTTCATCAAACGACAACGAACGTACGACAATCATCTGTGATTCGCAGACCACATTATTACACAAGTGTTAATATAAAAGAAACTAAGAAAATAATAATCTAGATGAACATTTTCTCCAAGGTCGCTTCCTTGACTAGGTCGCTACTCAAGACCGTACTCGTCATAGTACGCTGTCTCTGAAGTGGGTTTTCCAATAGGTATGATTACAAAAGTACTCAACAAGCCACCGAGAAATGCAATAATAATGCAAGGTAATAACAAGGCAAGGTACTGGTTTAAAGTGCGGAAAAGTACATTTTTATCTTACATCCTTTAATGTGAGTTAGGTTTAATCATACAAAATAATTAAATCATAGATGATGCAACATCTTCTAGCACGAGGAGTACAGTCAGCCCTCCTCGCTCAACGCTCCTTACATGACTAATCAACATGCAACACTTCTCAAACATATACTAACAGTGGGATGTCACGCAACCCGCCCTTGATCGTGGGCTCGGATTTTCGAAAAGATTTAGACTTTGATTAGAAGTGTACCACTGTACCCACAAGGCACTCATTCCCGCACAGCGCAGTGTGTCCAAATGACCCAAGTCACAGGAACTTATGCTGAAACCGTTAGCATGAAGCGCTCCAACCCAATGACACACACTATAGGTTTCGCTGGCGCGCTAGCACACTGGACCAACATCATGCCCCCTTGTGTGCCACATGGTACAAGTCACCCGCAGGTGCTACTTCACCCTCTCCACATAGTGCCTCGAGTTGGAACGTCCCATACCTCCAGTTAAGACTTACCCACTAGACTTGTGGTTGTACGAATATGTATTGCAACAGATCTCACAGACCGATCCTTATAGTGCCCCAGGTGCGACTAACCAATTCCCTCGCTTGCACCTGGAACCCACCATGCTAACATATTTACTCAATCCCAAGACCAACAGAATACCAGGTGTGAGAGTAATATGAGGATCATATATCAGAATCCAAGTATCCACGACTCATTTTTAATCCTATAGCACTTGTGTCGATACATTGGACACTTCTAATATTATTAAGTATATCGGTGACAAATAATATAGGCTCGATAGCATGCCTTGGGTTTGCACATCAAGGTCAGGGATCTGATAAATATAATGTAAGGCTCTTTATTTGACTAATGCAAATGTAACCTATGAGTTTTAGCGATATTTAATTAAAAATTGGGTTCAATATGCTCAAAATGGGGTTGGTGACTTGCCTTTCTTAGCAAACGATGAAGGTGGAACCTCGAGAAAATACTCGGGCTCCTCAACGAGGTCGTATTCTTCTAGGTACATAAAATGAGAAGAATAAACAATTAAAAACAACAGATCAAACAATACAATCATACAAATTTTATTGGCTGAACATGTAGAGAATAAAAAGATAAACTTTCTGAAAATTGAATGGACCAATTTAGAGTTAATTCAAAGAAGTTATGAATTTTGGAAGTTTAAAACAATTTCTAGTACTTTATTTTAATTCTAATTAAAACCATAAAAAGTTCAGTATAAACATATGAATTTTATTGGAGAAACATGAGGATAATAAAAAGACAAGTTTTCTGAAATTGGAATGGTAATTTTTGAATTAATTCCAAGGAGTTATGAATTTTTGAGGTTTAAAATGATTTCTCTAATTTTGTTTTAATTCCAATTAAGACAATATAAAATGTTCAATGTAAACATCTAGATTTTTTGGATGAATATGAAGAGAATAAAAAGATAAACTCTCTCAAATTTGAATGTAAAATTTGGAGTTAATTTGAGGAAGTTATAAATTTTAAAGTTTAAAACCATTTCTAGAATTTATTTTAAATCCTAATTCAGCCTTTAGTCCACGGTGAACCAACATACTATGCGCATGAGCCGGATCAAGATCGACCGTCGGATCGAGATCGGGCGGTCACAGTACGTGCGAGGTGATTAAATAGAAACCAACGACTGTGATTAAAACGCAGTGAAGGGGTACGATCCAGCGATCGAGATGTGAGCGGGCGGTTAAATGAAATCCGATGGCCAGGATCTCGCGATACCGGTCAATGGAGGTCTCACTTAATCCGGGCATTTGATTCATGATCTAATCTGGACCGGTCGCTCAGGATCAGACTGCTTGGATTCAATCTGTCACACGCTGTGTCGGACTAGTCCTGGTCGTCGTCTTCGGCGACGACAGGGTCTAGTTGTGGTCGCAGCGGTGACGGTGATGGCCGATGGCCGGATCTAAAGGCTAAAATGGAACCAAAATAGTGTGGCGATCACGAGGGTACCAGAGATGGGGCTCAGCATCATCGGGGCGAGGCCGGCGACGAGTGGGGACGGCGTAGTGGTTCGGGTCATCGGTGGGGACAGCGTTCCGGCGTCTTCAACAAGGACGGAGGGGTGGCCGGTGTTGGGGAGGCGACGGTGGTCACAATGAGGTCGACGACGAGGTTGATGGCAGACTCCGGCGATGGCGAGCGGCGACTAGAGGACGTGTAGTGGCGGTGGCGCAAAAATGCAATGCCTGCCTCTGATCGTGCAGGGCTTACGCGAGCGTGTGAGGGCTAAACGCGGTGGCCGGAGGGGGTTTTTATAGGGCGTCGGGTAGTGAAGGGGGGTTCATGTGCCATGAAATCCGAGAGACAGGGGTTTAACTCCGGTGAGGTTTAACTCGGCAATTACGGTGTCGTGGTGCTTAATGGGAGGGGATACGAGGGAGAAACGATCACCGACATTAAGGTAAATAAAGTCCGGGCATCAATTCAAGGGGAGGGGCCAGTGAAGTCGGATTTGGGAGTTAGGGCGGCAGCCGGGGATTTCGGGGTGCGAGGTCACGGGGAAGACGAAGCTTACAGGTGGGCTCCACCGGTCAGCGACGGTAGAGGGTACGAGGGCACAATGGTTAGCGCCGATAGGTGGGCCAAGGCGCACGCGGAGAGAGGGGGCTGACAGGTGGGCCAAGGCTCGGGCGTGAGGCGGAGCGCGCTGACAGATGGGGTCCATCTGTCAGTGAGGGGCTACGGGGGAAAACAGGTTGGGCCGGTCAGAGAGAGAGAGAAAGGAAAGGGGTCAGCCCATTACTGTTTAAATTCATTTCTGAATAAAAATAATTGCTAAAAATAGTTTAAAAATTATGAGCTACTTGCAAGGGTTCTAAAAATCTGTAAAACTTCTCAAAATTATATCTTGGTCTTAAGGTCATAATATAATTTTCTCAAACCATGACTAGATTTATTAATCTGGATTTTATTTATTTGGACATTTTCAGCTTTAAAGAAAATCAAAATAATCCTTTTTCTGGAAATTCATTATTTCAGGATTTATTTTTACCTTTTAAAATTAGGGGTGTTACAAACCTATCCCCCTTACGGAGAATCTCGTCCTCAAGATTCGGAAGGCTCCTAGAATAGCTCTAGGTATTGGGCTTTTAGGTCTTCCTCCTTTTCCCATGTGGCCTCTTTGACGGTGTGGTTATTCCATCGAACCTTGCAGAAATGGACCACTCAATTCCTAGTCTCTCTTTCCTTGACCTCTAGGATATGGACGAGCTTTTCTATATAGGTTAGGTCTCCTTGGATGTCGAGTTGCTGAAGATCTGCTCGTTTGGTGGGTGGTAGCTCCGGCTAAGGAGGGTGGTAGCTCCGACTGATATGCATCTTCTCCTTGCCGATGGAGGATCAGAAAGGGACCAACATAACGGGGAGATAACTTTCCCTTCATGTTGAACCTCTAAGTGCCCCGGAGGGAAGTGACTCGAAGATAGACATAATCGCCTTCCTCGAATGCTAAATCTCTGCGTTGATTGTCGGCATAACTCTTTTGGCAGGACTGTGCTATCTTTAACCGATCTCTGATGATCTTGAATTTCGCTTCGGCCTCTCGCAGAATGTCTATTCCGAAGAACTGAGATTCACCAGTCTGATCCCATAGGAGCGGTGTTCAACACTTTCGTCCATACAATGCCTCAAAAGGGGATATCTGTAAACTGACTTGATAGTTGTTGTTGTATGATAACTCGGCATAAGGCAATCTTTTATCCCACATTCCACCAAAATATATGGCGCATGCTCTGAGTATGTCTTCTAGTATCTGGTTTACTCTTTCAATCTAACCATCCGTCTAGGGGTGGTACGTAGTACTAAAGTTTAACCGGGTGCTAAGCTCTTCCTGAAGATTCCTCCAAAACTTGGAGGTGAACTAACTACCTTGAATAGATACTATCTTCTTTGGGACTCCGTGTAAACACACGATCCGGGCCATGTATAATTCCGCTAGTTTTGGGCCACTATAAGTCATCTTGACGAGGATGAAATAAGCTACCTTGGTGAGCCGATCGATGATCACCCATATGGAGTCATATCCGGCTTGGGTTCTGGGTAGTCTGGTGATGAAGTCCATTCCTACCTCTTCCCCATTCCATTCGGGGACCTTGAGGGGCTGCAATAAACCGGCAGGTCTCTGGTGCTCTACCTTGACTCACTGACAAGTATCACATCTGGCTACATATTCAGCAATTTCCCTCTTCATACTGACCCACCAGTACTTCTCCTTCAAGTCCCGGTACATTTTAGTACTCCCTGAATGTATGGAGTACATGGTCTCATGGGCTTCCTTGAGGATAAGGATCTTTAGCTCTGGCTGGTTAGGTACACACAATCGGTTTCTGAACCATATAGTGTCGACTTCATCTTCAGAGAAGCCTGGGCTTTTCCCTTCCTCACATTCTTCTAGATGTCTGCGATGTCGGGGTCTTCTTTCTGTGCTTTGCGGATTTGGTCCATTAAGACAGGTCTTGCCTCTAGGATGGCGAGGTATTCCCTAGTGGTGTTTCCTAAGTTCAGCCTTTCTATTTATCGATATAATTGAGGAGATTGATCTTGCACCATGATAGCATTGCAATACCCTTTTTGACTTAAAGCATCGGCCACCACGTTGGCTTTGCCTGGATGGTAGTGGATGCCCAAGTCATAATCCTTGATTAATTCTAACCATCTTCTTTGTTGAGGTTTAGGTCGGGATAGGTGAATATGTACTTGAGGCTCTTGTGGTCGGTGAAAACTTCACATCTATTACCAACATGATAATGCCTCCATATATTCAGCGCATGGACTACTGCTGCTAGTTCTAAGTCATGCGCGGGGTAGTTCAGCTCGTGTGGTCTCAATTGCGGAGAGGCGTATGATACCACTTTTCCGTCTTGCATGAGAACACACCCTAGTCCAAGGCGAGATGCATCGAAGTAGACATTGAAGTCTTTCTGTATGTCCGGCAGTGTCAACACTAGGGCTGATATGAGCTTCTTCTTGAGGTTCTAGAAGCTTTCTTCGTAGGCTGGAGTCCATTCGAACTTTACTTCCTTCTATAGCAATATAGTCATGGGTTTGGTGATCTTGGAATTTTTTTGATGAATCGCCGGTAATATCCAGCCAGTCCTAGAAAACTCCGGATCTTCGATACATTCTCGGGCTGCAACCAGTTTGTTACTACTTCCACGATTGTCGGATCCACGTCTATCCCTCCGGTAGATATGACATGCCCTAGGAATTTTACCTCAGACGACTAGAATTCACACTTGCTATACTTGGCATATAACTGATGCTCCCGTAACTTTCCCAAGGTCAGACGGTGATGGGTTTCATGTTCTTCCTTGTTCTTGGAGTAGACGAGGATGTCATCGATGAATACTACGATGAATTTTTCTAAGAATTCCATGAAGATGTTGTTCATCATATTCATGAAAAATGCAGGCACATTCATGAGTCCAAACGACATCACTGTATACTCATATAAGCCATATCGGGATGTGAATGCGGTCTTGGGGATGTCCTCATGTCTGATCCTGAGCTGATGATAGCCTGATCGAAGGTCGATCTTGGAGAATACCGAGGATCCCTTGAGTTGATCGAACAGGTCGTCGATCCGTGGTAAAGGGTACTTGTTCTTGATGGTTACATCATTCAAAGCCATATAGTCCACACACATCCTCTTTGTCTTATCCTTCTTCATGGCGAATATGACCGGTGCACCCCAAGGTGAGGTACTTGGTCGAATATATCCCTTCTGTTCGAGTTATTCAATGTTACTTTTCATTTCGGCTAACTCATTTATGGCCATCCGATATGGTCGCTTGGAGATAGTTGTGGTCCCGGGGACGAGTTCGATCTTGAATTGAATGTCCCTCTTAGGTGGAATTCCTGACAGTTCTTCTAGAAAAACGTCCGCATATTCTCGAACTACAGGTACTTCTTCTACTGCCATCTGGTGGAGAGAAGTCCTTCTCAAACCCTAGGTGGCCATATTAAAAGTGATGGTGATTCCATCCTCGCTAGTTACAGTGATAGACTTGCTGGCGCAGTCTATCATTCCCTTCTGCTTCATCAACCAGTCCATACCAAGCATGAGGTCTAGGCCCTTGCAATCTATAAGGATTGGGTTGGCCCAAAATAATACCCCTTGGATCTCTATCCTCGTCCTTGGGCTAAACAGGGTAGCTGGATTTTGGTTGCCGGGGGTGGCAATTACCAAGGGTTTGGGTAGTTGGAGTACTTATAGTCCATTACTTATCACAATGTTTTTGGATATGAAATAGTGGGTTGCTCCCGAGTCGAATAAGATTACTACGAGTATGGAATTTGCAGTAAACATACCGAGGACGACCTTTGGAGCCTCCTGGGCTTCCTCTGCAGTGACGTGGTTAACACAGGCATGGATCACCGATTTGGGAGCAACTCCTAGGGATTGCTTGGGGTGAGGACACTGATGGGAGTAGTGCCCTTCCTTACGGAAATTGAAGCATACAACTGGCTTGTCGTTCCGGTCCCTTAGAGTGTTGGCCTTGGCGGCCAGTGCTGGTGGAGCCGATGGAGCTGGTGGAGCAGGTGGAGCTAGGTGGGGGTTTCCGGTGCTCGAACCGCCAGAGTTGTACTGCGGCCTGAAGGTGGGGCGAGGGTGATGGCTCGGTGCATGGGCTAGAGGAGTAAAGCGGGGCCTCTGAAGGATCCCCTGGTTGTGTCTGAAGGCTATTATCTTCCTCTTTTTAAGGTCTAGTCGGTTTTGCTCGGTTTCTTGGACGATAGCCTTGTTCACCAACTATTGAAAGTTGGCATAGTTCACTACGACAAGCTGGACGGAGAGCTCATCCTTTAGTCTCCGGAGGAACTTGGAGTGACGGTTGGCATTGGTGCGGACTTCCTCTGGCTCATAATGGGCCAGGCGGTTGAACTCGTGGAGATACTCCGTGACTGACTTGCTTCCCTGCTGCAAGTCATGGAATTGTTGTTTCTTCTAGGCCATGACTCCAGTAGGAACGTGAGTGACTCGGAAGGAGTTGGAGAATTCCGCCCAAGTGACTACGTGACCCTCGGGCTGGGACTCATGGTAGTTGTCCCACCACTCGGCAGTTAGGCCCTGAAGTTAGTGGGCTGCGAAAGCCACTCGCTCCGCGTCGAAGCAAGGGAGGAGATCCAACTTCTTTCCCATGGTCCTCAACCAATCCCCAGCCTCCATTGGGTTGGTCGTGCTTGAGAACGTGGGAGGTCGCACACGTAGGAACTCTGACAGTTGGGTGGCGGGGGCCGGTGCAAGGGCTTGAGGGCATGGAGGTAGTTCCAAGTGGTGTTGCTGTTGCAGACGATTTATCCGAGCCTGATGCTCATGCATATGGGCCTACTGCTATTGCATCTGAGCCAACAGAGCGGTGATGAGTTGATTTTGGTTGGCCATCATCTCGGCCAGCGTAAGGATGTTGGCGATGGGTACTCTGGTATAACGTTGCCCTGGAGCTTCTCCGTTTGGTACCACATTGTTTGTCAGGTTTGGATGGCGGATGGGTTCTGGTTGTTGTCCATTCTGAAAGTGATAGTATCCCCCCAAGAACATAAGAAAATACTTAGAAAAATGTACCCCAAAATAATTCATGGATTCTTTATTAAATGTGATACAAAATAGTTCATTACAATTCAGCTCTTATTTTTATCTCACCCATAGCACAAGTCGCTATGGATGGTACCACAAACAAGAAAAACAATCATACGAAATCTAGCGTCTAGCACAACCATCTAGTGGCTGTCAGGGGCATCGCCGAGGATGTTCTCAGACTCTTGGACAGACCCTGCTGTGGTGCTAGGTTTGGCCTCATCATCGGCCATTACTCATTCGAACGTTCTAGCCTCACCTGGGTTGGGTAGGGTCGTACTTCGCTTGGTCAACTTCTTCGGTCGGCGAAGAGCCTTTCGAAGGGTCTTCCTCCTAGAGGGAACCGAGGGTACTAGATCTGCAATGTCCTTCCTGAGCTCCTGGTTCTAGCTATGGAGCTGAGTATTCTACTGCCGAAGTTTGTTGACATCCTGATGATAGTAGTTGACCCAAGCTTGCGTCTCGTCGACATGCAGGAGAGCCTCGCTGTGAAGGGTATCCATAGCTGATAAGAGACGGGTCTGTCAGGCTATGAGAGGGTTGTAGTCATCGAGATGGCTGACGTAGGTGCTGCAATCTGATCCTGGAGATCTAACAAAGTTCTCCAAGTGCTTGAAGAGACATCCCCTGACAACCAATTTCAAAGCTTGTAGCTCTGGCTGAGGTGGCAAAGGAGGTCAGCTCCGGGTCTGAGGTGATGAGCGTCAGGGTTACTTGGCATGGGCCACTCTCTCCGATCTGGTAGATCCCACGATACTATGGCTCATGGGTGTATAGTAGGAATGATGCCAACATACGGAGTTCCTTGACGAAACCGTTAGCCTCTCGACAGAAACTGCGGATGCGGGTCTACATCTACAAGGAAAACAAAGTTTAAAGAGTAAGGGGGAAGAAAATATGAAGTATATTTTTACGAAATAGATTTTTGTAAAGCTAAGTATGAGGCGAGTCTGTTTGGCTTCCTACAATCAAGTCGGCTCTAATACCATCTTGTAGCATCCGGATTTAATAAAACCCATACTTTATTGAAATTCCAGGGAAAATCAATAATCACAATATGTTCATCACACGACAACAAACGTACGACAATCATCCGTGGTTCGCAGACCACATTATTACACAAGTGTTAATATAAAAAAAACTAAGAAAATAATAATCTAGATAAACATCTTCTCCAGGGTCGCTTCCTTGACTAGGTCGCTACTCTCGACTGTCCTCGTCATAGTACGCCGTCTCTGAAGTGGGTTTTCTAATGGGTATGAGTACAAAAGTACTCAACAAGCCACCGAGAAATGCAAAAATAATCCAAGGTAATAAAAGGGCAAGATACTGGTTTAAAGTGTGGAAAAGTACATTTTTATCTTGCAGCATTAAATGTGAGTAAGGTTTAATCATACAGAATAATTAAATCATAGATGATGCAACATCTTCTAGCACGAGGAGTACATTCAGCCCTCCTCGCTCAACAGTCCTTACATGACTAATCAACATGCAACGATTCTCAAACATATACTAACTATGGGATGTCACGCAACCCGCCCTTGACCGTGGGCTCGACTTTTCGAAAAGATTTAGACTCTGATTAGAGGTGTACCACTGTACCCACAAGGCACTCATTCCCGCACAACGCAGTGTGTCCAAATGACCCAAGTCACAGGAACTTATGCCGAAACCGTTAGCATGAAGCGCTCCAACCCAATGACACACACTATAGGTTTCGCCGGCACACCAGCGCACTGGACCAACATCACGCCCCCTTGTGTGCCACATGGTAAAAGTCACCCACAGGTGCTACTTCACCCTCTCCACATAGTGCCTCGAGTTGGAACGTCCCATACCTCCAGTTAAGACTTACCCACAAAACTTGTGGTTGTACGAATATGTATTGCAACAGATCCCGCAGACCGATCCTTATAGTGCCCTAGGTGCGACTAACCAATTCCCTCGCTTGCACCCGAAACCCACCATGCTAACATATCTAG
This sequence comes from Zizania palustris, assembly GCA_019279435.1. Classification (NCBI taxonomy): domain Eukaryota; kingdom Viridiplantae; phylum Streptophyta; class Magnoliopsida; order Poales; family Poaceae; genus Zizania; species Zizania palustris. Next base: position 36,526,300 of record JAAALK010000080.1, read on the forward strand.
CCAATCCCAAGACCAACAGAATACCAGGTGTGAGAGAAATATGGGGATCATATATCAGAATCCAAGTATCTACGACTCGTTTTTAATCCTATAGCACTTGTGTCGATACATTGGACACTTCTAATATTATTAAGTATACTGGTGACAAGTAATTTAGGCTCGATAGCATGCCTTGGGTTTGCACATCAAGGTCGGGGATCTGATAAATATAATGTAAGGCTCTTTATTTGACTAATGCAAATATAACCTATGAGTTTTAGCGATATTTAATTAAAAACTAGGTTCAATATGCTCAAAATGGGGTTGGTGACTTGCCTTTCTCAGCAAACGATGAAGCTGGAACTTCGGGAAAATACTCGGGCTCCTCGACGAGGTCGTATTCTTCTAGGTACGTAAAACGAAAAGAATAAACAATTAAAAACAATAGATCAAATATTAAAATCATACAATTTTATTGGTTGAACATGTAGAGAATAAAAAGATAAACTTTCTGAAAATTGAATGACCAAATTATAGTTAATTCAAAGAACTTATGAATTTTGGAAGTTTAAAACAATTTCTTGTAATTTATTTTAATTCTAATTAAAACCATAAAAAGTTCAGTATAAACATATGAATTTTATTGGAGAAACATGAGGATAATAAAAAGACAAGTTTTCTGAAATTGGAATGGTAATGTTTAGAATTAATTCAAAGGAGTTATGAATTTTGATGTTTAAAATGATTTCTCCATTTTATTTTAATTCCAATTAAGACAATATAAAATGTTCAATGTAAACATATATATTTTTCTAGATAAATATGAAGAGAATAAAAAGATAAACTCTCTGAAATTTGAATGGTCAAATTTGGAGTTAATTTGAGGAAGTTATAAATTTTTAAAGTTTAAAACCATTTATGGAATTTATTTTAAATCCTAATTCAGCCTCTGGTCCACGGTGAACCAACATACTGTGCATGTGAGCCGGATCAAGATCGACCGTTGGATCGAGATCGGGCGGTCACAATACGCGCGGGGTGATTAAATAGAAACTAACGGCTGAGATTAAAACGCGGCGAAGAGGTATGATCCAACGATCTAGATGCGAGCGGGAGGTTAAATGAAATCCGATGGGTAGGATCTCGCGATACCGGTCAACAAGGTCTCACTTAATCCGGGCATTTGATTCACGATCTAATCTGGACCGGTCGCTTGGGATCAGATGACTTGGATTCAATTTTGCACGCGTTGTGTCGGACTGGTCCTGGTCGTCATCTCCAGCGATGACAGAGGCTAGTTGTGGTCGCGGTGGTGACGGTGATGGCTGACGGTCGGATATAAAGGCTAAAATAGAATCAGAACAGTGCGGTGATCATGAGGGTACTAGAGTTGGGGCTTGGGATCATCGGGGGGACGACATTCCGGCGTTCTTCAGCAAGGCAGAGGGGTGGCCGGTGTCGGGGAGGCAATGGTGGTCACAGCGAGGTTGACGGTGAGGTGGATGGCGGACTCCAGCGACGACGAGCGGTGACTAGAGGATGAGTAGTGGCGGTGGCGCAAAAATGCAATGCGAGGCTCTGATCGTGCGGGGCTTACACGAGTGTGTGAGGGCTGAACGCGGTGGCCGAAGGGGGTTTTATAGGCTGTCGGGCAGTGAAGGGGGAGGGTCGTGTGGCATGAAAGCCGAGAGAGAGGGGTTTTACTCTGGCGAGGTTTAACTCGGGCAATTATAGCTTCGTGGGGCTTATTGCGAGGGGATCCAAGGGGGAAACGATCGTCGGCGTTAAGGTAATAAAGTCTATTCATCAATTCGAGGGGAGGGGGCCAGCAAAGGTGAGGAGCCATGCTGAAGAGTATGGGCCTCATGGCTTCAGATGTGATGAGTGATTATCAACGGAAGTCAAAGAGGACACGAAGAGAAGAGAAGACCTGCTGTGTCTGGGCCGCAGTGACTCAGGTACACGGGCAGCGAGCGAATGTCGGGTAGAGGGGCCGTGAAGTCGGGCTAGCCCAATCCGAGTACATGGGCGGCTAGCGATTGTTGGGCCGAGGGAGCTGCGGAATCGGGCCGGCCTAATCCGGTTACCCTGTGCAAAGACGGTGGACGCTTGTAAGTTTTGGCGCAAAACTGACAACCGCTGATCTCGGATCTGACCATTTGAGGCGAAGCCGTAGTCGCTACGAAAGCTCCGCTTCAGGATAAGTCATCTGTATTTAGGAGTTTACTATTTTTGCCTTTAGGCCCACAGTCTGTCAGTCGAGTCTGTAAAATATCCTAAGGGCATTTTGGTTTTTTCCATTTTATTTTAGCGTATGTAAAAAACCCTAAGGGTCTTTTGGTATTTTCCTAGGCTATTGGGCTGCCTATAAATAGGGTCTCAATCCCTAGGGTTAGGGTTACCCTTTTCTGAAATTACTTTACTAATCAAAAGGATTGGGTCACTTTTTGGCGTTCATCCTCCTGGTGTTTGTTCTTCTCCGCCGTCTCTATTCATCACGCTCGCATCAGGATCTGCAACTCAGGCACTTCGTGAAACCATTTATTCAGCTTTTATTCTTCCTGTCTCACCTATCGTGCGTTGCTATGAATTAGTTTATCTGATGCCTTGTTATGCGTGCATGTTTCAATCATCTGTGAGTGAGTTCTGCTATTTCGTTTTATGTGCTGAAGGATAGTTTGTTTTCTACACAGTTCTTCGTCTGCGTGGTTTGTCTGCTGTGTGCTGTTGCTTGTGTCAGTTTTAGCCATCGTGTTGCCACAGCGTGTTTGCTACCGCCTTGATTTTTTCTAGCACCTACTGACTTGTGCTAGTATTTCTCCTGTTTCCCATGCATAGCAGCAGCTTTCTGTGTAACGTGCTACAGGTGAGATTTTTTTCTAAGGTTTTTCTCATTGTAGCTTGATGACTGGTCATCTCACATAGTAATTCATTGGTTGTCCTAACCTAAGTTTTAGTCTGTAGTTGCTGCTGGCATGCACATGGCATGGCTAGTGAAACTAGCCTGCGGCTAGCTCTTGCTTTTGTATTTTGCAGCGACCACAACACTTCGCATGGGTAAGCGTGTCCAGAAATGTTTTGTGTTTTTGTGAACTCAGCGAAGTCCGCAAGACGTACTTCGAAGCTCCATTGAATCGTGCTGAGTTTTTCTATTCGAGCATCGTTGCGAAGGTGTCAATCCAGAGTGTGTGCGAGGTTTACTTCGGAGTTTTTTCGCTGAAGCTTCGTTGTGTACGAAGTCCTTCGAAGTTCCACGCATGTCTGTTTTGACTGAGCGAAGGTCCTAGCACGTGCTGGCTTCGGTTTTTAGTACCTTCGAGTTCTGTGGACTGGTTCGGAGTTGGCTTGTTTCGAAGGTTTCTCGCAGACTCCGACATAGTACATCACGGACTTCGACAGCCGGCTCTGTACTCTTCACTTCTGGAGTACACGGTTCGAAGTCTAGGTGCAGGCTTCGCTCATACACTTCGAACTGTGTTTTACAGACTTCAAACCAGAAAATTTTGAACATTAAAAATATTTTCTCATTTTACATGCATTTGAGCATACTGATTATGATGTTTATTTTGATGGTGTCTAAACTGCTCATGTCTTGAATGATTCTTTTCTGCCTTCAATCACTGTGTTGGTGTCTTCTCGCTTAGGACACCGGTTGTTTTAGGTTAGATTAGTTTCTTGATTTAGATCTGTTAGCTTCAACTGATTGTTACTCGAGGTGCGTTGGGTGTTGGGAAAAGGCCATTGATTGACAAGAATTTTAAGGCACCCATTCACCCCCCTCTGGTCGCTACTTTCGGCCCTACAAGTTGTATCAGAGCCTAGTTAGGGTTTTTCTATACCTTAACCGGTTCTAAACCTAGGTAGTGATCATTACTTCTTCTGGAAAGGTCCCGTCCCTGGAATCTTTTGGCTATACTTATTGGAAGACTCGCATGCGAGTCTATCTCATGAGCCAGAGCGCGGACATTTGGGACATTTGTGTTCACGCTACTTTCACCATTTTGCCTATTGCTGAGCGTACATCTCTTGATATTATCGCCCAGCATCAGAACAACAACAAAGCGGTGAACATTTTGTTTTCTGGTTTAGGTCCCACTGAATTTGAGCGTGTGAACCATCTCTACACTGCTAGAGAGATCTAGGCTACCCTCTAGGCACACCATGAGGGGACAGCCCAGGTCAAGGCTTGGCTCTATCATACCTACCAGCGTGAATATGAAAATTTCACACAAAAGCCAGGTGAATCTGTTGAAGCCTTGTTTGGTCATTTTCAATCGATCATTAACAAGCTTCGGGCCAACAAGGCCGAGGGATTTCAGCTGGTCTCAGATCATGAGCAGGCGCTCAAGGTTCTCCATACCTTGGACCCTAAGATCTGGGAGATCAAGGTATCCTCTATCATTGAGAGCACCTCGTATGATACCTTGACAATTTCAGTGTTGTTCAGCAAGCTCAAGGCCACAGAGGTTGATATCCAGTTGAGATCAAATCTCACTGGCTCTGGATCAAAAACCCTGGCTCTTGCTACACCCTCTAATGACTCCTCTTCTGTGAGTTGTGCTGGGTTCTCCTTGATGTCTATCACTGAGGACCAGCTTGAGTCGCTAGGAGATGATGATCTGTGTCTGTTTAACAACCGAGTGCATCGTGTCTATGATAAGCGAATGTTCAAAAGACAAGGCACAAAATCCAGATGCTTTGATTGTGGTGATCCAGGTTATTTCATTGTCGACTGCCCCAAGCGCAATGGTCACAAGAAGGGCACTGGTGGTAGCTCCTACGACTCCGGCAAGCATGACAACTCCTCCTTCACAAAGGGCAAGCCCAAGACAAGATTCTTCAGAAAGGCCCTGAAGGACTACCGGCGTGAGAATAAGAAGCGAGACAAGGCCTTCTTCGCCGAGATGGATAGAAGCTACTCCAAGCGTTCTTCGTCTTCTTCCTCTTCATCGAGCTCAAGCGATGAGGAAATCGTGATCAGAAAGGGGAAGGACAAGGATGATCCGACGGGCCTCTGCTTCATGGCCTTCGGGGTAGGCTGAAGAGCCGCTCACATCACCGCCGAAGATCCCGCAAGAGCTTCTGCTCAATGGCTATTGGGGATAAGGAAGAGAAGGGCTCCCCCGACGACTCCGACGACGACGATGATGAAAATGTATCTTCTTATGAACGCGAAATCGTTGATTTACTTGATGAGAAACCAAGTGTTGGTTTCAGTGTTTGTGATGAGTGATTGACAGGACTTTTACCCTCTGATTCGAAGGGTACCTTCGAAGGGTGTTCGGAGGTTGTACCTCCGAAGGTATTCGGAGGAGGGTACCTCCGGAGAGGTTTCGGAGGTTGTACCTCCGAAGGGTGTTCGGAGGTGGTTTCACCGAAGGGTGTTCGGTGGTTTGCTTGCTGCAGCTGTTGCAGCGGAGTGTGCGTGTCGGAGGGGTCCGACAGTACACGATGACTGGGTCCGTACCGAAGGCTTCGGTACTTTGGGCGGTACACCGGAGTGTGTACCGGAGGTTGCTAACCCGGAGAGGTCTCCGGAGTACTGGATACACTTGTCTGTTTGTCTGTGGTGCGCAGGGACTTCGGAGGCGACGGACAGGTTCGCGGCAGGTGAACCTGGGTCATGCGGGAGGCTTGATGCCAGGGGAGCAGGGAGCTCCGTCACGGTGGCTGCGAAGGAGGTCCGAGTCGGTCCTCGGGTCGAGGTGCGCCAGGTGAAGGCAGAGAGTGCGGAGCATGGCTCCGGGTGAAGGTACTCCGAGACAAAGTCCTCGGAGGTGAGGCACTTCGAAGGTACTCCGAATGGAGTGACTTCGGAGTTGGTTGGATCAAGTCCTCTGCGGAGGCAAGGAGTTCGAAGTGTGCTCCGGAGGGAGACATTCGAAGGTGCCCGACGAAGGTCTTAGAAGTCGAGGTGCATCGAAGGCATGGTCCGGGTGAGGCTCGTCGAGGAATGTGCTCGAGGAGAGACACTGCGACGAAGGGCTCATGGAATGCTTCGTGCGGAGGCCTTGGACGAAGGAGGGACTTCGAAGGGTGGTACTCCGAAGGTGAGGCTTCGGAGTGAGGAAGGCTTCGGAGCGAGGCTAGCTCCGGAGCAAGGTTGACTTGAGGTGCTTCGGCCTTCATGGATTCGGTACACGGACTGACGGAGTTCGAGCTGGGTGAAGCTGTGATGAGCTCTTCAGCAAGCTGAAGTCCACAGAGATTGCCAAGGCATCTCTTGTAGTGCACAGAAGCTCTTTTCCACAACCATTGACATTGATTTCTAGCACTAGCCGTGGCATCGCTGCAGAACCAAGCACATCTGGTACTTGTGTTCTTGCAGATGGTTTTCCTTTGTCCTCCCTGGTCTCCGTCACAAAGGAGCAGGTGGACACTCTGGATGATGATGAGCTTGCTCTCATTGCCAGAAGGTTCACCCGTTTTCACCATGAGAGACGGGATCAGAGGAGAAGTGGTTTTAGTGGTTGCTTTGAATGTGGTGACACCTCTCACATTAAGGCCAATTGCCCAAAACTCAAGAAGAGAGATGAGAGTGAGCGCCCCAAATACCACAAGAAGGAGAGGAAACCCTTTGTGAAGGGCAAGCGCGACAAGATGGCTAAGAAGTAGCCAAGGCCGCTTCCAGAGCCTTTGTTGCTGCTCTCAGCGACATCGACACTTCCTCAACTGAGGAGTCGAGCTCTGAGGAGGAGGAGTCCCCAAGGAAGGAGGACAAAAAGGACAAGAAGGGACGAGACTTCACCGGCCTTTGCTTCATGGCCGACAGCGATCACAGCGGCGATGAGCTTGACTCATCTGAGGTAACCTCTATCATCTGAACAGCTACTGATTAAATTAGATGAACTGAATGAAGTAGTTCTTGGTCAGGATAGATTACTTGTGCAAGCCGCTAGAGAAAGAAAAGACCTTAGACTTAGGCTAGAAACTATTTCTACTGAATATGCCATGCTTAAGTCTAAATCTGATGATGCTAAATGTGTGTCCTGTTCTGTTGTCATGGGTGAGCTTGCTCAGTTGTGCTCTGTACATGCTCAAACTCTCTATGAGCTTGAGACTGCACAGAAGCAGCTTTTGGAGGTGGATTCTAGACCTCATGATGTTATTGACTGCATGAACTGCTCTTTATTACGCGAAAGCATTAATTTACGTGATAAGCATGTTCATTATTTGGAGGCTAGATTGGAGAGGGCCGGTAGTTCTAAGGATGTGCAACCTGTTTGTGACACTTGCATCACCCTTAAGGACCAGCTAGGCACTATTCGAGAGCGAGCTGAAAACCTCATGTCTGAAAATGAATACCTCCTTTCCGTGGTAATAATGCACTGAGGGAAAGGGTAGGATGGATTTGCTCTTGACCAAGACCAAGTTGTGTGCTGACAGAGCAGGGGTAGCTCTAGGTTTGGGTTTTGAGAGGATTTCTTCAGACAGTAAGACCAAAATTGTTTTTACCTCTCCCACTACCTTAGAGAAAGAAAGAGCTCTGTTAGACACCCCACCAGCCAAGAAACCTACCCGAACTCAAAAGAAAACCACTCCTCCTGCCAAGAAAAATCCTCCCAAGAAAACCAATCAAAGAAAACCCAAGGAGCCTGTGAGAGTTGCTCCTGTGACCCATGAGAGTGCCCCAGGAAAGTTTTTCATTGTTCCTATTGTCAGCGGGCGGGTCATTTGGTTGGTTTCTGTTTTCCTCGCATCAAGGATGAGCGACGCGCTCAGGCGATGAGTTACCAGGACATGCATTACCCATCTTTAGGTATGCATGAGTCTGAGTTGTACTATCGTCCTGCTTTTGAGGCTCCTCGTGCTTCTCGGAGAGGTTTTGCTCCTCGAGGTGTTCACCATGTTCCATATGGTGGTAGACCCCGGGCGAGTAGCTTTGTACCCTCGTCAGAGTAGGAGACCTCGACATGTTGTTCGATCTCAGCATATAGGTAGACCTCGCACTTTGCATCATTTTGATTTTCCTGTGCGTAGATCGTCTACTTTTACTGCGCCTACTACTCGTTTCACTCAGTGCTGGATGCCTCGTCATTATCTCACTCACCCAGCACTGAGCGATCGAGACATTCTTATCGTGTGTAGGCGACAGATCGAGGCTTGGAGGGCACGTGGATCATGGACTCCGGTTGTTCGCGCCACATGACCGGAGATGCAGCTTGGTTCTCCAGCCTCACCACAACCAAGCAAAGGGAACATATCACCTTCGGAAACAATCGAAGGAGTAGAGTGAAAGGTAAAGGTGTGGTAAGAATTAACTCGAATTTCACTCTCAAGATGTTGCATTGGTTGAAAACCTGGGATACAATTTGCTGTCTGTATCTCAGTTTCTTGATGAGGGCTTCGAAGTGCGATTCCATCGCGATACTTCGCAAGTGCTCAATTCTGATGGCGTTATGGTGTGTAAGATCTTTAGAGTTGGGAGAGTTTTTGGAGCTGATTTTTCTGAGTCGTCTGGATCTTCTCATTGTCTTGTTGCACATTCGACTTCTGAGCTTTGGAAGTGGCATAGGAGACTAGGGCATATGAGCTTTGAGTTGCTTGCTCGTCTGAGCGCCCTAGGTCTGATCCGAGGATTGCCCAAGCTCAAGTTTGAGAAGAATTTAGTTTGCGCTCCGTGTCGACATGGAAAAATGATTGCTGCTTTGCATTCGCCAGTCACCACAGTGATGACTGAACAACCCGGAGAACTTCTCCATATGGACACTGTAGGTCCCTCTCGGGTTAGTTCTTTAGGCGGCAAGTGGTATGTATTAGTTATTGTCGACGATTTCTCTCGCTACTCTTGGGTCTTCTTTCTTGCCAGCAAGGATGAAGTGTTTTCACACTTTCGGAGCTTGGCTTTGAGACTTTTTACTGAACTCCCTGGTGCATTGAAATTCATTCGAAGCGATAATGGCATTGAGTTCAAAATAGTCTCTTTGTTGACTTTTGCTTGGAGCATGGCATAGAACATCAATTTTTTGCTCCGCGGGTTCCTCAACAAAACGGTGTTGTTGAGAGGAAGAACCGCACTTTGGTTGAGATGGCTAGGACGATGCTTGATGAGCATAGGACTCCTAGAAAATTCTGGGCTGAGGCCATGAACACTGCATGTTACATCTCTAACCGTATATTCTTGCGCTCAATTTTAAATTTGACATCTTATGAGCTACGTTTTGGGAGACAGCCCAAGGTTACTCATCTTCGAGTTTTTGGTTGTCGCTGCTTTATCCTAAAACGTGGTAACTTGGATAAATTTGAGTCGCGATCTTCTGACGGGATCTTTTTGGGTTACACAACGCATGGTCATTCTTATCGTGTTTATAATTTAGAGACTAACACTGTCATCGAGTCATGTGATGTGACTTTTGATGAATCAACCCCCTCTGTTAGTTCTGCTTTTGAACAGGCAAATGAACATGACATGGAACAGACCTTATTCGAAGAAGAAGATCCCAGAGAATTCGAGGATGAACCCCTACTACCCTCGACATCAACCCCCGAAGCTGACCCCGCTTCAACTACTTCGGCACGAGGTCCCGAAGCGACTACCTCAACATCGGTCATCTTGGACCACTCCAACGCACAAGTTGAGGGGGAGACTGCATCCCGCCGCGAGGCTCCACACCATGTTCAAAGGATGCATCCTCCCGAGCAGATCATTGGTGAGCTTGATCAAAGGGTAACACGTTCTCATGCTCATTTCATTGATTCCGCTTTTGTTGCTTCTTTTGAGCCCTTAGATGTTAGTCATGCACTTTCTGATTCTAGTTGGATCAATGCCATGCATGAGGAACTTGAAAATTTTGAGAGAAATCAAGTCTGGTCTTTAGTTGATCCTCCACCAAATGTTCATTTCATTGGAACAAAATGGATTTTCAAAAACAAACAAGGGGAGGATGGGACTATAGTTAGGAACAAGGCTAGACTTGTAGCTCAGGGCTTTTCTCAACTAGAAGGGATTGATTTTACTGAAACCTTTGCACCTGTTGCTCGCCTTGAGGCCATTAGGATTTTTCTTGCCTTTGCGACATCCCGGGGATTCAAACTCTATCAAATGGATGTCAAAAGTGCTTTTCTTAATGGTTTCATTGGTGAAGATGTTTATGTAAAACAACCCCCTGGTTTTGAAAACCCCAAGTACCCACATAAAGTCCTTAAACTTCATAAGGCTCTTTATGGACTCAAGCAGGCCCCTCGGGCTTGGTATGATAGACTTAAGTCTTTTCTGCTTGAGCGAGGGTATTTGATGGGCTTTGTTGATAAAACTTTGTTTACTCTCAAGCATGGCAAAGATTTCCTCCTGGTTCAGATTTATGTGGATGATATCATCTTCGGTGGCTCTTCTCATGCTTTGGTTGCCGAGTTTGCAGATACCATGAGCAGGGAATTTGAAATGTCAATGATGGGCGAGCTGACGTTTTTCCTTGGTTTGCAAATCAAGCAAAGCAAATAAGGTACTTTTGTCCACCAGACGAAGTACACCAAGGACCTGCTCAAGAAGTTCGACATGTCCGATGCGAAGCCCCTCGCCACTCCAATGGCTACATCTGTAGCATTGGATCCTGACGAAGATGGAGAAGCCGTAGATCAGAAGGAGTTCCGAAGCATGATCGGCTCCCTCCTCTACTTGACTGCCACGAGGCCGGACATACACTTCGCTGTGTGTCTGTGCGCTTGTTTTCAGGCTTCACCACGAGCTTCGCACCGCCAAGCGGTAAAGCGCATCTTAAGGTATCTCAAACATACACTTGAATTTGGCATATGGTATTCATCGTCATCATCTTTATGTCTTCGAGGCTATTCTGATGCGGATTTTGCTGGGTGTAGAATTGATAGGAAGAGTACCTCTGGTACTTGTCATTTTCTGGGTACATCTTTGGTTTGCTGGTCTTCCCGCAAACAGTCTAGTGTTGCACAATCGACGGCTGAGGCCGAATATGTTGCTGCAGCTAGCTGTTGCTCTCAGATTTTGTGGATGGTTTCCACTTTGCGGGATTTCGGGTTAGATTATAAGAGTGTTCCACTTTTCTGTGATAACACTAGCGCTATTTGTATTGCAAACAACCCGGTTCAGCACTCCAGAACCAAACACATTGATGTGCGGTATCATTTTCTCAGAGATCACAATGAGAAGGGTGATATTGAACTTCAATATGTTGATACTCAACACCAGCTTGCCGACATTTTTACAAAACCCCTCGATGCTTCTCGATTTGCTTACTTGCGTGGGGAACTTGGCATTTGTCACCCTTACGGCATTTTGTGAGGGGGAGCTGTTTTAGATGGATGTGCCTTTGACTAATTGTGTTGAAATTGCATTTACATCTTTTGCACTTATATGTCTGCTTATAATTCATGAAATCGTGTCAGCTCAGCTCTTTTTAATCAATCTAAGACATTCATGTGCATGATGTTTTCTTTTCACATCAAATCATGCTCACTGCTTAGTCTTGAATCTAGCATGTTTAGGCAGGACTGCTTTAGCTATCTTTTATCTGCTTGATAGCAAGACACCTTTTCTTTGGATGCTAAAAATTGCAACTTGAAAACTGTTTTACATTTTCATGGATATTCATAAAGTACCAAACAATTGGTTCACTTGGTTAAAATCAAAAATTCCATGATTTGCATGTTTTAAGTTAAAAGATCCAGGTGGGTTTGTTTGTCGCACTACCCTATTCTAGACTGCTTACCATTGCACATTGGTCTGAACTGGAATAGTGTAGTGTATGCCAAAATCATTGCCTTAAGGTGGGTTTTCATGCCTAGGCTTGGCCTGATTGGAAAGTATAAGGTGGACAAACAAATAACCCCTGGCACTAAGAAAAGAACAACAAAAATTCATTGATTATCAAGTTTGCTTTTCATGCTTCATTTGAACTAGACTTGTCTATCTAGAGTAGAATTTGACTAGCTTTGCGCAGTCCCTGATCCTTCTTGTCTAGGTTCCTTGACTAAGTGGTGATGCTTTTATTTCAAAAATGATCAAATCACATGCTTCATCATGTTTTTAGAGAATGTTAAATTGAGCTGAGCCCATGATCATTGGTGTTATTGTTGGCATATTTTTGCTTCATATGTCTTTGCAATTCTGCTCATTTCGAAGCTTTGCATCTTCTACATGCTCCTTGATGCTTGCATTGCCAAAGGGGGAGAAATTCCTAAAGAAGGAGAGACTTTTGCTACGTTCTCTGCCGCAAGAGGGTATAATTTTCAAAGGGGGAGAAAATGTGACATAAAGGTTCTTTGTTGCCAAAGGGGGAAAACTTAACTCAGGGGGAGGAAAATTCTTTTGTCAAGTGACATGATTTGGCTCTTTTTCTGAGTTTTTATGGTCACTTGTGTGCTGAAAGTTTTTATTTTCTTGGACTTTAAAGTTGGTTATCAATGCACTCATCAAGGGGGAGATTGAGAAACCAAGTGTTGGTTTCAGTGTTTGTGATGAGTGATTGACATGCCTTTTACCCTCTGATTCGAAGGGTACCTTCGAAGGGTGTTCGGAGGTTGTACCTCCGAAGGTATTCGGAGGAGGGTACCTCCGGAGAGGTTTCGGAGGTTGTACCTCCGAAGGGTGTTCGGAGGTGGTTTCACCGAAGGGTGTTCGGTGGTTTGCTTGCTGCAGCTGTTGCAGCGGAGTGTGCGTGTCGGAGGGGTCCGACAGTACACGATGACTGGGTCTGTACCGAAGGCTTCGGTACTTTGGGCGGTACACCGGAGTGTGTACCGGAGGTTGCTAACCCGGAGAGGTCTCCGGAGTACTGGATACACTTGTCTGTTTGTCTGTGGTGCGCAGGGACTTCGGAGGCGACGGACAGGTTCGCGGCAGGTGAACCTGGGTCAAGCGGGAGGCTTGATGCCAGGGGAGCAGGGAGCTCCGTCACGGTGGCTGCGAAGGAGGTCCGGGTCGGTCCTCGGGTCGAGGTGCGCCAGGTGAAGGCAGAGAGTGCGGAGCATGGCTCCGGGTGAAGGTACTCCAAGACAAAGTCCTCGGAGGTGAGGCACTTCGAAGGTACTCCGGATGGAGTGACTTCGGAGTTGGTTGGATCAAGTCCTCTACGGAGGCAAGGAGTTCGAAGTGTGCTCCGGAGGGAGACATTCGAAGGTGCCCGACGAAGGTCTCAGAAGTCGAGGTGCATCGAAGGCATGGTCCGGGTGAGGCTCGTCGAGGAATGTGCTCGGGGAGAGACACTGCGACGAAGGGCTCATGGAATGCTTCGTGCGGAGGCCTTGGACGAAGGAGGGACTTCGAAGGGTGGTACTCCGAAGGTGGGGCTTCGGAGTGAGGAAGGCTTCGGAGCGAGGCTAGCTCCGGAGCAAGGTTGACTTGAGGTGCTTCGGCCTTCATGGATTCGGTACACGGGCTGACGGAGTTCGAGCTGGGTGAAGCTGCGAAGCCGTGGTGGTCCACTCCGGAGGTGTTGGTGCGAAGGCCCAAGGGCTTTGACGGCTTCGGCTCAAAACCGTCACTGTATCGAAGGCTGACTTCGGTGAAGCGAAGGCCACCAGGCTCAAGGCTTCTCGCCGAAGCTACCGCACCCTCGCGTGCGAAGGGAGGCTGCAGAAGGTCAAAGACTGCAAAGGCTAACACTGTCTGCTCTGCAAAAAGCTGACGCTGTCCCCTCTGCAAAGCTGACAGAGAAGCCTCCAGAATAAAGGTGGACTACCTTTTGTACCCCTCTGTTCTGTAGAGACAAAACTGGTGTAAACCCTAGGGGTAGTGTAGTCACTTCCTTTGGGTGAACCGTGGGCTATAAATATGGGGGCTCGGTAGGTAACATTTAACACTTTGAGCATTTACTGTTGAGCTCCTGTAGCCACATACCTCGCTGTATTCATCCAGAGTTCAATTTATTGTGTTCCTTGTTCAAGCGGCGAAGCCCTGCTTCTTTGTGCTTTTTGCTTGAGCTCGCATTACATACCTCGCTAGTTGTAGTGCACCGAAGCCTGTCTAGGCGAAGGTTGTCTTTGTGCGAAGTGTGTTTTTCAGCGTGCTGTCGCTCTGTGTAACTTGAGGTCAGACCTCACAGATTACTAGCGAAGCCCTGATCGAGGCCCGTTTTACTTCTTGTGTCGAAGCCCTTAGCGAAGTCCGTTTGTGTGCGTTTAGACCTTTGTGTACGAAGCCCAGCACCAGTTGCTGCTGCCAAGTACTTGGTCGAAGTCCTCAGTAGGGTGTCCACTCTTGCGAAGGGTGAAGTGCGAAGCCTGCTCGAAGCACCCTGCGTGCGGAGCCTGCACTAACTTAGTAGAGTAGATTTTCGAGGGTTGTTAGTGGAGCGAAGTCTTCTTGGCTTCGAACTTTTGCTCCTACGAAGCCTGTGTTCGGAGCTGTCGAAGTACCTCCGAACCAGACCGTCAAAGGTAGTGTTCGAAGCCTATTCCGCAGAAGACATGATTAAAACCGAAGGCTAGTTTTTAGCCCGAAATTTTAAAAGCTCTCATTCACCCCCCCTCTGGTCGCCGTTTCCGGTCCAACACTTGAAGAGAACCGTCAGGAGTTGAGATATCGGGAGAAACTGCATAAAGGGGCTAAGAAGAGGATAGATGAGCTTTAGAGTGAGCTTGTCGTGGCCAACGGCAGGATTGAGAGTCTATCTTCTTCCCCTTGCTTGGGTGGTAGCAGTGAGTACCCAAATTGTGAGGTGTTACTGTGTGACCTGACGACTCTAAAGTCCAGGTACACAGAGAGGGTAGATGAGAGGGGCGCTTTGGTCACTGAGCTTGAGAGCGCTCAGCTGGAGCTGAAAGATGCTCATGCCACTGTCGTCGTGCCCTGTGTTGACTGCCCATCCCATCTAGCTAGTTTAGCTGAGCTGAAGGCCAAGGGTGATGAGCAGTTGGGCGAGTTGGAGAGAGTCAGAGCTGAACTGGACCAGACTAGGCTAGAGCTCGAGACATTGTCAGTTCCACCCACTGTCTATGAGAACTGCTTGTCTCTTAGATTGGAGTTGATCAAGCTAAAAGCTGAGAAGTCTGTCCAAGTTGATAGAGAGTGTGAGACCTGCTTGTCTCAGGTGGAGGTACTAGCTTCCTTGAGAGAGGAGCTAGCTGATGTTCAGAATGAAAACTTCTACCTCTGTCAGATCCTGAGTTGGGTGAGTGCCAGAGAGCCACAACTCGGCATGATGATCCAGCAGTTTAAGAGGCAGGATGGGTTTGGGATAGGTTACACCTATACCAAGGCTGACTTTGAGAGCGCCATCAGCCGTGCAGTGGAGTGGAGTAAGATGACTCCTGAATAGAGATATCCCAAGACTCACTCCACTGAGTCCTTCCAGGCTAGTTAGCCCAAGGATGGAGTGTTTCAAGAGCAGCCTAAAGCTCCATCCAAGAAGCCCATCTAGGTCCCAAAGCCCAAACATCTCCACACTTCTCTAGACTCTCTACCTGGACCCTCTAACACCAAAGAGTCGACACCCAACACCACCAAGCCCAAGAACCTGTTTATGGCAAAAATGGCATTAATGGATAGATTATCAAAACATCAATTTTTGGGGATTTTGGCCGAAAATACACATGTCCAGGGTCTGACCGAAGCCCTACGGGGCCAAAGCTCGTCGAGCTGCGGGCTCCTAAGGTCTCCAGCCAGCCCATGGGCTTCGACCAGGAAGCCTTCGAAGGCCCACGTTGCCGAAGCTTCGGTACCTTCGGAGGCCCACGCTGCCGAAGCTTCGGGAACCTTCGGAGGCCCATGCTGCCGAAGCTTAGGGAACCTTCGGAGGCCCACGCTGCCGAAGCTTCGGGAGCCTTCGGAGGCCCACGCTACCGAAGATTTGGCCCGAGGAGCAGGCCTCGGTGGGCCTGACCGAAGCCCACCTCGGCAGAGATAGAGATTGACGCGTTGCCAGCTCAAGCTTTATCCCTATCCGGCCAGATTAATAGCAGATTAGATTAGAGTTAACCCTCTATAAATAGAGAGGTCTGGCCGACGTAGAGGACCCCCCCAACACAAACAAACCAAAGCCATGCTTTGATCATACCTTTACTTTACCTTTACTTTTCTGTACCTCATCGTGGGTTTGCTTGGAAGCCCTCCGTCCGCCACTATGGGACGAGGCCGAGATCGCTCCGTTGAACCTCGGTCCGCGTAGCGCCATATTCGAGAAACCCGAGGACTCGGCACGCCATCTGAAGCCCCTCTATGTTAGAGGCCACATCGATGGGAAGTCGATTTCCCGGATGCTCGTCGACGGCGGCGCGACGGTTAACCTAATGACTTATTCATTGTTGAAGAAACTTGGTAGGGACGAAGACGACCTGAAGAAGACCAACTTGATGCTCAACGGCTTCAACGGCGAGAGCTCCGAAGCCAAGGAAGTACTCTCTATGGAGTTGACGGTGGGCAACAAGACGTTGCCAACAACTTTCTTTGTCGTCGACGTACAAGGTAACTATAGTGTGTTACTCGGACGTGACTGGATCCATGCGAACTGTTGCATCCCCTCTACCCTACACCAGTGCTTGGTGTAGTGGGACGGCGATGAGGTAGAGGTCATCCCCGCGGATACTTTGGCCCAAGTAGCTTTGGTCGATGTGTCGGTTGACGCCGTCCATAACAAAGTAGAGTGTCTATCAGGTAGAGATCTTTCGGATTATGACTTTGTTAGTGTATCCGGAGGACGGTTTGTACTAGTGTCTGTAAAGCCGGCTGGAGTAGCACGGCTATTTTTGTATTAATAGTCATGTCTAGCAAGGATAATCTAGATTGGTTAAAGTCCCGCGTGGAGCGGTATCGGTCTAGTAATGACGGTATTGCCGAGGCCATCGAGGACTTTAGCGAGGTAGAAAAGTTAGGGCAAGGTTTTGCGTCGGCCGACCCCTTGGAGGAGGTCGATATAGGTGATGGTAGCATCCCAAGGCCGACTTTTGTAAATCAACATTTACAACCCGATGTAAAGGCTGAAGTAATAAAGTTACTTCGATCGTATGTCGATTGTTTCGCATGGGAGTATAGCGAAATGCTGGGGCTAAGCCGCGAGCTCGTGGAGCATCGGATGCCCATCAAGCCCGGATTTAGGCCTTATAAACAGCCTCCCCGTCGCTTTAATTCAGCCGTCTATGACCGAGTTAAAGAGGAAGTAAAGCGACTGCTTAAGGCTGAGTTTATTAGGCCATGCAGGTACGCGGAATGGGTTGCTAACATTGTGCCTGTAGAAAAGAAAGGGAGCGGCAAGATACGGGTATGCATTGATTTCAGGGATCTGAACAGAGCCACTCCGAAAGACGAGTATCCAATGCCAATAGCCGACATGTTGATCAACGATGCTTTAGGACACAAGGTACTAAGTTTTCTTGATGGCAATGCAGGTTACAATCAAATCTTTATGGCCGAAGAGGACGTCTATAAGACTGCCTTTCGTTGCCCTGGTTTTGTCGGTTTATTCGAATGGGTCGTCATGACTTTTGGGTTGAAAAATGCCGGCACCACGTATCAGTGCGCTATGAACTTGATCTTTCACAACTTGTTAGGAGTCATGTTAGAAGTGTACATCGATGATGTCGTGGTCAAATCGAACGCTATGGGAAACCATTTAGACGATTTGAAGGTCACTTTCAATAGGATGCGAAAGTATGGGTTAAAAATGGACCCACTCAAGTGTGCTTTTGGCGTGTCGGCAGGTAAGTTCTTAGGTTTCATGATTCATGAGAGAGGTATAGAGATTGATCCTAAGAGACTTGAGAAGATTAGAAACGTTGCAGCACCGGCATGCAAAAAAGATGTGCAGAAGTTGTTAGGCAAGTTGAACTATTTGCGTCGTTTTATATCCAACTTGTCCGGCAAGATTGATGCCTTTGTCCCCATACTCCGGCTAAAAAATGAAGCCGAGTTCACTTGGGGGGCAAGCTAGCAAAGTGCTTTTGAGAAGATCAAAGAATGCTTGTCGTCACCGCCCGTGGTGAGAGCACCCAAGGCCGGGATTCCATTTCGGCTATACATCGCCGCTGAAGACAACGTGATTGGAGCCGTGCTAACCCAGGAGGTTGAGGGGAAGGAGTACATCGTCACATTTCTGAGCCGCCGCCTGCTGGACGCCGAAACCAGGTATGCATTCGTGGAGCGATTATGTTTATCACTTTATTACGCATGCACCAAGTTGCATCATTATCTTCTCCCCACCACATGTGTCGTCGTTTGCCAAACCGATGTTATAAAGCACATGTTACGAAAGCTGATTCTAAGTGGAAGAATCAGAAAATGGGCTTACACGTTGATTGAGTACGATTTGGCCTATGAGCCCTTAAGGGCGATGAAGGGCCAAGTCGTAGATGACTTCATTGTTGATCATCACATCGATGCTAACTGGAGTGATTCTATTGCTCTAGTTGAGGTAGTGCCATGGAAAATCTATTTTGATGGTTCGGCTTGCAAGAATGGCCAGGGTATTGGAGTGGTTCTCATATCACCTAATGGTATGTGCTTTGAGACCTCAGCCCGACTAGAGTTTTCTTCCACTAATAACCAAGCCGAATACGAAGCTTTGTTGCTAGGCCTTGAACTATTAGAGTCTGTAGGCGCTAAGCACATTCACGCGTACGGTGATTCATTATTAGTAGTGCAACAAGTAGCCAAGAATGCTCAATGTTTTAATAGATTGCTGAATAGCTACTTGGACAAGTGCATAGACATAGTTTCTACTTTTGATGATTTCAAAATATCTCACGTGTAAAGAGAGGCCAATTCAATCGCTAATGATTTGGCTCAGCAAGCATCTGGCTACCAAGTCAGGAGAGGGAAATTTTCTGTGTTGAAAAAGCCGATGTTTGGTCTCATTGCCGAAGCCAGTGACGCTGGACAGGCGTACCCTTCGGGTCGAGGCCCTCAGGTCGCCGAAGGCCACCGCATGCTGGAGCTCCTGGATCAGAGTGCTCCACCCACCGAGGGGTCCGGCATGTCGAAGCCTATAGTATGAAGTCTCTCGGACGGGGAAGGCTCTCCAGGGTCTGAACCCTCCGAAGGGCTTCGGCCCAGCACACTCCGAGCGAACACTTCGGCCGGGCTTCGGCAGAAGCTGAAATGTCTCGGTGGGCACCCCGAAGTCGGTGTTTTAGAAGTTCTTCCAGAAGGTGAGCCAGCGAAGCCGTCTGAAATCTGTGAGGGCGATTGGAGAATCCCAATCGTCCAGTATTTGAAAGACCCTAGCCAAAGGGTTGATCGGAATGTTCGGCAACAAGCGTTCAAATTCGTGTTGGTAGACAACACGTTGTACCGCCGAACCATTGACGGAGTGCTATTGAAGTGTTTAGACCATGAGCAATCCCAGGTAGCTACAGGAGAAGTCCATGAGGGGCTTTGCGGCACTCATCAGTCGGCCCAAAAGATGAGTTGGATGCTCAAAAGAGCAGGTTTTTATTGGCCGACTATGACTGAAGATTGCTTCAAGTACTACAAAGGGTGTGAGGCATGTAGAAGTTTGGCAACATCCAATTAGCTCCTGCCTCATTACTCAATCCTATTGTTAAGCCATGGTCGTTTCGAGGTTGGGTGTTGATGGCAACGGATGACTTCACCAAATGGACCGAGGCCGTACCTCTCAAGAACATGAACCATAACGAGGTACGCGATTTTATTTTAAAGCACATCATACATAGATTCGGCATCCCTCAAACTCTTACTACGGACCAAGGTAGTTCATTTGTTTCAAAAGAAGTAAGGGACTTTGCCGAATACTATGGCATTAAGTTAATAAACTCTTCACCTTACTATGCTCAGGCCAATGGTCAGGCCGAGTCTAGTAATAAAACCGTGATTAAGCTTATCAAGAAGAAAATTGAAGAGTTTCCTAAAAGGTGGCATGAGGTGCTTTCCGAGGAGTTATGGGCTTGTAGGATTGCGAAGCACGGTGCCACCAAGGTCAGTCCATATGAGTTGGTATATGGACAAGAGGTCGTTCTGCCTGTGGAGGTAGATCTTGGCTCCTTAAGAGTATTGAAGCAAGACGGTTTATCGGTCAATGAATATGAAGCTCTTCTGAAGGACAGTCTGGAGGAAGTGACTGATAAGAGACTAAGAGCTTTAGAAGCCATAGAGGTAGATAAGAAGAGAGTAGCTAGAGCCTACAATAAGAAGGTTAAACCAAAATCGTTTCAAATAGGAGACTTGGTATGGAAGACGATTTTGCCTTTAGGCACGAAAAGTCCCAAATATGGGAAATGGTCGCCTAGTTGGGAAGGTCCTCTTAAGGTAGCCAAAATCGCTCCCGGCAATGCATACGTGTTGAATCCCTGCAGGGAGAGCGATTTCGAAGGGCTTTGAATGATAGGTACTTAAAAAGATACTTCCCGAGTGTGTGGCAAACGTCATAAAATGTCGAAAAGTCGATATGAACAGTATCGTCTCAAGCTCGTTGTGCTTTTAGTTCACTAGTTCACTAAAAGGCAGGGGGCATGTGTTGATGGCAAAAAATGGCATTAATGGCTAGATTATCAAAATATCAATTTTTGGTGATTTGGGCCGAAAATACACATGTCTAGGGTCTGACCGAAGCCCTACGGGGCCGAAGCCCATCGAGCTGCGGGCTCCGAAGGTCTCCAGCCAGCCCATGGGCTTCGACCAGGAAGCCTTCGGAGGCCCACGCTGCCGAAGCTTCGATACCTTCGGAGGCCCACGCTGTCGAAGCTTCGGGAACCTTCGGAGGCCCACGCTGCCGAAGCTTCGGGAACCTTCGAAGGCCCACGCTGTCGAAGCTTCGGGAACCTTTGGAGGCCCATGTTGCCGAAGCTTCAGGAACCTTCGGAGGCCCACGCTGCCGAAGCTTCGGGAGCCTTCGGAGGCCCACGCTACCGAAGCTTCGGCCCGAGGAGCAGGCCTCGGTGGGCCTGACCGAAGCCCACCTCGGCAGAGATAGAGATTGACGTGTTGCCAACTCAAGCTTTATCCCTATTCGGCCAGATTAATAGCATATTAGATTAGAGTTAACCCTCTATAAATAGAGAGGCCTGGCCGACGTAGAGGACCCCCCCAACACAAACAAACCAAAGCCATGCTTTGATCGTACCTTTACTTTACCTTTACTTTTCTGTACCTCTTCGTGGGTTTGCTTGGAAGCCCTCCGTCCGCCACTACGGAACAGTGGTAAGCCTTGGTACTTCGCCCGTGATGTCCCCGTTAATCTACGTAACAGATTGCTATCGCCTTGTTACTTCGCCTGTGAAGTATCCGCTAATCTGCGTAATAGATTGCTACCTTCGCCACCTGTGCAACACCTCACAAATTCGGTCCTAAGGCCGAATTGGTACTTCTCTTCATCCCTGTTGCAGGTTCGCATGTTCGGAGCCCCTTCGCCGGAGGTATTCGGAGCCGAGAGATCGGTTCTGGAGGTCCCTAGGACGCCCTTCGATAGGACCGCAGGCTTCGTAACAGACTTCGCACCATACTTCATCGTGACAGACTTCGGCATGACTACACTCTACATCAAGACGAAGTTGCACCCGCACGTAGCCTTCGCGTCATTTTTCTGTACTTCACTGCATCGGAGATCACACGCCGAACCCTGCTGTCCGGAGGTGATCACCGTGTCCAGATCCGTTCGGAGTTCACCTCTGGCCGGATCAGTCCGAACGTCAAAGTACCCTTTGGCGAAACACTTCGCACCAGACGTCGAAGGTACCCTTCAGCGCACCCTTCGCTACAGACTTCGAACCAGGAGAACTCCGACTGGTTTGCTGATTTTAATCTGTTTAACCTATTTCTTTCGGCTAATTGGATTATTTCTTATAATCTGGTTGCCTGGCGACTCCACCCCCCTTATCACTATTACGGGTAGTCAGAACGCAGCGTCGGTGCTACGTCACGCTTAGGCCCGTCCCTGAGTATCCGTGCACTTTTGGATCTCCGAACTGACCCAAGTGCGGGGCACATTTCCGTGTCAACAGAACCCCAAGCCTCAACCACATCCCAAGAAGCCCACCTACCACTATGAGTAATGTCAGAGAGATGGGCATCTTGAGGAGTTTTGCTTCAGGAGGAAGCGGGTTGAGAGAGCAGAGAGAGCTCGTGGTGGGCAGGAGCAGTTCTACCAGCAGGGTGGTAGACTGAGAGTACCTCGATGGGGGAGAGGCTAGAGGCCAGGCCGCGTCGTGTAGGTGGTGGTAGAGGAGACGACTTTCATGCCATTTTGGATACGGCTCTAGACCTCGTGGCCGAGACTTTAGGCAGAACCGAGGACCGCACTTTGAGCCGTGCTTTGGTCCAGACTCTTATGATTCCTTCTGCTTTCCGTCTTTTGAGCAGATGGCTCGACACTGGTTTAGTTCTTTTGCTAAACCTGGTGCCGGACCATTTGCTCCCCCTTACGGCTACTGATCGTGCATGATCAAGGACTGGAGGACGTGTGGATCATGGATTCAGGATGCTCTCGCCACATGATGGGACATTGCAGATGGTTCTCCAGTCTCTCTCCTCCGAGCTCCAAGGAATACATCACCTTTGGGAACAGTGGTCAAGGGAAGGTACACGGCATTGGCTCAATTCGCATCTCTGACCATTTCTCTTTGAAGAATGTTGCTTTGGTTGGAAATTTGAACTTCAATTTGATTTCTATTTCGCAACTTCTTAAGGATGGTTTGGAGGTTTGTTTTAAGAAGGGCATGTCTTCTGTGGTTGATTTTAGAGGGTCTTTGATTTGCCGGATCTTACCTTCGGTAAGGTTTTTCGAATTGACTTTTCTAGTTCTTTTGGCCTTTCTCGATGTTTGATTGCTGGATCCTCCTCTGAGCTCTGGAAGTGGCATAGGAGTTTAGGCCATTTGAGTTT
The DNA here is from genome assembly GCA_019279435.1 of Zizania palustris. Taxonomy (NCBI): domain Eukaryota; kingdom Viridiplantae; phylum Streptophyta; class Magnoliopsida; order Poales; family Poaceae; genus Zizania; species Zizania palustris. Next base: position 36,549,020 of record JAAALK010000080.1, read on the forward strand.
TGATCTGCTAGTCAGATTGAGCTCTATGGATCTCATCCGTGGATTGCCCAAGCTTAAGATGGAGAAGGATCTAGTTTGCCATCCCTATCGTCATGGGAAAATGGTTGCCGCTTCTCACTCACCTGTGACTCAGGTGATGACTTCGTACCCGGGAGAGCTGTTACACATGGACACTGTTGGTCCAGCTCGGGTATGCTCAGCCGGTGGGAAGTGGTACGCGCTTGTGATCATTGATGGTTTTTCTCGATTCTCGTGGGTTTTCTTAGAGTCTAAGGATGAGACTTTTCAGTTTGTTCATGACCTAATTTTGAAGCTGAAGAACGAGAACAATGGTCAGATGCGAGCAATTCGCTCTGACAATGGCTCTGAGTTCAAGAACTCTTAGTTCGTCATCTTCTGTAGTGATCAGGGTCTTGATCATTAGTTTTCTGCTCCTTACACTCCCCCACAGAACGACGTTGTGGAACGAAAGAACCGCACGCTAGTCGAGATGGCCAGGAAGATGCTCGCTGAGCATAGGACTCCTAGACGTTTTGGGGCTGAAGCCATGAACACGACTTGCTATCTAGCCAACCGCATATTTCTTAGAGCTTACTTAGGTAAGACTTCATATGAGTTGTGGTTTGGCAGACAGCCCAAAGTGAGCCACTTGCGAGTGTTTGGCTGCAAGTGCTTTGTGCTCAAGAAGGGAGGACATTTGGACAAGTTTGAGTCTCGTTGTTGGGATGGAGTCTTTCTTGGTTATGCTTTGCATTCTCGAGGCTTCCGTGTTTGGAACCTTGACTCCCAGCAGCTTGTCGAGACTTGTGAGGTTTCTTTTGATGAGTCCTTGCCTTCTTTGACTCCTTCTTTTGAGCTTTGTGGAGATGATGAGCTTGGAGAGTCCATCTTCGAGGAAGATGATGATGCTCCAACTGTCGATGAGGGTGGGCCTTCTACACAGCCTGCAAAACCCACACCTTCTGAGACTTCGACTGAGGATGAGGGCGGACCTCTGATCACTTCTTCCACTTCGATCGAGCCCCCTCAGTCGAGTACAGAGGTGCCAGCTGCTGACTCCGGTGAGGTGACTTCAGATCACCTGGGATCCCGAGCAGTTCAGCGTGATCACCCCTCAGAGCTCATCATCGGTGATCTTTCTGAGAGAACTTTGCGCTCTTCTATTGACTCGCTTGTTATGTTTGCTGAGTCTGCGTTTGTTGCATCTTTTGAGCCCAGAGACGTTTCTCATGCTCTTTCTGATTCAAACTAGATTAATGCCATGCAACAAGAGCTTGAGAATTTTGTCTACAATCGGGTTTGGACACTGGTTGAGCTGCCACCCGGATGCAACCCCATAGGCACCAAGTGGGTGTTCAAAAACAAGCAAGGTGAATATGGGGTTGTGGTGCGCAACAAAGCTCGACAAGTTGCCCAGGGTTTTTGCCAGAAAGAGGGTATTGATTTTGAGGAAACTTTTGCCCCTGTTGTCCGTCTTGAGTCCATTCGCATTCTTTTAGCTTTTGCCGCTTCTAAGGGTTTTAAGATTTTTCAAATGGATGTCAAGAGTGATTTTCTGAACGGGTACATAGAGGAGGAGGTCTACGTTAGGCAGCCCCCCGGTTTTGAGAACCCCGAGTTTCCCCGACATGTTTTTAAGCTGCAGAAAGCTTTATATGGTCTAAAGCAAGCCCCGAGGGCTTGGTATGACCGGTTGAAGCAGTTTTTGTTAGGGAAGGGCTTTGTGATGGGTTCTGTGGACAAAACTCTTTTCTTGCTCAGAGATGGCTCAGACTTCTTAATAGCTCAGATTTACGTGGATGATATTATTTTTGGTGGTTCTACTGATGCTCTTGTGTCCAAGTTTTCTGAGCAGATACACAGTGAGTTTGAGATGGGCCTCATGGGTGAGCTCAAGTATTTCCTAGGGCTCCAGATCAAGCAGACCAAGGACGACATCTTCATCCACCAGAGTAAGTACACACGGGACATGTTGAAGAAATTCGACTTTGGTGGAGAGCTGAAGCCTCAGATGACCCCAATGGGTACATCTGGGGGCCTGGACAAGGACGAGAGTGACGTCAAGGTCAACGAGAGAGAGTTTTGAGGGATGATTGGTTCGCTGCTATACTTGACGGCGACGAGGCCAGACATACAGTTTGCCATGGGACTATGCGCGTGCTTTTAGTCTTCACCACGCGCGTCTCATCGATAGGCTGTCAAGCGCATTTTCAGGTACCTTACCTATGCGCCCGATCTAGGTATTTATTATTCAGCATCATCATCTCTTGATTTATCTGGCTTTTCGGATGCTGACTTTGGTGCGTTCCGGTTGGATCGCAAGTCGACTTCCGGTACTTGCCAGTTTCTTGGTTCTTCTTTTGTATCTTGGTCTTCTCGACCGTAGTCTGGGGTTGCGCTTTCTACTACTGAGGCTGAGTATGTAGCTGCTGCTCACAGTTGGTTTGGATAATTTCCACATTGCGAGACTTTGGGTTGTTCTTTCCTACCAGAGTTCCTCTGTTTTGTGACAGCACCACTGCGATTAGTGTAGGGAAAAACCCTTGTCTCCATTCAAAAACCAAACACATTGATGTGCGCTTTCACTTTCTGAGGGATCAATATGATAAATGTGTCATTTACCTTGTTCATGTTGATACCCATCATCAGTTGGCTGAAATTTTCACCAAACCCCTAGATCAGGCTACTTTTGACCGTTTACGAGGGGATTTGGGTGTTGTGTATCCTTTTTAGGATATTTTTGAGTCAGTTTTATGTCTTCTTTACTCTTTTCTTGAGTCTTTTTGTGTGTGTTCATATCATGCATATTCACATATCACACTTTGAGCTTGCTTCTGTTATATGATTGAGCTGCTTTACTTATTCTAGTTGGTACATGCTTTTGATTACTTGTCGATGATCATGTTTTGCTTCAGTTCACCTGATATCTCTGATATCTTTCATATGCATGGCTTTTATGTTTTAAAATTGAAAATTGATCACCATTGCTTCTGGTAACTAGCATGTGTAGGCTGAGTGGTTATTGCTATCTTTTACATGCCTGGTAGCTAGTTCCTCACTTAGATGCAGAGATGCAACTTGGACATCTTTATGCTTTAACATGGAAATGTGCTATAAAAATGATAAAAATAAAAAATGAATGAAAAATCCATGCCTTTCTATGCATAATTTGAAAAGATCTAGGTGGGTTTGCTTTTGTCGCATTGCATTGTTCTGGATTGCTTACCATAGCACTTTGGTATGAACTAGGACAGTGTAGTGTATGCCAAGACCAATGTCTTAAGCTTCTGATGGTCTAGTTCTGGCCTAGGCTTGACTTGGTCGGTTAGAATAAGGTTTGACATGCAAATAACCCCTGGCAAAAATGAAAAAGGAAAAAGAAAAAGCTTGAACATTAAAAAGATAACAAGTTTGCTGAAGCACTTTGTTTTGGACAATGCTTATCCTGGTAGATATCAGTTAGCTTTTGCATCTCATGCTTGACCTTGATTGTCAACTAGAAAATGTGGTGATGCTTTTGTTTGCAAAAATTGAAAAATGTGTGCTAATGACTTTCTTTAGATATCATCTATTGCACTGATCATGTCATGTGTCTTAGACAATATGTCTTTTGCTATACCTGTTAGATATTGTAATTGTAGTCAATCATATCTGAGAAGCATGCTTTCTACACTCCACCCGCACCCCAGTTGCATTCTTTGCATATTTTGAGGGGGAGCTATATTTCAGGGGGAGTACGAGTCTGTGTCTCTTTTGAGTGCATTTAGTCTCGCTTGATGAGTCCAATTGTCAACAAGGGGGAGAATTTTTGGGTTGCTCATTCTCTTCGAAGAGTTTAGGGGAGTTTTGGCTTTCTCTAGGATTTGTTTCAGGGGGAGTTTTTGTCCCGTTTGTCCTCACTCTTTGGATATCTTTGTTGATAATTATGAGATTGCACTTGTTTTGAGTCTTTATTTTTTTGGTTAACCATAATGACCGCTTTCGTGCTTTTGATTGGTTTTTGGTCATTAGGGTTAAACTTTTATTTTATTTTCTTCTTTCTGTCTTCTTGTGCTTTGTTTTCGTGTTTCCACATGTGCTTGCAGGTACTGGAGAGCTGATAAAGAGAAGTGTTTACAATGCACTCATCAAGGGGGAGATTGAGGAGCCATGCTGAAGAGTATGGGTCTCATGGCTCTAGATGTGATGAGTGATTGTCAACGGAAGTCAAAGAGGACACGAAGAGAAGAGAAGATCTGCTGTGTCTAGGCCGCATGTGACTCAGGTACACGGGCAGCGAGCGACTATTGGGCAGAGGGGCCGTGAAGTCGGGCTGGCCCAATACGGGTACATGGGCTAGGGGCAGCAGAGGATCCACTGGGCTTTTGACCAGCATTGATTCAGGTACACGGGCGGCTAGTGATTGCCGAGCTGAGGGAGCTGCGGAATCGGGCTAGCCCAATCCGGGTACCCGGTGCAAAGATGGTGGATGCTTTGTTAGTTTTGGCGCAGAACTGACAACCGCTGATCTCGGATCTGACCGTTCTGAGGTGAAGCCGTAGTCGCTATGAAAGCTCTGCTTCAGGATAAGTCATTTGTATTTAGGAGTTTACTATTTTGCCTTTAGGCCCACAGTCTGTCAGTCGAGTCTGTAAAAATATCCTAAGGGCATTTTGGTCTTTTCCATTTTATTTCAGCGTCTGTAAAAAACCCTAAGGGTCTTTTGGTATTTTCCTAGACTATTGGGATGCCTATAAATAGGGCCCCAATCCCTAGGGTTAGGGTTACCCTTTTCTGAAATTACTTTACTAATCAAAAGGATTGGGTCACTTTTTGGCGTTCATCCTCCTGGTGTCTGTTCTTCTCTGCCGCCTCTGTTCATCGTGCTCGCATCAGGATCTGCAACTCAGGCACTTCGTGAAACCATTTATTCAGCTTTTATTCTTCCTGTCTCACCTATCGTGCGTTGCTATGAATTAGTTTATCTGATGCCTTGTTATGTGTACTTGTTTCAATCATTTGTGAGTGAGTTTTGCTATTTCGTTTTTATGTGCTGAAGGATAGTTTGTTTCCTGCACAGTTCTTCATCTGCGTGGTTTGTCTGCTGTGTGCGGTTGCTTGTGTCAGTTTTAGCCATCGTGTTGCCACAGTGTGTTTGCTGCCGCCTTGATTTTTTCTAGAACCTACTTACTTGTGCTAGTATTTCTCTTGTTTCCCATGCATAGCAGCAGCTTTCTGTGTAACGTGCTACAGGTGAGATTTTTTCTAAGGTTTTTCTCATGGTATCTTGCTGACTGGTCAACTCACATAGTAATTCATAGGTTGTCCTCACCTAAGTTTTAGTCTGCAATTGCTGCTGGCATGCACATGGCATGGCTAGTGAAACTAGCCTACGGCTAGCTCTTGCTTTTGTATTTTGCAGCGACCACAACACTTCGCACGGGTAAGCGTGTCTAGAGATGTTTTGTGTTTTTGTGAACTCAACGAAGTCCGCAAGACGTACTTCGAAGATCCATTGAATCGTGCTGAGTTTTTCTATTCGAGCATCATTGCGAAGATGCCAGTCCAGAGTGTGTGCGAGGTTTACTTCGGAGTTTTTTTCGCTGAAGCTTCATTGTGTACGAAGTCCTTCGAAGTTCCACGCATGTCTGTTTTGACTGAGCGAAGGTCCTAGCACGTGCTGGCTTCGGTTTTAGTACCTTTGAGTTCTGTGGACTGGTTCGGAGTTGGCTTGTTTCGAAGGTTTCTCGCAGACTCCGACATAGTACATCACGGACTTCGACAGCCGGCTCTGTACTCTTCACTTCTGGAGTACACGGTTCGAAGTCTAGGTGCAGGCTTCGCTCATACACTTCGAACTGTGTTTTACAGACTTCAAACCAGAAAATTTTGAACATTAAAAATATTTCTCGTTTTACATGCATTTGAGCATACTAATTATGATGTTTATTTTGATGGTGTCTAAACTGCTCATGTCTTGAATGATTCTTTTCTGCCTTCAATCACTGTGTTGGTGTCTTCTCGCTTAGGACACCGGTTGTTTTTAGGTTAGATTAGTTTCTTGATTTAGATCTGTTAGCTTCAACTGATTGTTCGTCGAGGTGCGTTGGGTGTTGGGAAAAGGTCATTGATTCACAAGAATTTTTAAGGCGCCCATTCACCCCCCTCTGGTCACTACTTTCGGTCCTACAAAAGGCGGATTCAGGAGTTAGGGTGGCGACCGGGGATCTCGGGGGCGCGAGGTCATGGGGAAGACAAAGCTGACAGGTGGGCTCCACCGGCCAGTGATGGAAGAGGGGACGAGGGCGCAACGGTCGGTGCCGACAGGTGGGCCAAGGCACACGCAGAGAGAGGGGGAGGGCCGATAGGTGGGCTAGGGCTCAGGCATGAGGCGGAGCGCGCCGACAGGTGGAGTCCATCTGTCAGTGAGGGGCTATGTGGGAAAACAGGTTGGTGAGGCCAGAGAGAGAGAGAGAAAGGAAAGGGGGTGGCCCATTACTGTTTAAATTCATTTCTGAGTAAAAATAATTGCTGAAAATAGTTTAAAATTATTAGCTACTTGCAAGGGTTCTAAAAATCTATAAAAATTCTCAAAAATATATCTTGGTCTTAAGGTCATAATATAATTTTCTCAGACCATGACTAGAGTTATTTCTCTGGATTTTATTTATTTGGACATTTTCAGCTTTAAAGAAAATCAAAATAATCCTTTTTCTGGAAATTCATTATTTCAGGATTTATTTTTCCCTTTTAAAAATTATGGGTGTTACAATGACCTTAAAACATTTCATCCCTACACAACTTACGTCTCTGACAACTTCCCTAAAACCCATTCTCTATATTTTTGAATCTAATTTTTATTATTATCCAATGATAAACAATAAAAAATTCAACAACTATATTTCTAATGAATATATTTCCAAATTTGTCCAACTAAAATAATTGATCACAAAAACATATTAAAAATCATATAGGAAATAAAATATTATCATTTTCTTTCCATTTCTATTTTTTCTTTCTTCTCCACTTTCATTTAAATCATATAGAAAATAAAATATTATAAGATGGGTGACCGGTGATGGAGGGCGGCAATCGCGGGGCCAGCTGGCGGCAGTTAGTGACAAGCATTAGGACCGACAAGCGCTGGAGGGCGTGGCACACACGGGAAGGCTCGACCACACAGATTAGAGAGTTCCATATATTTGGGGATGAGGATAGAGGAGTAGAGAATAAAATATGGTAAGGGATGTGATAGGAAATCTGGTAGAGGGTGATTTTTATAGCAAACACCCTAAATTTGACTATAGGGAACCATATGGAACATCTACTGGAGATGCTCTAAATGGGTTTATTTATTGTTGTTGATTGGAGCCCCTAGTCCTATCAACCGACCATCTGTTGGTAGGAGGACAACAATCACATCTATCTTCATGTCAATCGTTAGTGTGTTGACAACAACAGGATATGAAGAGGTTGAAAGAACCAACATTAATTGTATTCATCTAATTAAGAAACTTATTTAAGCTAATACAATAGCATGCAGCTAACAAACACACGAGCTAGCAGCCTGCATGGGTGAGCGCATGGTTGCATGTAACAAATGCATGTGTGAGGTGGATGCATGAGCTGATGAAGTAGCTAGGACGTTAAACAATGCACTAACACCTTCCATAGTCATAACATTGGCACTGTCGATCCAAAGACTATGATTTAACTCTTGTAAGAGAGAAGCTGGTAACCCTTCTATGAAGACATTTGCGAGTTGCTGGGAGTTGGAGACGTGAAGAACATGAATTTCACCGATTGCAACCTTCTCGAGAACAAAGTGTATGTTGAGCTCGATGTGCTTTGTCCTCTTGTGATGAATTGGATTCTTGGTCATTGACGGGGATATTACCTCGAGTGCCCCACAGTTAGTCTTATCAGACTGGACCAAGGGTAGGCCAAGACAAGCATTGACCATTCGGCATAGCCCATGAATAGTGGTTTGATTCGGATAAGGAAACTGAGTACTTATTTGGTAATTGTACTTTGGATATGACACCTAAATTCGGAATGCAATCCTAGAACGATTCAGAATAGAGTCATGGGTTGTTGGGCTTACCTCTTGAGTACATAAAGGAAGCGAGAATCCCACAAAGAACAATTTTTCTAGCATATTTTTCTTGATTTCGATGCCTCAAGCCTCCATAGCTTGATCACGTCATATTGTAAGATCCACCATCATAGTATACACCAAAATACTAGATATAGGCCTATTATCTTATGGTAGGCCTGAACCAATATAATGAAGGAATTGTGCCCAAGAAAATTCTGGTTGGATCGAAAGTGTCGATTTGGAATCGAAAGTTCCAATTATTTTCTGAATTGGAAACAGAGAGCTCAAATCGGAAGTTCTGATATGGTATCGGAAGTTCCGATAATTTATTGTTTGTAAAACAGAGAGCTGTTGATAGAAAAAAAAATGGCATCAATTGTTCAGATTGTCAAAATATCAATTTGGTGATTTGGACCAAAAATACACAAGTCCTGGGTCAGGCCGAAGGACCATTGGTTAATGGGCTCTGAAAGCGTCCAACCAGCCCACGACCTTCGGCCAGGAAGCCTTCGGAGGCCCAACGCTGCCGAAGCTTTGGCCCGAGGAGTGGGCTTCAGCGGGCCTGGCCGAAGGCCCAATTCGGCAGAGATAGAGTTGGGTGCGAATTCGGCTAAGTTTTTATCTCTATCCAGCCAAAGTTATAGCAGATTAGATCAGAAGTCTCGCCCCTATAAATACAGAAGCGAAGCCAGTTCAGAGCCCCCCAACACAAATCAAACACAAAGCCCTAGCTTTGATCGCATTTACTTTATCTTTACTTTCCGTACCCCTAGTCCCTATTGCTAGTGCACCTCCAATAAATCATGTGTACAACAGAACTGACGGTAACACTGGCACGACCGTTACGTCTCCGACCTCAACACTTATGGCCAAGACTAAACATTATGCTTATGGCAAAACTAGCACTGCATACCACGCGCCACCACCTGCGCCGGCACCTGCACTGCCTGCGCCACATACACGGGCACCAGGGCACGAGCACGTCATACAGATAGCGCGTAGGGAAGAGGCCCATGGCCGACACGCCGATATCCCGCCACGTGTCGCACCCTTGCACGAGAGACGTGCGCAGGCAGCAGGCCAAGATGACTTAGAGGAGCGGATCCACCCACTATTCGGGGAGTGTGCCGGCTTCGTGCCTAAGGGTCGGGTTAGGGTTTACCGTAAGCCATACCACGACCATCTCGATACAATACCCTACCAACGCGGCTATAGAATCCCTGAATTCACTAAATTTGACGGCGAGGGTAGCAAAACCACACTAGAGCACGTTAGTCAATTTTAGCACAGTGTGGAGAAGTTAGCGAGATAGACGCTCTGAAAGTTAGACTATTTTCTCTCTCGCTATCTGTAACACCCCAAGATTTAAAAATAAATAAAAGAAAAGAAATACATTATTCAAAGAATTTCTGGAATTATTTATTAAAGAAAATCCCAAAAGCGCCTTATTAAAGACAAACAGGGAAAATTATTCAGAATTTGGACTTGGAAAATTTATGATATGATCTATAGGCCAAGATATAATTTTAAGAATTTTTACAAATTTTTACCAACAGTGATTCAACCCTTAATCAAATAAATAAATTACTGGAATTATTTTAAATCGGAAAAAAAAATTAATTCGTAATGAACCTCAACCCTCAATCTGCCTCAGCCCGGCCCAGCCCAGCACCACCGGTGGGACCGAGCTGTCGGCACCAACTCCCTCCTCTCTCTCCCGCCCGCACCTTGCTTCGGCCCACATGTCAGCCACCCGCGCCCGTCCCTATCTCTCTGACCGACCGGGCCCGCTTGTCGGTCCTTCCATTTTTGGCTCGCCCACCGACAGGTGGGGGCCACCTATCGGATCCATCGTCTCCGATGGAATTCCCCCCCCTTTCCTTTCTCGGCGATCTCCTTCCGATTTCCCGCCGCCGGCCGCCCGATTTCATCGATCTGACCCTAGATTCGTTACCCCCGATCACCGGTGATCTCATTCCATCTAACGACGATGCGGATTCGTGAATATAGAAGCCTATCCGTGCATTTGGAAGCCTCGCCGGAATATGGAAGGAACCCTTTCGGGTTTCCTCCGTTTCCCTTGCCATATCCACCGCAGGCGACCCCTATAAGTACCCCCGGCACTCACCGCAGCCCAGGCCACACTCCTTCGCCATTAGCCACCCCTTCCTGAGCCCGCCGCCCCTTTTTCGGGTTTCTCCTCTATTTATACTCCAGTGAGCTCTCGCCGACGACTCGAGCCACCGCTGCCCTCGCCGACGGCACCTTTGTGACCGCCATCTCTCGCCTGTCACCGGTCTCGCCTCCATTGGGCCAGAACATCACCGGAACACCGCCGCTGCCGCCAACCCGAGGGACCTTCATCGCCCCTCTTCGACACCGGTCGCCGTCAGCTCATCGCCGCCACCACCGCCGGTACGCCCGTAACCCCCCGTGATCCCTACTTTCCGTTTTAGGCCTTAGATTGGCCAGTGAGCCCTCACCGACGTCGGAATTGCTCGCTGTTGCATCGCTAGAGCCGAGAACGAAGGGGGTACTTGCCCCCTTAGCTCGTGTCGTGCCCGACGACATCTGAGCCGTGCGATCGCATCTGTGCGGCGCAGATTAGATCCTGAGGGGATCTTATCTGGGCCCTCGGATCCCACCGAACCAGTACCTTTTAATCTGGGCCATCGATTAAAACTTAAACCCCCGGAGCGATCTTGTGCGTCGACGTCATACCGGTTCGCACGATTTAATCTCAGCCGTCCCTTTTCACTTAAACGATCTCGCCTCGCGCCTGACCGCTGGATCCAGATCCAACGGCTCTGGATCAACCGGTCCACGCGCACAGTACATCTATCCACCATGGGCCTGGCTCACCGTGGACTAAATCCCATTTTCTATTTAAATAAAATTCCAGAAAAATGTTTAAACTTCCAAAATTCATAACTTGCTCATTTTAACTCCAAATTTCACCATTCAAATTTTGTTAAACTCAACATTTTATTCTCTACATATTTAAGCTATAAAAACAATATGTTACTTTGGAACAAATATTATTATTAAATAAATGAATAAAAACCCCTTAGGGATAAAATTGTTAATTCATAAAATAAATTGGGGAAAACCCTTAAAATTTAATCTTTAATGTTTTTCACATAACTTCGGAATAAGAAAACTTTATTTCACATATTAAAACCTCTAATACTTGTATGCTTATTGTTTTGTGATATTGTATTTGTTTATTGAATGCTATGTTTACTTTTTCCGTATCAAGAAGACTACGAGTTCGTCGAGGAGCCGGAGTTTTACCCCGACGTTCCACCTTCACCATTTGATGAGAAAGGCAAGTCACAACCCCCATTTTGATCATCATTGAGCCCATGTTTGAATAAATTATCACTATAACTCATAGGATATTATTGCATTAGTCAAATATCAAGCCCTACACTTATATTTATTAGATCCCCGTCCTTGTGTGCAACCCAACACTACAACAAAACAGGGAACTTCCGTCGGCCAAAGCCGACGGAAGTTAGCCCTTTCCCGATGGAAGAAGCTAACTTCCATCGACAAAAGGCTAACTTCCGTCGGCCTTTGGCCGACGGAAGCGAGTAGACTGAAGTTAGCTAACTTCCGTCGGCTTCACGTGGCCGACGGAAGTTAGCGCCGAACTCTGCCACGTCAGCAGAGGGGCGCTAACTTTCATCGGCCGGCCTGGCCGATGGAAGTTAGGGGCAGCTAACTTCCGTCAGCTTTGGCCCTAGCCAACGGAAGTTAGCCTTTCTGCCCACGTGGCCGAAAGTAGCTAACTTCCGTCGGCTATGGTAAAAGCCAATGGAAGTTAGCTGGTATTTTTTTGTTTTTTCCTGGTTCCCCTACTCACACTCACATCCAACCACATTTTCAATCACATTCACAATACACATCCAAATTCACATTTCACATCCAAAATCACATTCAAACTTCACATATAACATCCAAAATCACATCTCACATCCAAAACTGCACACATCACATCCAAAATCACATAACACAACTTAATTCACATTCAAAGTCACAATACACATCCGCATTCATATATACCATCCAAATTCACATACAAAGTCACATAACACATCGAGATTCAATCCAGGTTCACAATAGACATCCATACTCACTGATCGCCCACATTTGGGTCGTGGGTGCCACCGCTGCCTCCCGCTTCATCCACATTTGCCCCGGAGGCTCCATCCTGACCAGGCGTACGGAAACTCTGAAAAAATAGACAAAATTAGAGAACGAACTCAACTACCTTTCTAAACGCTAACTTAAGTATCTAGGAGGTACCTCAGGTGATGTAGGAGATAGTGGTGGTGGCGGGGGAGGTAGTGGTTGGAACATGGACATGTCAAATCCACTGTTTTGCTCGGCTAGTTGCTACACATGTTGTAATGTAATCAGTTAGTTCTAAACCTATTTATGAATACTTTTGAACTGCAACACTCTAAACTAAACTTACTTGGATCATCGCCTGTTGTTGTGCTAAGCAGGCGGTATAGTACTCTTGTTGTTTCCTGTTGTGCTCGTTTAGCCGCCTCATTTCCTCCCTCACCCGAACCACCTCCGAGGTTTCTGAAGAGCGACGATGGCTGGAGCCAACTCTGACGGAGCTCTGTGACGATTGAGCTGACTTCTAAGCTCTCACTGCTCTCGAGTCAATAACTCCATTGAACATGGAGTACCTGCAACATTGAATGAGTTAGTTACCATCACAATACCATACACAAAACATTAATAAAAACATTGTCTCACCGTCTATGGCTTTTTCCACCTCCACTGGAGTACACGGCCATTTGGTCGACAGGTTCTCTCCGCCAATCATAGTCCTCTCCATGGAGTCGAACCATGTGTTCACCATACTGCGCCTGCAAAAAACATGTCCGATTAGCTAGACGCAGAAAAATGAAATTACGGAAACTCTTAATAACATCTCACCGAATGGTCCGTGGCTGTCTGGCTACACAAGACATCTAGCTGTGTAGGATCGCTTCCTTTGTGACCAGAGGTATACACCTCTATGTCACTTGGCACGTTGCCAGATTTAGCTTCCTGTACAATAGAAATGAGTTAGTCGCATTAAAATGTATCTATAGCTAGAGAGTGACAGAAGGAAGTCTTACTATGCGTTTAGCGTGGCGAATATGTCCGTCGGCACCATATCTGTGCTTCGGATCCGTCCCGCGGCATTGTCTTTTTGCTCGGAAGTCTTCTTAAATGCAGATGAAGACCAAATCTTGCAGAATTCGAAATATGCGTCCTCGCGGTTTGCAAACCATGTAATCCTCACCTGAATAGAGATGCTATTTGTATTATATGACAACAAATCTCAACAATCGAAGATTTAAAAAGTTAGAATTGTTTATCAAATGGTATTGTTCTTCAGTCAAATAGATTGACGATGCGCCCGTCGCCTTGCTCATTCGTTGCCCTAGCTTCTCCTTGTAGTAAGCATTGTTCGCTTGAATACGGGCATACGAAATGGCATCCTTCACCACCTTCTGTGCATTGTTGTTGAAGACTTGAAGGGCATGGTTATGGTGATTGCCGACTTCTGGCAAGCAAAAGCGTAACTGCAAAAGTCATGATTAGTAAAGTGTTGTAACTCGAAAAGCCTAAAAGAAGATTGAAAAAAACACATGCATACCGAGAAGTCATGAGACACCGCCCCCTGAGCAGTTCTGGGGCGTCCATCAGGAGCAAACCGGTACTGGTCCCATGTCTGGCATAGAACCCGCTCACCGATTGGCATTGTCAGCACCCCTGGGTAGTGCAGACGACACAGGTTACCCAATATCTGGTTAACCTGCCTGACCCTCGAAGTGCCGTCAAATCGAGAGTCAATCCAAGATCTAGAAATACATAATAAATAAAATCAGTTTAGTGAAAGAAATTTTTTGAAAAAAAGCAAAACAACAGAAGAGTATTACACTTACCCGTCACCTACAGGTGTAATCTCGATCTTGGCTCCACCGGAAGAGACTACTGGTGGGGCGACCAGGTGGCTCGTCCTGAAAGATACTGATGCCCTGGAAGCCTCAGCCCCCTCCTCCTGACCCGCACCATCCGGGACATCCCCCTGCCCCGCACCCTCTGGGTCATCCCCCTGCCCCACACCCTCTGGGTCATCCCTCTATGCCGCACACTCTGGGACATCCCCCTCCTGCCCCCACCCACCGGATGATCCTCGTGACCCGCACTCTCCAAGTGTTCTTCCTCCTACAAAACAGTATTTAAACAATTAGTAATAGTTTATAACTGGCATAAAAAACAATCTGAAAGTTACCTCATCATCTAGTTGAAATGCAATAGGCCGACCAATTAATGTCAGATCTATGCATCTTAGGAGCTGCTCTTGACGACGTCTGTTTGAAGAAGAGGAACTACCCTGGAATAGGGTGTCCTCCTGACTCGTCGGTGTACTCGCTGGAGTACTCGCCGATGAACTTCCCAAGCGGAAGAGCTTCCTCGTGACACTCCTCACCTTTTTCGACATCCTGTTCAAAATAAGCACAAACAATCATTTATTAGTAAAGAAGGTTTGTACATATGAAAAAACATGTAATATGAAGTATATTGCATATGCATGTATGAAAACAATTACTTGTCAATTATCATCAAAATCAGGATCAATTTCTCCTTTTCTCCCCAAAGCACGCCATGTTACTTTTTTCTTCTTATGTTGGTGTTTCCTTTTCTCGGGAACTGCCACATCATTAGAATCGCCGAGAAAAGAATCTGTCGACGATTCTGACTCTACATTAAACGAAGTCGGCAATTCATCATCTTTGTAAACCTCATCGACCTCTTCAACCTCCAATTGATAAGCGCCATCACTAGGGGTGTGTAGACGTTCCCGAGGATTCACTTTGTAGACTACCCACCAAGCACTTAGTTTTTCACATGGGTACGACATATAATACGCCTGCTCGACTTGGTGAGCAAGGACAAAATTATCGCAACCAGATAATCGTTCCGCGTGTTTGACTTCAACCATCCCAAATTGGTTTTGACGAATACCATGTTTAGGGTCGAACCAATCACAATTGAAGAAGACTACTTTAATCTCCTTATTCCCGGCAAAATTGTACTCGATTATATTTTTGATGATTCCATAATACATAGTTTCGTGTCCTTGTCCATCAACGACCCTTGTAACAACTCCAATATTAGTTGTTGCCGCTAGAGGTCGATATGCTTCAAAAATAGTTGAACGGAAGCGGAAACCATTAACATCATAGCGACCGTAAGCGGCATATTTGTGTACATTGTCAAACGGAAGCGGAAGAGCTTGTTTTTGTTACTTATTTGTTTGACTGTTGCAGGTATGGGTACCCACCGGGTATCAAATACCCGTGCGGGTACGGGTATGGGATCAAAGTGATACCCGCGGGCGGGTACGGGTACGTGTATAGATTCATTCATTCGGGTACGGGTATAGGCGGATAGTACCTGCGGGTATTCTACCGGTTGTCATCCCTACTCACCACCCTGACAATCACATCAATTAAAGTTCGTTCTTCGAGGCTACATCGTATCGATCTCTCGAGGTATCGGCCCCATCGGTGTGATCGTCGGGTTTATCCTAGTATATTTTGTTAGGTCTGAGGCTGCATCAATTTTGATCTCTTAGATTGATGTGAATTATGTGTCATAGTTTAAGGCTTTATCGGTTAAGTCTGACATCTTGATCTATTGTATCATGTTCATGCTATGTACCATTCATCTAAATAAAGTATGCCCGATGCATTGTAGTGTTATCAATTTATTGTGATTTGCGACTGTCTCGGTTGGGTCTGATCTTGTAGTTACGGTGATTTAATGATATTAATATGTTATTTGGCATGCTAAGTTTCGTTTCTATTGGAGTACAAGCCGATAGGTTATCTTTGTTTTCATGCTATGTTTCATCTCCACCTCAGAGACATTCATCGGCCCTGTTGCACAAGGACGGTACCTTATCGACCGATAAAGTGTTCAACTCGATAGCATGTACATGGTCATCGGCCCCATGGCCAATAGATGTGCTTATTCCAGCTTCTTACTCTGGCCACAATAATCGGCTCGATAGCCGATTGGTATTGCTACTAACAATATTTATTTTTGATTCCTTATCAATTGCAGGGTCAAACTGATTGGCACACTCATAATCTCCTAATATTATAAGATCGGCACTGGAGTTAAACAGATCTCACAAGCCATGCGTGTGACCAAAAATACACCAACACCAGATTTGAAATAGATCTCTCTTTTGGAGTGTTTACGTCTCGATAACTGTTAGTTACCCATGCCAGTTACCGAGTGATTTGGAGTCAATAATAGGTTGGTTAGTTCATGTCGATAACGTTTCATTTTTTAGAAATACATAAAAATTAAAAAATATAGAAGTTCAGAAATTTTTTAAAAAATATTGTTGACGCCAAGATTTGGTAAAGACCAGGTCCCACCAAGGATGTCGTACGGTCAACGAATGTCAAGAAGAGTCCGGTCAAAGATAGTCAAAGAAGCTTGTCAGTGACAACACCGGCCGGATATGAAGGAGCCAATGATGAGAAGATGAAATTTTATCCAGAATAGGTTAAGATAAATTGCTTGGACGGCAAGTCTTCGACTATAAATATGTATCCCTTAGTTAGGTCAAACACATATCTCTGTCAAACAACTACTCGGCGCATCACCACCCTTGGGCACTCGGAGTTGGGTTGTATCGTTTCGATCTCCAGCGAAGAGGTCAATCCTGCCACCCCCGACGATCGTACCGACTAGGTTAGTATCCTCACGACTACATCAATTTGATCTCTTGAGGTGAACATCGAAATAGTATAGTCGCTGGTTTATCTCGGTATATTAGTTAGGTCTAAAGCTGTATCAGATTGATCTCTTAGATTGATGTGATCTAGGTGTTGTAGTTTGAGGCTTCACCGGTTAGGTCTAACATCTCTTGCTATTGTATCTTTTTCATGTTGTATACCGTTCATCTAAATAAAGCATGCCCGATACTCTGATATATTATAAGATCATCGTGATTAGCTATTGTCTTTGTTAGGTTCGATATAGTTATTGTGATGATTTTCATGATATAACATGTTATCTGGCACATTTTACTTATTTCTGTCGGAGTACAAGCCGATGGTTTATCTTCAATTCAATGCTACATCTTATTCACCATCGGAAAAGCGATCATCGGCCCATACATGCAAACTGCCTATCTCATCGGTCGATGACGTGCATACCCGATCGGCATAATAGTCCACGATTATCCTATCCCCATTGCGGTCATCAGTTCAATAGCAAATAGACTATGCTAGTGATTATCTTTTCATGTTTTCCTTATCAGTTGTAGGGTCAAACTGATTGGCATGCCTTGAACCTTTTTTCTAAGAACGTAGGACTTGCACTAGAGTTAAGCGGATCTCCTAGGCCACGCATGTGTTAAAGTGTGACCAAAAAATGCACCAACACGCTTTTTGGCACACCCAGTGGGACAACACTTTAGCAATTCAGCCATGGCAGGTGAACTCAACGACGACAACATCATTCCGATCACCCTACAAACCTTGACTGAGGAACAAAGGGCGGAGGAATGGAAACACATTGACGCTTTCCAGGAGTTGTGCCTACAAGCCTACAAAATGAATCGAGTGGGTCCCATCTTAAGGGATCTGTTTCCAAACCAGTGATGGCCATGCAGATCAGTCAGCTGATAGAAAGCCCTCATGTTGGTTTCTAGGAGATCATCGACAACGCACTCATCAATCAATCTGGAACAATGGTCAACACCCTCCATGGGCTGATCAAGAAGACTATTGATGACACTGTAGCCCACGAGCCACCACAAGGTCTGACGTATCTCCCCGATACTAAGACTAGAATGCTACAGAATCTGCAACACACTTAGTTGGCTCCATAGCTGCAAGGGTCGATGAGGCTAGAACAGACGACCTTCTCGGTCAGCCATGAAGGAAATAGGGCGACCCAACCATCGACCCCCGCTCGAGACTTGCCATCGAGTTCACCATATAACTCGAAAGAGGTGCATCAGCGCCGTTCTCAATGGTTGGCCCTAGGACGATAAGAACTGCTGCCAGACGTCGTGCCGCCTAGGGGGGACTTGACGGTATTCCTTACGGGTACCATACGACTGTGAACTTTGGAGCACAGCCTTATGGTAATAAGGGGCAATATAGATACAACGCTGCTTGGCCAGAGCAACGTCAGCAAGCCCCAATGCCTGATTGGTACATAGCGTCAGGGAAGCAAGAAATGACTAGGTGAATCAGATCACATAAGTTATCAAAGATCAATTTGGGCCGAAGCCCAAAGAACAGACGTACATGTATTGATGGTCGTACCTAGAATGGTTCGACCAAGTACCGCTACCCGGTCGATACAAGGTACCCGATGAGAAATCAAGTGGGGTTTGCAGTGTGGTTTTATCTTTGTGATGAGTGATTCACAAGTTGACGAATTCATGGTTTGGGTGTGTGTTTTGCCTGTGTGTGTTCACTGATGAGATCAGTGTGCTTTGCGTGGAGATTCGTGTTTTGCTTGTCTCATGTTGTGTAGGGTTGAGATGCGAGTCAACTGTCAACGACGGGTGATCGGGGTCAAGTGAGGAGCTTGAGGCCAGACGAATGAGACGATCAAGGGTGTTGGGTGAAGTTGAGAAAGATCTCAGGCGTACACGTGGAGACGGGGCACGACACAGATGGACGGATGATCGGGATAGCGTGTTGACTAAGTCAGTGAAAGGGAAGCCAGTGCAAGTGACAAGGTGGCACGAGAGATCGAGAGCGGGAGAAGCTTGCTAGCGGTCAAGTTCGCGGATTGGTGAAACATGTCGACGATCTGGAGGGATTGTCGGTTTCGGCTCAAAACTGTCAAATCGAGATCGAAGCGTCTTGAAGCGGAGTCGTAGCCGCTACGAAAGCTTTGAATCAGGACAAACTATCTTTAGATAGGATTTTATATTTTAGGCCCTGTGGGCCTTCGAGTCTGTAAAAACCCTAGGGGTATTTGTGTTTTTCCTATTTATGAATTGTCTATAAAGGCCCCATAGACCTTAGAGTTTCACCAACTCTCTCTAAGGAAATATTATGAGTTCACTTTATTTTGAGTTTTCTTCTTCCTCTGTTTTTTGTGGCTGATTTTCGTTTTCTCCGCCGCCGGTGCGTGCTGTATCGGTTCGTATCTGCAATTTTGCCTTGGCCCAATCGTTATTGCGTCTCTCTTGGCTTCTCTGCCGTAGTGTGTCTCCAACCGACCGCCTGCTGCTGCCAGCAGCATCTCTCGCTAGTGCACTTTGCAGGAAACCATCACATCGCTGTTTAGTTTCTATAGCCTAGCATTGATTTTGTCGTGCATCGTTTTGCGTGCGAGGCAAGTGCTTGTTCGGCCAGGACTCAGTGCTTCTTTGCCTAAGAAGCCAGGCCTTTGCCTGTGGTAGAGCTGGGACATGGGCCGGGCCGGGCCGGCCCGGTCCGGGTCCTTGGGGCCAGGACCTGAAATAGGCCGGGCCTTTTCGGCCCAAAAAATTAAGGGCCGTGCCGGGCTGGCCCGAACCTGTGTTTGCCAAGTCCAGGCACGGCCCAAAGTCCGACGGGCCTGGATGGGTCGGGCCGGCCCAAAAACGGCTCTAACTTTGTAACATTGTTAGATGGTCTCTTACCAGTGTTATGAAAATATTTATTTAATTTATCTTTGAATAATGAAAATTCTAGTTCACATAAAATAATAGAACAACCCAAAAAATAGGGGAAAATGAATTTTATTAATAATTTACACATGATACTAGTTCATTAATACTACTTTCTTTGCTCTTGAGCATATATATTTACATTTTGATTTGTCCTATATATGAATGACTCAAATTTTGATTTGTCTTACACATGATATAGAGCAAGGTATATTCAAATAGTAATTTGCAGACTTTTTTAATTTTTAAAAACATGTCTCCTCCTTGTACATATGAATTATTTACCCATGGACTTTTTTTGGCCGGGCCGGCCCAGACACGGCCCACTTTAAGGGCCGTACCCGGGCCGCCCACCGGGCCTAACCTCTAGGCCCAAGTCCGGCCCTTGTACGGGCCGTGCCGGCCCGGCCCATCCATGGGCTGTATCGGGCCGTGCTTTGCATGGGCCGGACCTACGTGCTTTGGGCCGGCCCATGCAAAGCACGGCCCAAGTCCCAGCTCTAGCCTGTGGGATCCAGAACCACCAGGACAGCACCAACACACCGGTGCTCATGGCTACAGGAGTTCAGTTCTGCAGCACACACAAGTTGGTTCTTCAAACCTAAAATTTAGGTAATTTTCTGTTACTACTTTTAATTGAAAGATAAATTGCCATGAGATTAAATTGCTGTTAAAATGTTTTATTAAATGCACCTGATTTAATTGTAAGTTAGTGATACTTGTTGCACTACATGTGATCTATGGATGGTTCTTATGTGCTTGAAGGATTATCTGTGATTTGGTGGAATATTTGTTGATCAGTCGTTTGATCTGTGTGAAGTTTTAATCTGCCTTGTGTGATGTGTATGGGTGTCTTTTCAATCACGACATCGGTGTATTTTTTAAGGCTCGATTATTTTTAGTGTTTATGATCTCTCAGTCTGTCGCATGATTTTATATCTGACGGAGAGTGATAGCACAGGATGTCTCTTGGATTTTGTTGTGCTTGTTTATTTGCTTCCGCTAGTTCATTTAGAGGCGTGTTGGGTGTTTAGAAAAGGTCATCAATTCGAAAGAATTTATTGAGGCGCCTATTCACCCCTCCTCTAGTCGCCCATTTCGATTCTACACTTGACTTCACCAAGTTCTCGGGACAAGACTCGGTCTCCACGATCGAGCACATATGTCGTTTCCTCACCTAGTGTGAAGAGGCATCAGCTGACAAAACGTTGAGGGTCTGATTTTTCCGCTCTCCCTATCAAGATCGGCCTTCGCGTGGTTTGCCTTACTGCCGGTGGATTCCATCAGAGGATAGGCAGATTTGGAGCTGAAGTTTCACCAGTATTTCTTCGCCAACATTCAAGAGATGAAGCTCACCGACTTGACGACCGTGAAGCAAATAATGGACGAGTTGGTACAAGATTACATCTAGAGGTTCCAAGACGTACGGAGTGAAGGCTATAGTTTGAGCCTCAGTGACACCCAGTTGGTAGAGTTGGTGTTTCAGGGACTCCTGAACCCAATTAAGGAGAGATTTTCATCACATGAGTTCGAGAGCCTCTCCAAACTAGTGAAAAGGGTATCGGCAAATGAGAACTGATTCCAAGAAGCAAAAAGAGACAGGTATCAGAAAAAGGTGGCATACACACGGGTGTACCGTTTGAACTCCAACGAGAACAGTGATTCAGATGCAAAAGTCGTTATGGTCAAATGGTTCAGAAATAAGAAATAAGTTGCATGCCCCTGGGTGAAACCGATCGAATAAAGAGGAAAGGTATGACTTTTACATCAACAAGGCCGATAAATATTCGATCCTTTGCTCAATGAGAAGCAGATCCACTTGTCACCTGGTCATGTCATACTGCCTGCCAATGAACTAAAGAAGAGGAAATACTGCAAGTGGCACAATTCCCCATCGCATCACACTATGAGTGCAAGGTGTTCAGCCAGTAGATCCAATCGGCCGTAGAACAAGGTCGAATCAAGTTTGACGATGGAAAGAAGTCGATGAACATTGGAGGCCATCCGTTCCTAGTCAACATGGTGCATGCGCACTACAATGACGATCGGTGTATGTGGAGGGGCATACGGGCCAACAATAACATCACTTCATTGGATCTCATTGGGAAGTACCAAAGGAGATCAAAGTATAGGGAAAACAGCGAAGATAGCCGTGACCACTCACGTTTCAACCCCCATTGGAATTGTAATTCTTCAGACTTTGTTGGAACGAGGGGCTACGTCTACCATCAATGTTGACTGCCTGGTAGTGGTGCCGAGGCAAGGCACAAGACGATCATCGGCCACATGACGTCAGGACAAGGCCGCATAATTAAGATGTCTTCCACCGAACGCTATCCCCACCAAGGATATCAGCGCTTGAGAGGCTCGGCCCCGTCGATGCCGGAGGAAATCGGCCAATGATGACAAGATCACGCCAGAGAAGCTGCAATGGTGTCCCAATGGGCTTTTCATGAGAAACCAGAAGAGAAGGGTATAATGTCTAGGGCAAAGAGAACTGAAGGCACAAATGTACAGCAAGGAAGCTGATCGGCCCTGCAGAATCAAGAGCGAATGGTGACCGAAAGATAAAGCCGATCACGATGATAAGAAGGATGCAGGGATAAACATGATTTTCTTCCTCCCTACGAAGTATCGGGCATCCTACGAGGATAATGCAGAATATGTTGATACCATGGCTCAATTAGTGTTGGCTCCACAGCCAACAGTCTTTGACAAACCATAAGACCTTGAGCATCGGCATCTAAGACCTCTCTATATCAAAGGATGGTTAATGGGAAGCCAGTGTCCAAGATGATGATAGACAGAGGGGCGGTTGTCAACTTGATGCCTTATGACACCTTATGTAAGCTTGGAAAAATGCCTGAGGACCTCATCATAGCTAATATGGTATTAAAGGCCTTCGGCGGCAACTCAGCAGACACGATGGGAGTGTTGAATGCAGAAACTAACGGTGGGAGCAAGACGATGTCGACTATCTTTTCGTTATAGAAGGAAAAGGATCTTACAGTCTAGTGCTGGTGCATGATGGATACATGCAAATTGTTGCGTCCCCTCGACAATGCACTAGAGCTAGTGCAATGGGTTGGCGATCAGATAAAATCGTCCCCGCGATAAATTCGGTTAACATAGCTGCAGTCGATTTATCAGTATGGGAGATAGAAGGAGTCGTCTGTATGTCAAGAAAAGGCATGGGATGGCAACTTTCTTAAAGTATCAGATAATGGTATCAACCCGATCAACCAGGAGTTGCCTAAGCTCGTCCTGTAAAGATGACGCCCAAGAATGAGGCTAGGTTTGGTCAAAACTTTGCCGCAACCGACGAACTACGGAAATATAAACTCGGACTCAGTGACAGACTGAGGCCAACCTTCGTAAGTACCCAGATCCCTAATGAGATAAACAGATCGAAGGCTGCTACATCGGAGATATGGGAAGAGACCGAACGGGAAGTACTTAAGGAAATATTGAGCGATCGTTTAGACGAAGCATAAAGATCTACACATAGAAACAACTGATATTGATGGTATCACTTTTAGACAGCCGATGCAGAAGAATCACCCTTAGACACAAACACAAACAAGCTTAGTTCAAGACAAAGGGATCAGTGATATATATTACAAAATGGGACAAATGTTTCATTACAAAGATCCTGATTTACATCAGGTCAAGGAGTGCTCGGTGAATGGCTTCAATCGCGCCGCAGTCGAATTGCATCAACGTTCTAAAGAACAGCCTGATCTTCAGCGTCTGAACAAGGGTATCCTAAAGAAAGGCGATGATGATGCTGTGCTTGGCCAATGGCACTGGCGAGCTAGTGCTTTCTGGGCATCAATCGAGCTGGGAAAGAGGCTATAGCACTCTCTTGCTCGACAATCTACGCCTGAATCACCCGCTAGCTTCCACCACGAGATCGGCCTCTTTCGCTCGCAAACCGATCGAGATCTCCTATGACGTAGTTGACGACTCAGCTTCAATGCATTCCAAGAGGGCCCCCTCAGTCATGACTGCCACTTGTGAGTCTTCATTAGCTCAGAAGCAGTGCTCGACTGGCTCGATCGGCTATCCGTTTAGCGGCTCATTGCACTTTTGAGCGATAGAACTCTAGATATGCGGTCGGCGTAAGAGCATCGGCCAGCTCCGGTGAGAGGTGATCCTGGACAACCGTTGAAGCGACCCCGTATCGGTCCTATGTCATTAACCAAGACCTCCACTAGATTCCCTAGACGATGTAGCAAGTCCGACATCACATCGTTCACTACCGAGGGCAACTGAGTCACGACAGAGGTGAGGAAACACCAGTAGCTTATCCTACATTATGGTCGAACGTCGAAGGAAAATTACTGGTTGAAAGACTGAAAGAAAAAACAAGTTAAGGAAAAACCCACCATGTTAATGGCTGAGTACAGAACATTACGTCAACAGGCTTGGCAGAAGCAGCCGATCACAAAGTGATAGCAGTAGGAGAAATGTGTTGCATGCATCATCGGCAATCGGGAGGGTATGCGAACCTCCTCAGTTGCCTCAGTGAGTAGACGACCCTGCTGCATCCAACATCAGCTGCATTCAAGGCCGTATCAGTTATGTAGAGGACAATAGAAAAAGAAGAGCAAGTTAGGTACTTTATGAGAGTTAGAGGCAGAAGCAGTCCCGGATCACCACCACGTCTGTCGGTGGATTGGTTTTTGGCAAGCGGCAACCGTGCTGCCACACCTGGCCGATACATTAGGATCCACAGGCGAGGACTTTGGCATGTCAGCCCCAATGACAGGTTTCACCACAACACCCCCGTCGTGCGTGGAAGATTGAGTATCAGCCGGGACATCGGCCATCAGGCTGGAAGTCATCAGAGGAGGAGTTGTGATAGGAGAAGAAGGTTGAACACGAAAAAGTATTAAGCATCGATGGTACAAAACAAAGTATGTAGTGTAATAATCCAAATATACCTGAACCGATGAAGGCGCATCGTAGCAGTGCGGATTGTTTGGCCGGATAAGTGGACGGTGTCAACTGGAGAAAAAGAAAGCACATCACGAAGGGGAAAAGACATCGCCAAACATCTAAGAAAATAGAAAGGGTACTGGCTAGGTCGAGCCTTGGTAAATCGGCAAGTTCCTCGTCCGGCGCCTTGCACTGGCGCACTGGAGTTTTGACTTTAAGCAAATCCTTCAGGGGTAGGAGCCCGCTACCCAAAACACCGATGCCCGATTACGGTTGAAGCCAATCGGTCGGCGCTCCGGCTCACCTGCGGAGCATCCACGCCCCTCTGCATGTCACATGATTAATAAAGGAACAAAATAATGGGGAAATGAACGAGAGGAGTCAAGATATGTACCAGTGAGGAATCATCGGCATAGTCGGGATGTAGATGCTCGTAGTACAATCTTAGAGGTCGATCAAACAGGTGCAGCACCCACTCGCCCCACCAAGCATCAAAGTCGATGGAGCTAACGGCGCAGGCCGACCAAGGGGTAAGGTCGCCATAAGGCACTTGGTCGACCACCCGGGATAGCTGCTTGTACTCCTAGTCATCTGAGATCTCTCCATGAAATTAAATCTAGTCGATAAAGAACAAGTGAGGAGGAAGTTGGCTGAATCCTACTGCTGTGAGAAAACAGCTGGATAATAGAATTCATAAGAGGCTCTGTGGGTGGTGAAATTGACAAGCAAAAGGGAGGAGGTGATCAAAGTTTTGAAGACTCTAGCGAACCCTTCATCCCGACACGCGTCGGCTAGGAGGAACCCACGGGAGTATTCGTACTGAGATAAGTACTCATACGCAAACCAAACAGTCTTCTCATTCCTGAAGCTGCAGTAAAACTCTGCAAACCAGAAGTTAGAGAGTTGGGCGACAATCGAGAAGAAGATCGGTAGGCAGCTACCTCGCCTAGAGATAGGCATTGGCGGTAGGTGGGGACAGCCGATTCAGGGTGATTTGCTGGGAATTCCATCAGAAAAAGGAGAAGAGTCGGCTACTTCGGTGGTGTAAATGTTGAGCCATAGTTGCAAAAACCACCAAGGCCCGCCGAAGTGGGCGACAGGCTCGCCAGCCGATAACCTAGTCGATACTTGGTGAAGAAGGTGATAGGTAGCACCAAGAAGGTATAGGCTAAGGGGAATTTATTTTAGCAGCAAGCTTTTGGCCATAAATTGGAGATGGACGGTCGAACCTAGAGTGGATCCACAGAACACAAATCGCTCCAACTAGAGGTTAAGTAAGGTAATGTGTTCTTCAGTGTCAATGGGACCAATCTTCTTGTTGTTCATAATATACTTGCCCTAGCCATCGTGGATTTTACACCAAGACAATGGGTCGCCTTGGAGCGGAAAGAGAGAGGATTGCAAGGGGAGGTGATGTCAAGAAAGATCAAAGAAAGTACGTCAAGAAGAGAGGGAGTCATCGGACCACTGCGGAAAATGAAAGAATTAAAGGTATCAGACCAAAAGTAGCAAGCAGTAGTGAGGAGTGACTCGTCCTTGTAGGGTTCGACGAGGGAAAGCCGGTACAATGGCCGATGCTGATTTCCTCCCAGGACGGACGCTTGACGGTCGATACCCTAAGGTACCAATCACGCAAACTAGGAAGTGGGGAAGGGAAAACCCTAAAACTAAGGTGCCAATTAGAAAAAGAATGGAAGAATGTTTGAAGGGGATCCGATTGGTTTCCGTGTTGATGATATCGACAGGATCGGGGTTACCCATCGGAACTAGAAAGTGGTGGGTGGCATGGTTAGAAAGAGGGATCGAAACTTGGTTCTGCAGATTCTACAGAAAGAAATGAGGAAGACAATAAGAAATGGAAGAAAGCAAAGAAAAATGGCAGACAAATCAAGGACAGAATAATAATGAAGAGAGAAGGATGCTGAAGACTAACCTCAGGGATTGTGTCGACGGTGGCCATCTCTAGTGTCGCCGGCGTGCGAGTCTGCAAAGAAGAGGAAGGCGGAGAACAGCGGAGGTCGCAAGAACACAGCGGCGAACAACGGTGGTCGCAAGAACGACGTGAGCTTGGGGGGCAAGAATGAATGGTGGGCAGAAAGCATAGAGAAGAAGGTGGAGTGGCCGGGACGTTTATAAAGCAAGAAGTGACTTCTCGGCAGCCGGGTCAAGCCGATTCCACCGGATCTAGTGGGGTCACCTACAATGTTTGGCAAATGGTAATCATGAGTACAGTTTTCAAAGCACTGAGATCTTTGCATGCCCAAGATTAGAGGAACTGAATCTTCAGTTTAAAAGAACGCTAGTATAGAACTGTGTGGGATGAAGCCTGGTCTGACACCACCACGAAGAAACGTAAAAGCATTAGACCAGGAAACACCCAACGTAGTTGTGAATGGCTGAAGACGAAGGAACAAAAAGTGATAAGTACATTATGAAGTCAAAACACTGGGTGAAGTTATAAAAGTACTAGAAGATGAAAGGTTTTGGCTGGCAATCAAAGTGAAAGGATCATGCAGATAGACTTCGAGAAGACGTGGTGGCAGGGAATGATGATGGTTGGTAATTTCAAACCATCAACAGCCACTTAATGCTCCGAAACTAGGGGCATGTGTTGATGCCATGATTTGGTAAAGCCCAGGGACTACTAAGGATATCGTATGGTAAACGAAAGTCAAGAAGAATCTGATCAAAGATAGTCAAAGAAGCTCGTCCGTTACAACACTGGTTGGATATGAATGAGTCGATGAGAAAGATGAAGTTTATCCATAATAGGTTAAAATAGATTGCTTGGACGGCAAGTCTTCGTACTATAAATGTATCCCTTAGTTAGGTCAAACACACATCTCTGTTAAACAACTACTCGGCGCATCGCCACCCTTGGCTTTTCAAGGTTAATCCCGGTGAGATTCGCCACTCGGAGCTGGGTTGCATCGTTTCAATCTCCCGAAGAGGTGAGTCTCGCCACCCCTGACGACCGTATCGACTAGGTCACGGCTGCATCAATTTGATCTCTTGAGGTGAACGTCGAAACAGTACGGTCACTGATTTATCTCGGTATATTAGCTAGGTCTAAGGCTGCATCAGATTGATCTCTTAGATTGATGATCTAGGTGTGTAGTTTGAGGCTTCATCGGTTAGGTCCGACATCTCTTTATATTGTATCTTTTTCATGTTGTATACCGTTCATCTAAATAAAGCATGTTCGATACTTTGATATATTATTAAGATCATTATGATTAGTATTGTCTTGGTTAGTTCCGATCTAGTTATTATGATTATTTTCATGATATAGACATGTTATTTGGCATGTTTTATTTTTCTGTTGAAGTACAAGCTGATGGGTTATCTTCAATTCAATGCTACATCTTATTTGCCATCAGAAAAGCGATCATCGGCTCATACATGCAAACTATCCATCTCATCGACCAATGGTGTGCTCGCCCGATCGCTTCGCCCGTGGTTATCCCCTATGGTCGATCAACATAATAGTCCACAATTATCATATCCACATTACGGTCATCGGCTCAATAACTGATAGACTATGCTATTGATTATCTTTTCCTGTTTTTCTTATCAGTTGCATGATCAAACGGATTGACATGTCTTGAACCTTTTTTTCTAAGAACGTAGGACCTGCACTAGAGTTAAGCAGATCTTCCAGGCCACATGTGTGTCAAAGTATAAAAAAAACGCACCAACAAATATAGGGGAAAAATTAGGAATGTTAAAAATTGTAATACAATGATAAACATATTTGGTATGATATTTACTGTTTTTAGTTGAATTAAAGGGTAGGAAACTATAAATTTAGTAATGTTATTTTATGTGAAAAAAATAAAAAAATCCAAAAAATAAGCACCTATTGGGCCAACCCATTTCCCCTTTTTTTCGTTTTACCGATCTTGTTATGCTCCAAAACTATCTTAAATTTGAATAGTTTTTAAAACAAAATTCAACAAAAATCATTAAATTACCTAGTATTTATAACATTTTTTGGAAATTTTCAAATTCAATTGAATTTGAACCAAATCGGCCTGTTTGTACCTACTGATCGGCCGACTGTCAGGTTACTGAACGGTAGTGCTAACCCTGGTCCTGGTCGATCTTGGCTTGAATCACATGACCAAATGGAGCAAAGGACAAGGATTTTCATCAGAAAAAGAGTTGGCTTATCCAAGACGGACT